>JAVIWC010008147.1:0-83594 GCA_031894815.1 Creontiades dilutus | reverse complement strand
GGAGTTGTACAGCCGTGCGCCTTTGCGGCGGCGATATGCGAACCCACACCGCTCGTTTTACGTTAAAAGATCTTACGATCTTTAAACAGGCAGGAATAGTGTCGGCTGTCAATATTCTTTATTTAACTATCAAACTCCTACCTAAGGAAAAGACGGAAAAGAAGATCTCTTCCAGAATTGTCGGTTCCGATGAGACAAAGAATATGTTTTAAAGTTAATCACCAACCGTGGTTGAACTCACAAGCACTTGGAGAAACCAATCGCGAAGGCACAACAAACTAATGGCAAATCAAATCACCTAACGATGAAACACAAAACTAACAATTTTCTCAACTTTCTGATTTTAATTGCGAAAACGAAAAATTGCGGGGACGGATCTTCACGATACAGGTGGCTACTCTGGACTGGTAGGTGACGCTACTCCCATCTAGCGGATCTCTTTGGACTGCTTGTTTTTCGTGAATTACAGAATTGAGCTACTCAGAGGCGGGGGAACTCGTGAATCACATTTTTCTTTCTGCGTTTTGTCAGTGTTGGGGCAGCTACGAATAATGTATTGTTATGTTGGGCACACTGCTAGCCAGCTGATTTTGTTATCTATGAATTAATTTGCAATGTATGCGTGCGGTAATTATTCCTGATTAAAACTACTTTCATTACAGTCTGGTTAAGTTTGAAAGTCACTGGTATCTGGTTGTTGTTGACCATTTTTCTCGATACTTCGAACTGGCCCGTATGGATAAGATGCGTACAGTCGACGTGATAAAAATCTGTAAAAAATTATTTTCCCGTCAAGATTTGTACCGACAGTGGTACGCAGTTTCACCCACTGAAGTCATCGGAGTTTCAAAATTTTGCTTGTGACTGGGGTTTTACGACCACAACGAGTAGCCCACATTTTCACCAGGCTAACGGTGCCGCAGAAGCCGTAGTTAAGACGGCGAAATCGTTGCTGAGTAAGAATAAGGACGATTTCGAGAAAGCGTTACTAGCCTACAGAAATACTACGCTCAAAACGGGTTTTAGCCCGGCTGAGCTTCTCTACGGCCGTAAGTTACGTGACACCCTACCATTTACTCGTCAAGCCATGGCAGCTGAGCCAAACTTGGAGAGTTTCCCGGAAACTGAAGGGAGGTATAGGGCGAGGTACAAGAAGAATTATGACCATCGCCATCGGTGCCACGAGCTTGAACCACTGTTGATTGGATCGTTTGTGTGGATAACAGACCTCCGCAGGCATGGCCAGATTGTCGCAGTCCTCAGTGAGCCAAGATCATACTTAGTAAAGACTGAGAAGCAGACTGTCCGTCGAAACAGGTACCACCTCATCCCTGCGCCCTACCTGGACGAGTTGCCTAACACATCAGTGGACAGCAGCCCAGTGGATCCATCAGAACCAGGGCCAACCCCTGTGACTCCCGCAGCTGAGTCGCTGGCCCCACCACCCGTTAAGGTTTTGCCAACCAGCACCCAACCTACCCAAGCCCCGAAGAATGATCTTGTGAAGATGCCAAGACCTGCCGCTCCACCTACTGTGAGGAGATCGCTGAAGTCTTGCCGCCCTAGTCCCATCAGGAAGATAGCTCCCCCTCCTACTGCGATGACCCGCTCTGGGAGAGCTGTGGTGCGTCCTGCCCGCATTCAGAACTCTATTAGACTTGAGGGGGGATGTTCGGGCAGCTACAAATATTATGTTGTTATGTTGGGCACACTGCTAGCCAGCTGATTTTGTTATCTATGAATTAATTTGCAATGTATGCGTGAGGTAATTATTCCTGATTAAAACTACTTGCATTACAGTCCGGTTTATTCATCAACCTAATGATAAAACAGTCAGCATTGTTGTTAAGTACGAATTTGCTCACTTGTACAATGCAATTCACGCACGAGGAGGATGAACTTCTCATCCTCGTTGTGGCAAAATATTCTTTCCTTTACAACTTAGAAAATGATGAGTATAAGGACATTGGGAAGAAGAAGAAGACGTGGCAAGCGATAGGTGACCTAATGAAGAAAAACAGTAAGTACTCTAAAATTCTATACTATTAATACGAGTATAACTACCAGAAATAGGAAATTCTAATACCATTCGATTAAACAAATAATTCGTTATAAATTAATATTAAATCATATATTGATAATTTGTTACAAATTACAATAACAAAAAAGTAATACCAAGATTTTAAGCAAATAAAACTGAACATTATGAAGGATTTCAAATGCGTGATGAACTTGCCGAGTATTTTAACAACGAGGGTGTAGTGCCTTGGCAAGAATCTCGGATATAACGGTATTTTAATTGCATACCTGCTGACTTTGTATTGCTACCTAAATGTTCAATCCAAGTGGGTAGTCGTCAATTTTTTTAAATTAGGTTTCATTCAGTCATATTCTACGCTCCGTTGGCCAACGGTTCTGCTAGGTCAAAGTGCCTCCTTGAGGATTCCAACTGTTCCATAGCTCGGATGACATGGCATACCAAACGGCACTTTATTTAATAAAGTAACAAACAAGGTCCCAACGGCAAGAAAAATGGAACCACCCACAATGTTGACTCTGGAGGAAGAACTCAAAATCGAGAAATGGATTCTCAGGAAAGCAACTTTCGGTTTTCCTCTTCATCCTGAGGACGTAAAGGACTCGATACAGGGAGTACTGAAAGAGTATCCTCGAGAGAACCCTTTCACAAATGATCGTCCAGGAAACAAGTGGCTGAAGCTGTTCCTGCAGCGCCACCCTGAGATTAAAAAAAGGAATGCTGAAGTCATTTGCAAAGCTCGCGCTCAGGTGGCAAAGGAAAGCCTGTGTGAGTGGTTCCAGTCTCTCGAAAATTTCCTCCTGGAACATGAATGCTTGGACATTTTTGAAGACGGCAAACGAGTATTGAACCTCGATGAAACAGGCTTTATGACATGCCGAAAATCAGGAAAGTTGCTTGGCCCTAGAAAACTACCTGACTTTTATGAAGTGACAAACTCAAGCGAAAAACAGTCCATCACAGTCTTGTGCACTTTCAGAGCTGATGGTTCTGCTCTTCCACCAATGGTTGTCTACCCACACAAGAGGTAGTGTAGAAAATTGTAGGAAAACGTAGGAAATTCCAAACGTACCGGCTTCATATCCTGAAGATCTTACAGATCGCGATCCTCTGGTGTCATCTCCCCAAGATCCGCTGTTCATAGGCTCTCAAGATCCTCCAGCTTGTCCTCGAGATCAAAACAAAATAGAGACACCTGTGCGGACCACAACAGCTCCGAAAAAGCGTGTAAAGAAGTCAACTCAACAATGTATGTGGGCCAAATTACAAGAAGAACAAACTCATATTTATCGTCTCTAGACGTACTGTAAAGTATTTTTACAAGTTGAAATGATTTTATCTTCTGTCAGTAATAGTAGCTGTTTTCCGTAGGTCTTCCAGAAATTCCAAACGTACCGGCTTCATATCCTGAAGATCTTCCAGCTCGCGATCCTCTGGTGTCATCTCCCCAAGATCCCCTGTTCATAGGCTCTCAAGATCCTCCAGCTTGTCCTCGAGATCAAAACAAAATAGAGACACCTGTGCGGACCACAACAGCTCCGAAAAAGCGTATAAAGAAGTCAACTCAACAATGTATGTGGGCCAAATTACAAGAAGAACAAACGTACAAGATGAAAGCGCTGGAGGTAGAGAAAATGAGAGCGGAGAACGAGTGTAAGCGGTTGCAGGTGGAAGAATTGAAAGTGATAGCAAAGAGGGATGTAGAATTGAAGAGACTAGAGTTGGAAGAGAAGAGAGAGAATGAAATGATTGTTATGTTGAGGCAGCATGTCGAAACATCGGCTCGAGTCAATGAGAACATCCTGAAATTACTTCAGGATATCCTTGAGAAGGTGGAAAACCGTTAAGTCGCGTGAGTACTGAGTGTTTGAGAGTGAGTTTGTAGGGTGTGTGTTGTTTGGATGACTATGGAAATTGCCGTGCATCAATAAATAGGTAGGTGGGTGTCTAATGTATGTATGAACATGAGCTAGAAATTTAGTACTTCTATTCTTAATAAAAATCACTTTCTGTTCGAAATATTCGTTGCTGTTTCCCTACTGTTTACATCCACGATTGATCCAAACATACCTGACTTGAGGGCAGACCGAAAGTGCTACTTTAAGTGATCCCCCCCCCCCCCCCCTCCCTCTGGGCCTTGTAAAACTATTTCCCGAAACTGTTGCACTTGTTAGCGGTAATGCAAAATTAAAATAACCTAAAATCTGTTTTTTTTCTAAGTTGCAAGTTAATATTACACTAATAACTGTATAAAAATTATCTCAATAATGTAGCACATAATTTAGGTCTCCCGCACAAGGCCTAAAAGTCGTAAATTTCGGCAGATTTTTGCAATTTTCCATTACTTTTGGATATCATTATGGTTCATACTTCAAACCTTGAATGTAACTAAAACCTAGTTTGGCTTGATTGGAATTGTTGTAATAAGTGAAATAATGAAGAACAGTTTAACGAAGTTACTTGTATGAAAAAGGTGTTGAAATAAACTGCTATGATATTTGCTGTAACTGTTGTTTATTAAAAAAAAGAAAAAAAAAGGTTAGTGTAACATGTCACAAAGTTTAGTGTAGTAGTAGTTGAAAGTAAAAAATATTGTTGATTTTTCCATATGACAGAGAGCCTTAGCACTGTGAGCAAGCGTTTTATTGTTCTATTGCAAATTTAATGACTTATGTGTATTCCTTCTTTGATCTTCGCTTCAATAAAATTTTTTGTGGTTCAAAGTAAAGTGTGGTCAAAGTAATTTGTAGTACCTAGTAGCAACTTTTTTTCAACTTGGAATTTGTAAACAAAAAAAAAAAAAGTTGAAAATCGATATACCCTATTGTACATTCCTTTTCTGGAATACTTCCCAAGTCGCTAAGTAAGAAGTTACAAACAAATCAACTCAATCTCAAATCAGTTCTGATTCCAAGCGTACTTACCAGTCGTAACTTCAGCGGGAATTTGAAGGAGCCTCTGGAGTACATGAAGATGATCTCTTCTAAATCTGAACGAAAATAAAACGTCATCCTCACTCATGCCGTCCAGGGAAAATCTCCCATAGAGCAGGCTTAATCGCCGAGGTGCTTCCCGTACTATTTCCCGCTCCAGATATGCTTCAAAAATTAACATCAACTCTTCAGTTGAAATTAATCCGTTGATATAGTGTTCAAAAAAGTCTTCCACTCCCGGCATTTTTTGTTTTAAAAAGCGAAAGAACAAGTGATATTATAAATCACGATAAATTAAGAAGACTGCTGGTTTTCTATAGCGACGTGAAAGCAAAATGTACGTGACTCTTAGATACGGATCAGAGATACCACTAGTTCAGCTGAGTTGGTGGTAACGCCGCCATTTATGCTAACCACAGCTGTGCTCGCCCTAGATACCACCACCGACGAGATACGATACCACGGTGTCCGAATCTCCTAGGAACTCCCTATTAACCGTGACAAAGTTCGCGAGGAGTGGGAGAAGTTAGCAACAACCTTGGGAAAACCACGTAAGTACATAAATATAATTTTATTGTTAATTTTCGTTATAAATATAATTTAAAATTATATTAATTAAATAGGTAATCATCCATCACCATAACTTACAATATTTTACTTACATTTACATACACTTTTATATTTTAGTTACACGTAATTCGTAGGTACATGATGCAAAATCGAACCATAGAGCCTATAACGATAAAAACTTAAACGTTGTTAACAAAATACAAACAAAATTTTTCTCTCACAGCGATTGCAGCTGTTGAAGCTCGGTTATTTTCCCGAGAGGGGATCAAATTTGAAGAGGTGAGGAAATCATCAGTACGTTCTGTTAGAACATCAAAATTGAGACCTTCCTTATCGATTATTAGATTGTGTAATATGCAAACAGCCTTCACAACTTTGCAACGTTTCTTTTTAGGTATGTTGTTTTCTTCAGATGACAAGAGTAGAGATATATTTGTTGAAAATAAGAACTCGGAATCCTCTTCGTACGACATCGTGGACACGACTGGTTTTGTTCGCACGAATGGGTCTGGCTACCTGGAGCTCCCACTTTCGGACGTCATTAACAAGTTCAATGAGGACAGGCATTTCGATCGTACGAAAAATTGAGTGCGGGCGTTTTTCGCACGAATTTTTCGTACGAACTTGTTTCGTGCGTCAACCTCCAATTAGGACATAGGCTTACGTGGCAACGCGGCGTCGCGGTAGTCGCTCGCTCGCTCGCGTCGCGTGGTTTGATTTTCAAATCGGTTTGAATTTTGTCGCGCAATCGCGTAGTCGCGTTATTATTTGTTTACGTTTTTCTAGGTTAACCTGCCGTTGTTCTTCAGTCTTCGTTCGTTCTTCAATCTAATTATTGCCTTTGTTTTTGCTTAACATTTTTATCATGGAAACAATTATATCAGAAGTACAGAAAAGAGAAGTTTTATGGAACAAGAAAAGTAAGCTGTATAAAAACAAGAGGCTGGTTGACCTAGCTTGGGATGCTGTGGCACAGGAAACAAGTTTTTCAAGTAAGTTAAACCATTTAATACATTATTTCTTGTAAATGAATGTACACCGTTCAATTATCTGATAAATTCCCTGTGAAATATCGACAAAAGTTGTTCCGGAGTGAAATTACCGAGTCAGATCCACGATTGTGACTTCTTGCCAGTTGTGTTTCACTTGACATGCCAAATGATTCGACTGATCTCGTTAGCTGAAAATCCGTGTGTCCTTGCTTGTCTATGATTACATTGTGTAGCAACGTGATCGCTCTGACAATTATTTCTGCTGTAGTAACGTCAGTCTCTATCGGTTTGTAAAGCAGCCGAAACTTTGATGCCATGATGCCAAAAGCGCATTCAACAGTCATCCTCGCCCTTGACAATTGAATTTGTTCTTCACATTATCGGATTTCGCTTGCTTCCAAGGAAATGGTCGCATTAGGTAAGGTCGGAGAGGAAATGCCTCGTCTCCCAAAAATACAAAAGGGGCTTGAATGGTCGAACCTGGAAGAGCTCTCGCATCGGGAAGTTGAACATTGCCGGATTCAATGGCTTTAGTAAATAAAGAGTGGGCGAAGACAGCTCCATCACTATCCTTTCCGTAGGATCCTACGTCAACCATAATGAATTTGTATTTGGCGTCGCTCACAGCCATGAGTACGATCGAATTGTACTGCTTATAATTGTAATACATGCTTCCGGCTTGAGGAGGGCATTTGATTTTTATATGTTTCCCATCAATGCATCCCACTGCATGAGGAAATCCCCATCTATCGTGAAATTCGTGCGCGATACGTTCAAATTGCTCTTTGTTGGGGATGGGCATATGGTCTCGGACCAGAGAAGACCAAATGGCATTGCAAACTTCTTTCACAATACGAGATACTGAGCTTCTCGATATCCTGAAGGAAAAAGCCAGCTGGCGATATGAAATACCCGTTGCCAGATATCTGCAATAAAAAAAAATAAAAATAATAATAACAATACCTACTGAAAAATAATAATAATAAAAACATGCAGCACGCGTTTTTTTTTAAATATTTTAAATGTTAGGTTTAGATTTAGGATACTCTAAACTGACTATTTAATTTGACTATGTATTTAAAAGTACTAATTTAAAAGGCTGAAATTTAAGAGATTTGCAATAAATACCTCAATTTTCTTTAAAAATTCGCTAACATAGCTACCTTCCTCTCCTTGAATTCATTATTTTCAGCTGAATTTAAAACGTAGGTGTCTAGGTATATTATTTTCTAATTTTGTTATTTTTATATTTTTCAGAGGATGAGGTAAAGACTAAATGGAAGAATCTTCGCGATACTTTCATGAGGGAGTTGAAGAGGGTACAGAAACCCCATTCTGGAGACGGCGCTGAAGGTCAAGGAGTGTATATGGGGAAATGGGAATATTTCCCCATGATGACGTTTCTCAATTCAACAGTCCTTCCTAGACCAACAATCATTTCAATAAAATAGTTTATACAAAGTTTCTCCCAATAAATTGTTAGTTAACAATTTCTTTGCACACAAAATTTCAAATATTTCTGCTCAATTTACTATCTGTAACTGGATCTTTTTTTGTATTTCGGACGAACTACAGAAAAAGTGGAAAAACCTACTGGATTATTACAGAAGGAAGGGGAAGAAAATACCTAAGCCACGATCTGGAGACCCATCCGATAGTGCACCCACCTACACAAGGAAATGGGAGCATTTCATCCAAATGGAGTTCATGTACGGAACGGTTGCACCTAGGAAAAGTGAGGACGAAGACAGCTCCCAGCATGAAGAGAATTACCACTCCATTCCGATAGCTGAATTGGGGAGAGTTGAGCAAGAAGAAAACGCCACTTCTTTCAATGGGAACAACTTGGCTGGATCGGACATTCTGGAGGGTGATGGATTCTTGATTGTTTATCAAGATGACAAATAGTTCGGCGCCCACTAGGAATCAACAAGCTGACCAGGATTTCCCTGATTCGCCCTTCCCGGCTGGCACTTTTCATCAACCAGCACGTGCACACTCGCGCTCATCCGGATCGGGTTCAGCAACAAGAAAGAAGATGCGACTTCTTACAACTTTTGAGAAGGAGCTTCTTAACATGGAGCAACAAAAATTGAACCCAATAAACGGATCTTCAAAAAATTTAGAAAAGTTGGAGCCTGATGCATTACCTACTTAACAATCTTCGTTTGTTACAGGTGGCAAACAATCGGAATTGTATAGAAATAGGAAAGGTTTTTTTCTCGCTCAACGTTCAGACGGTCGCAGATGCGGATCTGAAAATAACCGACGCACAGTGGTTGAAAACGCTATTCTATGAGCCCAAAAAGGTAAAAAATAAAAATGCATCAATCTAATCGCTGAATGCTCGGGGGGCAACGTTAATACCTACATAACGATGGACAAAGGCTGTTTTCATCATATCGATAGACTGTAATCTTGGCTGAGTCGACAAAGATCAAGGTGCGATTTTGCCTAAGATAATGAGGAGCGACGAGCCCAGTGTTATATTTGAAATCAGTTGTGTGTCACAAGTCCTGGAGGCAAAAGCGGTTTTCTCTCGTTCAATATGTCCAGGATAGGTAAGTAAATGCAATAATTATAATTTTACTTGTTGAAATAGCTTCGGAAACATGAGACGAATTGCGGACTCAGGGTAAATGATGAACACATCAATTTCTCTAGACTGCCAAAAACGATATTGACCTTTATTGACCCTGAAATGGACGTATATCTTTTCCTGAACAGTAGCACTACATGTCGAATCCAGAATGAACTGCATTTACCTGCATTTGACTGGGTTTTATGCAAATTTGGTATGCAAGGATTTAATTTTTTTTTTTTTTTTTTTTTAAATCTTTTCCTACTTTTAAGCTTGAATAAGTCCTCAACTGTTAAAGATAGGCAAAAAAATGAAGATGAACAATTTTGTAGCAAATTTTGTCAGCTTAATTTTTTATTTCGACAGTTTTTTTGTGAGGCCTACCGTTTCCGAGTTAAGAGCAAAAAACTAGCAAGGAAATAAATTTACGGTGAGATTACAATTTTACTGTTTCAACTACTCAGGGTTTATCTCTCAGCCGCGGGTCTCTATTTCAGATCTACGAAGTGGATGCCCGCGATCAAGGCTGTTTCGCGTTTGGCAAGAAGAAGGCCTTGTCACGTCCAAAACACAGGCAGTTTGTGGGTTTTTAAAAGAAGCCAGTAATTTGAACACTTTCAGCGGCGAAGAACAACGAAAGCTATAGGCTCCATTTCGGTCTCCTTCGATTCAGCAAAGAAAATCCAATAGACACGCTTTTTACCAAAATGGATTCCGTAGCTTTCGTATTAGTTTACGAGATTTACCTGATTTGCAGAAGTCAGTCGTACTTATTTCAGGTACTTATTTCAAAAGTAGTTCCTGCCTGGCCAACTCTACTAATTGCAATATACTTTTTTAAATTACGTACCTATTTACTTGGCTACCTATTTGATTCGTTTTTATATTACCTACTTCTTTTTTATTTGATTATGTAGGTATCGGAGAAAAATTCATTTTCATACCTAGCAAGAAAGTTACCATTTATTTGTGTTTGTTGAGTTATTTTGATTTTATTGTGTGTTATTTAGTTTGTCAAAATAATATTGGTGATGGATACTTCGTACAAATGATGTGACAAACTTTTTGAAATCACCCGCTGTTCTATTATCGTGATATTATCTACCTACTTTGTGGTAAAATTTAAGTATCAGAGGACATACATTATAAGTTCTACATATGAGTTTGATTTATAATTACTCAGATAACCTTTTTTATTCTACCACGAAGCCCCTTTCAATGCTAATGATTTTAGGTCTGGCAAAACTCGGTACTCAGCTTTCTCAATAATGCGTTTAGGGCCACTTCTGGAAACAATTTCAACAAACTAACTTCAGATTCGGGTTCTGCGCACGAAATAACCTCAGTATACCAAATTTTACGAGTTTACGAACCCTTTTGAGTTTTGGGCTCATAGAGTAGCGTTTTCAACCACTGTCTGACGTTGACGCGAGATGGCCAGTGTGTACTCACTACAGCCAGATATTTCTGAATTCCAGTTTAAGGGTAAAGATGGAAGCTAACAGCTTCAATAATAGTGTCCTACTGGGCGACAAGGGTTACACCTACACATCATCCCCAAAATGCTTTGGAAACTAAATTCAACGAAGCACACATTCGAACAAGGAACGAAGTGGAGAGAAGCTATAGAGTATGGAAGCGACGTTTCCCTGTTCTTTCTAATGGCTTACGAGGCAATCATTGTTGCTACTGCCGTTTTACACAATATTGCAGTATTATTCAAAGAAAATACTCCGAAAGTGAGTGAAGAGACTCAAAGTCTCATTGACGAAACATTGTCTGTGGAATCTCATTTAAATGATGGTGCGACTTCGTCTAGAAATATTCGTGATCCACGTCAACCTTTTCTTTCATATTTTCAACAACCTGCATAAATGATTTTTACAATAAACGGTATTATTATGGTACTATACGAGTTTTACTAATGTGAATGTTTTATCTTTTTTCACAGAAGAATTGATCAATATGATTGTCAATCAGTCTAAGCTGTATTTTTGCCCAAGAGTATAACAAACCGTTGAAAATGTCGCGAGAAGATGTTTTGGATTTTTTAGCTGTCCCTATACTCATGGGGATATTGCCAATGCCAGCTTATACTGATTACTGGAGCAAATCGTTGAGGTACGACAAAATAGCGAATATAATGTCGCTGAAAAAGTACCAAGAAATCAGAAGGAGCTTCCATTTCGTTGATAATTCTGAAAACACTTGACACTAATGATCGCTTTTTCAACATGATGCCACTAATTTCAGGCAAAAATTCTTGATATTGATATTGGAGATTCCAAATTTTCCATAGATGAGTGCATAGTACCGTATAGAGGCACCTACTCTGGAGGACTGAAGCAGTTCATGAATGACAAGCCTGTAAGGTATGGTTTCAAATTTGTACGTTGTGGCTGTGCAATAACCAGCACCACCCTCCAGAAGGTCAGACTACCTGTAGATTTAAAAGTGAAAATGGAAGAGACAAGGCTCAGAAAAGAAAAGCTGTACAATAAAACTGCTAAATACAGACCACCATACATCAAGGGTCAAAGCGTTCTGATAAAGAGGAACGAAGAGTGGAAACCAGCTGTCGTCAGGAAAGCATTGTCTGAACCATGGTCGTACCTAGTTAGGGATGAAAACGGGCAAGAGTACCGAAGAAACTCCGCTCACTTGAAAATCCAAAGATGTATGTCGGAAAGTGACGGATTGCAGCAGGATTCGACCACTCATACTGCCACTTCGGAAACATCCAAAATACAACCAGTGATGGTTCCTCCTAAAACACCAGGAACTCTACCGACTCCAACCAGCCGAGCAGGACGCAAAATCAGACCTCCTCGAAAACTACTGGACTACAAAGTCGACTATCGTACTTAAAACATCTGAAAAAATTATTTATTTTTATTCGAATCTAAAGACTGATTTCTTTATAATTAAGCTGCGATACAGCGAAAGATTTTGTATTTATTTTTAATGATTTATTATTTCTATAAAAAACTTGAAAAGGGGGATGTGCTGTAATCACCACCACCCTCCAGAAGGTTACCAATGTATAACCGTGAAACGCGTTAATTAAATTATTAATGAAGTCTCCCACGTTGCTTATTCTCGCTACCCCGCACTCTTTTATAATTGTTGGTAGCTATTCTGTTAGCCCCATTTGCTGGACATAGATGAACCCTTCCTCCCCTCCTCAACACCCTTTTGTCTTCCTACACCTACAATCCCATCTTAGTTTCTTTTTTCATCTCCCGCGTTACGCATCGATCCTTAATAAACCTTCATTCATATTTCAATTTCTTTTTCTCTTTTGTTTTAGACTTTCCCCAAGAGGTTATGGGCCCAGAATTTTGAGTTTTGTAAATTCAGCAAAGTCGCGATTTCGGAAATCAGTGCGGAATTTCAAACAGTGGAATTTGCTGTAGGCACGCCGACACGAATCCGACCAACATGGCTACTTCCCTACATGATTCAATCCCCAATGGCACAGGTTTACAAGCCTGGAAAACACGCATCGAAGCGATGCTTGATGATCTCGATAGAGAGTTCCTTGGAGATTCGGACACCGTGATATCGTATCTAGTCGGTGGTGGTATCTAGGGCGAGCACAGCTCTGGTCAGCATAAATGGCGGCGTTACCACCAACTCAGCTGAACTAGTGGTATCTCTTTTCTGTATCTAAGAGTCACGCACATTTTGCTTTCACGTCACTATAGAAAACGAGCAGTCTTTTTGATGCTTTACAAGATCACTCGTTCTTTCGTTTTTTTTTTTTTTTTTTTTTTTTTTTTAAATAAAAAATGGAGGGGGTGGAAGACTTTTTTGAATATTATGTTAACGGATTGATTTCAACTGAGGAGTTGCTGCCGTCAACCGAGCAGGCTTAATCGTCGAGGTGCTTCCCTTACACTCTCCCGCTCCAAATACGTTCGAAAAATCAACAGCAACTCCTCAGTTCAAATCAACCCGTTAACATAATTTTCAAAAAAGCCCCCGGCATGTTTATTTAAAAAAAAAAACGAAAGAACGAGTGATCTTGTAAAGCATCAAGGTTGACGGCATGAGCGGCCCCGCTGGCAAGTTGGGGTACATGAGCGGCCCCACTCAGTGTGGGAGCACTTGTACCAGCGGCCCCGGTCGGTCTAGGCGTATTTATACGGGCGGCCCCACGGAAATATGGGAAATGAAACCAATAGTACCAACTCGAAACTTTTTTCATGCGTATAATTTATTGCTCTAAAATGAACACTGTCAAAACATGCAAATAGACAATCACAGTCACATGACTCTCGACCCAAGTAGGTACTTCTCAGTTATTCGATCTGGGCTGGTACTTATAAGAAACGATTTGGACATACTTGGCTAGGGTAACCGTTTACCAACATCATATCTCGATTTTCACGCGAACTTTTCGTTAACAAGGCTACTTCGGGTTCCATCTTCGCTCGGATTTCTTCCAGTCACTGGGTTCAACTGGCCTGCGGGCCTCCGCTCGAGCGGGGCCGCTCGTACATGCCTATGACTCCAAAACATCGCCTTCCCTCCCAAAGGGCCCGCTCGTACAAGTACCCGCCTGGCTCTATGGGAGATTTTCCCTGGACGACATGAGCGAGGATGACGTACTATTTTCGTTCCGATTTAATAGAGAAAATGTACATGTAAATGCATGTAAATTTGTGGGAAGCTCTGATCAAGACGTATGAACAAACTGGTCTTACATGTCTATCAGTTCTGATAAATAAAATTTCGAATCTCCGTTATAAAGGTGGTCCACTTGTTGAATACTTGGACGAATACGACCGGCTCGTGAATGAATACCTGGCAGCAGGGGGAACCATATCACAAAATGAGGTGATCTCGACTATTTTGGGTGGAATGGCGGGATCCTATGAAGGTGTCTCGTCCGAAATAAATATGGAGAAAGGTGAACAGTTAGTTGCTACCTATTGCGGTTCACTCAATCTCGTCAGTGGTACGATTCCGATCCACATGAAAACTGTTTTGGTTTGTGATGAGTTGGAACACAATACAAGCTATGGGACCCACAGTCAAAACGAGTGATATCCTCCAGGAATATAATTTTTGATGAAAATCTGCATATCATCATTCCCATTCAGAAAGTCGAGTCACGTCATAAGGAGGAAGAATCACTAGATGAGGAAACAGAGGAGGATCAGTCGCTGGAAGATGAAGAACGAGTCTCAGACGAGGAAGAAATCGCTAAAACGGAAATCGTAAGTGAAAATGAGAACAATCAACCTGAGCTTCACGACACTCCAGTAAGAAGATCTCAACGCAAAAAGAAGCCCCATCATACTTGAAGGATTACCATCGCGAATCTCTTGAGCATGAAGAAAACAACTATTATGCTGCTCTATCCTGTGATTTCCTACCATCTGAAGTACCTTCAACTTACCATGAAGCCATAAAATCAGAAGTATAGAAAAAGGCAATCGAACAGGAACTCGAGAACATGAGAATAAACAAGACCTGGGAAATCATCGATCTACCACCCGGAGAAAATCTAATCGACTCTAAATGGGTTTTTCGTCGAAAACTAGTGGAGGGAAACCTAGTCAGATAAGCTAGACTTGTTGTCCGCGGAATTCTCCAAAACTATTGCTGGATGACGACATCTACTCACCAGTCGCAAGAATGACTACGCTCAGGGTACTGTTTACAATTGCTGTGGAAAGTGATTATAAAATTTATGTGATTGATTTTGATGCTGCATTCTTGAACTCAACTCTTAAAAACCCTGTGTATATGAAACTGCCCTTAGTTATGCAAGGTGATGATAAAATAGGCAAAGTTTGTAAATCAGTTAAAGCTATGTACCGATTAAGATCTAGTCCTAAAGCTTGGGATGACTGCTTGAATGTTAAATTAGTCAAATTAAAATTCACTCGTAGCAAAGTTGATCCTTGTTACAGAAACAAATTCTGCATTTTGTTGTGGACAGACGATTTGCTTCTTGTTTCTTCTGATCGTTTTTATAATGTTTTAAGTAGTTTATTTATTTTTTTAAATATTTTTTGAATTAATTAAGTTGCGGGTTACATAAGAATGATAGAATAAATAAAGAATGTTGAAAACAATTTTTCCTCAATTGATGAGATGATAATACCCTACAAGGGGAAGAAATCCGGTGGCCTACGACAATATAACCCAAAAAAACCACGGAAGTGGGGATATAAATATTTTGTGAGAGCGGGAGTCTGTGGAATAATATACGATTTCCTGCCATACGGCGGCGAGAAAACCTTCTTTCAGCACGAATTTACGGCAATGCATAACCAATACTTCGGAATTGGTCAAAAGGTCGTCCTTGTCTTGTGCAAAACAATATCAGATCCTCCATGCCGTGTGGTGTACATGGACAATTGGTTCACAAACCTTGAGCTGCAGTACTACCTTTGCAGAGAGATGGGTATTCTATCTTTGGGGACCATCCGCTCAGACAGGACTCGGGGGGCACAGTTGCTTGATATAAAAGTTTTGCAAAAAAAGGGAAGAGGATCTGTCGATTTTGTCACCGATAATGGGAAAAAACTCATGCTAGCTAAATGGATGGACAACAAAGCTGTGCACATCAGCAGCACCTACGTCGGCGCTAACCCTGGAAATTCCGTCATTCGATACAGTAAAGAACATAAACGTAAAATTCCCATTTCCTGTCCACAGGTCATTCGTGATTATAATCTTCATATGGGTGGTGTAGACAAAGCTGGGATCCTTGTATCGTTGTATCGTACCCACAGATACTACAAGGTCACGTTTTTTCAAATGCTTGACGTTTGTACAAACAATGCCTGGTTGCTTCATGTCCGCAATATGTACCTTCTTGGCCTTCCAAAACTACCGCTAAAAGATTTCCGAATCGAGATATCGCTCAATTTGCTAGCTTTGACCGTCAAGCCCAAAGTTGGTCGGCCACTATCCAACGTCCAACCTCGCAAAATAGTCAAAAGGCCCCTTGTTCTCCGACCGTCTGATACGGTCAGACAAGACAAGACGGACCACTTTCCTGTGGTAGTGGAGAAAAGAGGACGGTGCAAACTCTGCCAGAAGAAAACATCATTCGTCTGCACAAAATGCAGTGTGCAGTTGTGTGTGCTCGCCACCCGCAACTGTTTTCAAGAATTTCATAATATGAAAACTTTGCCAAAGCGTAAGCCTGGCGCAGACAAAAATACTAAGCCTAGCGCAAGATAGGACTATTATTCAAATTTCTTTAGCTGCCGACTTGCACAGTTTCTCAGTCGCGCTACCAATTTTAGCTTATTCGTTCGTTCGCGCTAAAAATAAGTTTCCTTTATTCAACCGTTACTGATATGTGAGTATTACGATTACAACGTACCAACCTAAAAGTAAATACTTTTCTCGTTTCTTTTGATATGTTTTGTAGGTTCGTGATAAAGACGTGAATCATTCTGTGATACAGTAAAGTAGAGAACTGAAACTTTAGTCTCTATTATATCCGAGTTCCTACCAAACTATGAAAGTTGTTTCCTGATTTCTTTTCCTAACTGTAAGTTTGAATTATTTTCAGAAAAAAAGTTTAAAAAAATTCTAAACCTCTTGTTGATCATTTATGAGAGTCGAAACATGGCGATATGGAGTTTTCATTCATTTTACCACGAAAATGTTGTTTTTGCCGGTTTGTTTGCGGATCAAGCCGGGCCCATACCAAAAACCCGACGGGCGGCTGATATGTCGCTATTAGCTCCTTTCGGACCACGATGTCCATTTGGACACCAATTTTTTCGCGGGTTTTCCGGCAATACCACCGGCAATGAAATCAAATTTACATGCTTCTCTTAACAACTCACTGTTTTTATCAGTTATGGACGGCAGGTCATGGAACCACACATACATGGACTCATGTACATATTATAACAACCACCATGACCCCGACCTGGACTAAGCAAGTCTTACAACCATCAACTGAACACGAAGAAGAAGTTTTTTCGTGGACTTAGAGCCTATTGGAACTTTAAGCAGATGGTCAGCACAGGCAAGAGCACGAACCAATGTCCCGTGCCCAAGGATCGTGGAGGAAAGCAGACATGCTTGTAGCCCTATATAAAATCAATTTACGTACCTTCAAGTGGTACATGGCTATATTTGCTCATCTGTTGGATGTACCTATCGTTGACGAATGCATGGCGTGTGTACCTCTATGAAAATCCGGGGGAAAAAATGTCATTGGGCGAGCTCAAAATCGATGTTAGCAACTCTCTACTTGTACATTAGTGACAAGCCAAAACGAAAACAGGAACTCAAATAAGTCCCTTCCTTGTGCGGAGGCCAGGTTGCAAGAAGCTACACACCTTCCGATCAAGTAGACAAAGGAAAAATGTGCCTGTGCCATACTAACCAAAGCAGTATCGCCTGCACTAAGTGCAACGTGAGGCTTTGTATCACGAATGAAAGGAACTGCTTCCTAGCATACCTACCACACCCAAGTGGACTTTTCATCATGTTGACTGTTCTTTCCATTTCTGCGTCACCTTGGGTTTTTTCAATTCTCAACGTAACCTAAGAACTGATGGAATGATGTGCATTGGGTAAAATTGAGTCTGTCCAGTAAATGAACGGGGTTGATAAATTAGAGATGCTGGGTGTTCATTCACTGGCTTTCAAAAGTGTTCATTTTAGTGAACATCCTGGGAATGAACACCACGCATTTTTGCAATACAAAATGTAGGTATGGTTTTCGGGTAGATACCCTACCAATTTGTTAATTAATTATTTAGTAAGTTGATTCAGTTAATTCGTTGGTAAAATTAGTTAAGTACCTAGTATATAATTAGTTATTAGTAGGTATTATGATACAATGAGAATGAGCGTTAAGAGATTTTAAAAAAAAAAAAAAAAAAACTTATAATTTTCCTCAATATTTTATTTGTTGAACTAAAAGGCAATGTCTAATTTTGTTTTTCAGATCTGCCTTGTGGGTGGAGGTAAAAAAAGGAAAGCCGACGAGTCATGGGGGGAGGAGACATCTGAAGAGGAGACTCGGAAGAAAGCTGGCAGCAGCACTCCAAATGATGAAGACGTAGATGCTCCTAAGCACTCGTACGCCCGCTTTAAATTCTCAGAAAACGACCTGCTACTGGCAGTAAGAAATGTGAACGATGGCAGTTTGTCACTCAACAAAGCATCCCGCGTGTACGGGATTCCATCAGTAGGTCACAATACTGGTCTTTAAAGGGACTGACACACAAGGTGATGATGGAACACTATCAGGAGTTACCACGGAGGCACAAGTTGAAGAAGGCTTGTCCGATGTTGAAGAAAGTAATAACCCTCCACAAGTAGTTTCAGTGGATGAGTTGTCTGTACATAACGAAACTGAGACTCCCAGACCTCGTAAGAAAAAACAAAAAATTCCTCAGTCGAGTGATGTGGACCACGCGTTCATCGAGTGGCTTGACATGAAAAAGAAACAAACAGCACAGACACCTAGCGGACAGGAAGAAGATGGTGACTGGCTCTTCTTACGCTCAATACTTCCAGATATCAAGAAACTTGATGACAGACGTAAAAGAGGGCTCAAAGTTAAATTTGCTGAACTTCTCTACAAGGAGCTGGATCTAGCTGATTCAGAAGCCTCAACCACTCCGTGCTCATGGGGTTCATCATCGAGAAGTTATTCCTCGTTTCCTCCACAACACTATGGACTCCCAGCATCATCTTTGAATGAAGAACATAACACTAAAACGTTAAAATAGTCAATAAGTACGGACACGATGTTACCTCGTTGACTATCTCCGGGCTACCCATGACATTAATTATTTGAACTTCAGCTCCGAAAATTCCCCATCAAGGTTAAACTGGCAAGCAATAAGCTGAGAAACCCGCAAAGACCTGTAGGCTGGGGGAACCCCAGCCTGGAGTACAACCCCGGATCCAGCAGCCATTCAAATTCCGCGCGGGGAAGATCAGCTGGAGGAGCCAGAGGCGGAAGGAGAGAAGGGTGGGGGAGAGGCGAGGGGAGAAGGACCATCAGGGCTGGAGGCCCTCTTTCCCCTCTCTTGGGCCAAGTAAGGCCATAAAGTAGGGTTCACATCCATCCGGCAAGCTATCCGGAAAGTGAATACGAGCATCTGATTGGTTGGACGTCAGCCGGGGAGAGGGAATATTTTTTCCGGACAGGTAGTTTTGAAACGGACTGTACGCATCTGATTTTTCAAATATTTTTCTTGCCGGATGGCGCAGATCACTACTGCGCATACGGAATGGCGTCGGGAACCGAAACAGCTGTGGGAGGAAGCGCGGGAAACGAGTTCACAACGCTTTCATTTTGCGAGAAACTTTATCGTGCTTCATTCATATTGTTTCATTGTGTTTCGGAAACTTCATCGTTGCTTCATTCATATTGTTTCATTGTGTTTCGGATTTGCTTCGTTATGAACAATAGTAATAACGAAATACTGGTGAAATTGGAATTGGAAATACTTGTGGAGCGGACAGCCAATTCCGGATGGTTATCATAACCAATGGTCAAGCCAAAAGAACCGAAACGCCCATCCCTAATAACCATCCGGTTCATAATGAACGCCTTCCCAACTTCCGCGATTCCCCTCCATCCCCTCCACTGCTTTTCACTAGCTTCCCCTATCCTTATATCCGGACGTGCCGGATGGATGTGAATCCAGCTTAAGAGTGGGGATCACCCCCTTTCCCCCCCCCTGTCTGATGGATGAAGACGAAGGCAGCTGGAAAAGGCATCAGTTGCCTATATGCAAGCGAAGAGTTGATATCTGTATTAGTTTTGTGAAGTCGAGGACACGTTTATATACGTAGGAAGATCGCGAGGAACTTTAGTTGTGCCGTTTTTTAAGTGCCGAACGTTTCTAGTAGTAGAAGTTGTATTTCCAGAGATAGTGACTCTAATATTCCCCCCCTCAAACACGCGACTGCGATTTTCCGCTCAGAATCGTACACCACTAAACACGCCAGGAACTGGTAAAGTACCTCTCAGTATCTGTTTAAGGTGCCCTGCTGCATTGAATTATAAACTTGTCATTCGTTTTAGTAATCGCCCCTCAGGCACTAAGATCCATAAGATCGCCAAGCACTTTGATACCATCATTTGGCCGCTTCACGGCAACGACGAAAACCCCTACGCTTTCGCATCTCTAGAATCTCTAGGTTTAAAACCTCAGAAACATCTAGTAACGCTAATAACGTTAGGATCTCGCCGAAAGTGCCTAGTCTCATAATAATTGTGTGCTATACCTTTGTTCTGTATATCGATCTCTTAGTGCTAAGCATTACCAACTATCCTTTCTACTATTGTGTACTTTTGTATGTTCTTTATGCATTTTTGAAGTGTCATTGTGATCTGAAGGAACTCATTATATGTACGTTTTTGAAAGGGTGTGTATCTCTGAAGATCCCGATTTCTCCCGCAGTGAATGCTAGTAATGTTCTTGTAGTCCCCTTCAGGGAATCAACGGTCAGCTACCAGAAATCTCTTAGAACTATAGGAACTAGAAGTATTGTGGGAAGGGTAACGATAGGAACTAAACAACACAAGGTAAGGAACGGCTGTTTATTTGATTCTCTGAGTAAGTGGGGCTTACAGACCCAACACTCCCCGGTTCCCTAACTTCAAGCCCTTCGTCTTTTACGGCACCTGTTGATGAAACTCCAAGGAAATCAAATAGATTGAGGAGGAAACCTGACAGATATTCTCCGAATTAGTGAGTGGGGCTGGTGGTGTGCATTGAAAAGTGTGTGCATGTATTTTTACATTAAGTAATGATTCGAGAAGTCCTTATTGTAATTTTGTTTTTGTATTTGAATTATTTAAAAAGGGGGAGATGATATGGAGTAGCCTTGACAGTAAATAGAAGGTTATCAGAAGGTCACCCTTGGTCAGGTTTTAGCGTTAAGTTTTTCTCTTATGTAAAACAGTTTTATTTTATTCTCGCTGATTAAGACCACATTTTTTATTCAACTAGTTTTTTCTTAAATTTCCCGGAGGTTCCCTTCAATTTTTTTTTTCTTTTTAACACTTGGTTTTAAATAATATATATTAAAACCGTTATACTTTAAACCTTGGTTCCAAGGAGACTATTTCAAGGAGCTGATTGGTTTGTCTGCCCTTCTCACTCTAAAAATTGATAATGAGACAGCCAGGAAACTTGCAGAGAACACTGAATTCCACTTCAGGATGAGGCACATCAGGAGAAGAATTTATTCATCCAAGACCGAATAAATAAGGAAGTGTTGACAGCAGCCCACATCAGATCTAAGCATCAGTAGGCGCACTATTTAGAGAAAAAGTTTTTCTATCGTGAGATTCCTGTGCGTGAAGACAAATGGAAAATTTGTGGATCCAAAGATTGTGCCCGAGTTCACCTTGCTTGGAACAAAGCTTAAATGACTCACATATAGGTGTCTCGAACAAAAACATGGAAAGGCGTAATGAAAAATATAGTGACAGATCATAGAGGGAATTTCTATAAACATTTTTGCTGATTCGTGGATATTTAGATCAGAGTGACGAGTTGGTTTTCGGCTGGACGCTCCTCATTCGTTCGTACTTGTCCTAGGAAAATCCGCTCGCTCCAACTGAACGTCAACATCCGCGCGGGGAGTGGAATGGAATGTTGTTTTGTTGCCACCTGTCCAATATCACGAACTGAGAGTTATTGTTTTATCGTCCTAGATCGGCAATCAGTTCATTGGTGACATGAGTTGTTTATTAGTGTTGCCATGGAATGTAAACAAATGAGTGAAATCATTATTTAACCGTTGAAGCACAATGTAAAGATCAACAGAGCAGGAGGAAGCAACCCTCATTTGCCAAATGGCAGCAAGTATTTTACAACTTACAAGGGCGGTTGGAACAGCAACAAAGCGCGCCTTGGGCGGCAAATGACGTGAAATTCGAACCATTCAAGGAAGATGAGAATATTTTGACTCGTATGTCAAACGTCTCGAGTTACATTTCTGCCTAGTAGGGACCACAGAAGGTAACAAAGAAAAATTATTCACCCATTTCCTTCCACTAAAACGATTAGAGGAACTGAACCATTACTTATACCCAGGTAAGTATATTCAAGTAAGTCTTACCAGGAACTTGTGGTAGTAATGAATTAACTATTCAATCCTAAACCGTTGGTATTGACAGCTAGGTACCAGTTAGGCTGAAACAAAATACTCGTTAATACTGACTGTTTCTATATTTTTAGCTTCTCCCGCAAGTTTATCAACAAATTCGTTACCTGAAATACCACAGTGACTAGGTACCCAGACGAAATCTAGGACTAAGTCGTAACTCACAGCCAACGGATAAAATACTTTAATAATATAAATACAACAGTCTTGGTGTATTCTTATTTTTTTCATTCATGTAGATGTTAAATGTTTCATTAATTATTCTACTTTTTTCATTTTTTATAATACAGTTTTTATTTGCTTCCGCTATGTCGTAACCTAATCTATAATTATTAGCACTTTTTATGTCGACAAATCTTGACGAATAATTTATATCAAAAATACTCGGGTTATCTCTGTCTACCAATCCTTCCACAAGATCATTGATTGTTATTTTAGTTTCAACTAGATTGTTGAATGCTCGCAGGGGAGAGGCTATGGCCAAAGCTCGATGCTCATGTAGAGTAGATAGGAAAGTAAACAAGAGGAAAGAAAGATTAGCGGAAAATATCCAGGAAAGTCGTAGGAAAACTTCTAAAAATGAGGTTGAGTGAAATCTCACAGCTGCTTTTGATGGTAGTTGGCAAAAGCGTGGCCACACGTCGCTAAACGGTGTTGTCACAGCAACTAGCGGGGAAAATAATGGAGTCATAGATGTGGAAATTATGTCAAAGTTTTGTGGTTGCAAGGGCCGTTTGGCCAACAGACACGACAGTCAATGTTATGTGAATTACTCAGGGTCCAGTGGTGGAATGGAAGTAGAGGGTGTGCTGCGAAGGTATAGGAAATCTCAAGAACAATATCCTGGGGTGAGATACACACGATACTTGGGAGATGGTGACTCCAAAAGTTTCCAAGCTGTTCGTGAGGAGGCTCCTTATGGCCCCAATACCAAGATCGAAGAAATCGAATGTATCGGACACGTACAGGAGCGGATGGGTGCGCGATTACGAAATTTGAAGAAAAAAATGGGGAACACAATACTACCTGACGGAAAAATATTGGGTGGTAGAGGGCCTCTGACTGAAGAGGCAATAAATCAATTGCAACATTATTATAGATTGGCTATTCGACGGAACACTAACAACACCCCGAACAGAATGAAGCCTACTGTCTGGGGTTCATTCCTTCACCTCTTATCCACAGATAAAACACCCTGTCACGAATACTGTTCCGAAGATTGGTGCAACCATAAGAAAGCTCTAAAAAAAGGAACCTGTTACGCTCATTTTTCAAACTGAATATTTATTCCCGCAACTTGGTGGTGTGAGTTCGGTTTATATCTGTTATCTCGCCTTACTCGTACAAGGTCACTCGATTCCTTACGCTGTGCCCCGTAGTCACCTTTCTCCGTCATCAACTTTGCACTTGTCACTATCACTTCAATAATAACAATTCGTATAGGTGGTTCATCACGACACGTCAGTACCGAATTGTCCGAATCACGATGTATTAAGTGAGCCAGTACTTGTGTCCAGTACCTACTATCGTATACACTTGGACGTATTACTACCCCAGTTTTGGTGAGATCTTGAATTGATGACTCATGGCCTTTCTAATGATCGCAATTGTACAGGATCCAAAAGTGAGTCCGTTCCTTTATTATAATAGTATTGTTATTATTTATTTTTAGGGGTCCAAGTACCCAGGCCAACTTATTGATCAGGCTAGAGCATTTCCAAGCGGCTGGGCCCACGTTGCCAGAGTGCCGGGACTGTTGTAGTACCGCCTGCCTTCGTTATTGTGCGGCCGCCTTATATTATACCTGTCTGCAACGGACCCTCCTTCTCCGAACCACCACGTAGCTATAGTTTAGTTTAGGGAATCATCTAGTTTGTAAGGACCAATTATCTTAGGTTAGGGTTACTAGGAACAGGAGTGGTTCTGACGCTGTAGTGATACCACGAGGAGGCGCAGAGATATTTAATTTTTTTTCTTCCTTTCAAATAAAACCTACGACTTATTTTACTTCCAGACTGAAGTTTAATTAAACTTACCCTACTCAATACTCCTCTATTAGGTAGGGGTAATTTCTTAAGAGGAGTGGCGCCCTTTTTTTTCATCATTGCATTTTTTGTGTTACAATTGGTGACATAAAAAGAGAAGAACCTAGGCGGAGCTAGTTGGTGTGAATACAGTCATCCCTAGAGGGAGAGTTGTATCAAACCATACCATCACAATGAGCACTTCCCCCTTCCAGCTGCTGTGATGCAAATCATCAAACCTGTGTACATCAGCTCAGCCAACCCGGACCTTCTCAAAAGCTGCCTTCATGGGAAAACACAGAACTACAACGAAAGTATGAACAATCTACGTTGGTCGTTTGTTCCCAAAAGAAGTTTTGTGTCGCTACGTGTTCTTGAATTTGGAACTCCGCAATTATTTCCTTCAATAAGGGGAATACTGGACTGTGCGACGTTTTTAGAGCTCTCGGAATTGAACCAGGAAAGGTCCGTGTTGATTCGCTCAAGAAATTGGACACCGAAGGATAGCCAGAGCAACTATAGCTGCGCAAACAAATACCAAAGAAGGAAGGATAACTAAAGGGCAAGTGGCCAAGAGGTTGGAAGACCAGTTTGCTGCAGAAGAGGGCGATGACCCCTATGGGGCGGGCCTGCACTAGTTCTAGATATATATTTTTTTTACCACTGAGGCCCAGTTCTATTATTTATTTGAACCACTTTCAGTTTGCATTTTTAAATAATTTTTTTTGCATCTTTTCCATATAAAATGTAGTTTATTAAACAATAATTTTTGAAAACTGCGTTTTTCGAGGAAAAAAAAAAAGAAAAAAAAGCCAACTGTCCTTAATTCATTTGTGGAGTTTTTTACTGTGTTAAACGAAAAAAAAGTGTTGCAATGGAAACTCATGTGTCTGTGAGTAATGGAATTACAAGGGAGAGGAAGAGCGATCCCGAAAACTGGCAGCGGAACGTCCAGAAAAGACAAAGGTAAGAGAACCTACAGGCTAGACCAATGATACTTTAATTTTGTTTCTTGAATAAAACTATTGGTCGGTGGGTAAAAGTTGGATGTCAGAGACGAACAGTTAATAAATATGAATAATTTAAAACCAAGCTTCAGCTGTAAGGTGGTAAGAAAGTCGAAATATCTCAGTTCAAATAAGGTGTGTTTACCACGCACTGTTCAATGTGCGTTAGTGATTACTACCTGTTGAACATTGAAGAAACTTCCATTGAAATCTGGTTCTAATGAAGGTTTTTTTTCTCTGCATTCAGGTACTCTGTTTACGGAATTCCTGAGTATCCCACCTTCAATCACAGGGTTGGGTAACAATGCAAGATATCAAGGAGTTTCATGGAGCTTTCTACTCTCTCCCAGAAAAAAAGTAAACAAGACGCGTTTCTTTTGAAATATTGCCGAGCTGAACCACCCAACCCCAGAAGAAAAAAGAGTGATCCACAAAAAGGGAAATCCACAATATTTCTGTACTAAATTGTTAACCGGGCTGGGAACAATTTGAAGGTTTGTAGAGACACCTTCCTCAAGATTTTGCAACCCATAACCAAACACAGGATTATTGGAATCTTCAAGAGGTTTATGAATGGAATCTCTAACCACAGAGTTTGCTTCAAAAAAAGAAGCAGTAAAGAAATTCTTATGTAGTTTCAAGGATGGTGAATCACATTATTCTAGACATCATAATTCACGTGTTCATCTACCAACAGTACTGAATATTGCTAAACTGTGGGAAATATTCAACAGTGGTAAAAAAGAACCTGAGAGGGTTGCCCAAACCTTTTTTAGAAAAATATTTTCCACCAATTTCAACTTCGGGTTCTCATGTCCCAGTGTGGGTGAGTGCAGCACATGCATCGAGTCAGAAAACAGCATCAAGTCGGCAAGTGAAGCTGAAAAAAGTACACTCAAACTAAAAATGGAGTTACACAAGAGACAAGCACAAGCTTTTTTCCAAAAGTTGACAGAAAAACCACCCAGCTGTTTCCTCCTAAGCTTTGATTGCCAGAAGAGTCTAGCTCTGCCAAAGGTAACCGACCATACAACCAAGTGCATACAACTCAAGACAGGTTTATTGTTACAACCTTTCTGTAGTTAAAGGGCTGTCAACGAAGTCCCTGAATCCAGATCCTGTCTCAATTTACTGTTGGACAGAGCATCAAGCTAAGAAATCTTCTAACGAGGTTGCCTCTGTCTAATGTAACGAGTTATATTCAGCTGATCTCGCTGAGTGCGAATCCATTCGATTGGTAGCAGATGGGTGTGCAGGACAGAACAAAAATATCAATATGTTAACGATGTGCTGCAAGTTTCTGACCAGTGCACCTGATAATATAGAAAAAATTGAGATAGTGTTCCCCTACACTGGACACTCATTCATGCCAGCAGATAGAGTGTTTGGTCTGATCGAGAAAGCATTGAGAAGGATCAACACGGAATGTAACCAAAGATGAGTAGGGGAACGAGGGGTAATGCCGTGCATCAGGTAATGCCGCTCAGAACACGCAACAAACTAAATCTGCCAATAATTCAGTATATAAAACACCCCATCAAAGACGACGATCGAAATTTCCAACCCTCTAGTTGCTGCAGTCAGCCCGTTGAGAAAGACAACAGAAGAACAAGTTTCAGAAATTGCTGGAAATGGAAATGAAACTTTGAAGACGCCTCTGGTTCGCTGCCTTCGTTTTGACAGTAAAACGACGCGAGTAGAACGTCTCCAAAATGACAAACTGGCCCCAGTTGCAGAGCTTTGGAATTCGTTCCTAGAAAATTGTCGGTATCACTACAAACCAGGATCGTACCTCACCATTGACGAGCAGCTTGTGCAATTTCGGGGAAGGTGCCCATTTCGCCAATAGATGCCGAACAAGCCTGGAAAATACGGCCTCAAAAAGATACTGATGTGCGATTCTGGGACAAAATATTTGATTGATGGGATCGCTTATTGTGGAAAAGGGACATTGCCTGAAGGGGTATCAGCCGATGCGTACGTCAACAAACTGATCCAGTCTGTGAGAAAGACGAACAGGAACATAACGTTCGACAATTGGTTTACAAGTGTGCCCCTTCTCTCCAAGCTGCTGAAGGAAGATGTTTTGACGGCTGTGGGAACGATTCGGAAGAATAAGCGGGAGCTGCCTCCTGAACTAGTGAACGTCAACTTCAAGAAAAGAAAAGTTGGAACTTCGATGTTTCTCTTTCACGAAGACATGACTGCAGTGTCGTATAAGCCAAAAGCTAACAAGCTCGTTTGCTTGGTATCTTCCTCCCATGAAACGCCTGACATCCATCCCTACAGTGGTAAGCCATTGATGATTCATGAATACAATGCAACGAAAGGTGGCGTGGATACGCTGGACCAGCTCTGTGGAAATTTATCATGCAACAGGAAAACGAAACGCTGGCCCTTGTGTTTCTTCTACAATGTGCTCAACCTGGCTTGCGTAAATGCAAGCTATGTGCACGATAAACAGATAAATCAGCGATATGAAACCCCGCTGCTGCGTCAGCACCAGAAGGTATTAAATAAGGCTCCCGCTGCCCGCGAAAGTCAGTCTTATGCTTTGCTCCTGCTCGGAGACCTCGCTGTCTTTGGTCAAATAAACATCCTTTTTTTAAAAAGGCATTTTCTTGGGCTTTGAACCTAACTGGCGCAGTCTCGTGAGGACGTCTCGTAAACCCGCTTTTTCGTCACAAGCATATCGACGAGAAACAACACGAAAACGTCCCAACCTACCTCTCATCCGACCAGAACCTACAGTGCCGAGCAGTCAAGCAGACTCCTTACAGGAATGAACCGCCTGATTTTCCTGTAAGTAATCCATTTTAACAGTTCAGGTTTTCATAAGTCACACCCCGGCTACCTACGAAGTTACCACTTCGGTCGTACGAAAGCGATTGTACCGTTCCGCTACACCCTCAGTCGGACCCGACCGCCTAGTCGACAACCTCGACATTCCTCTCTATCGCTGCCTCAGCAGTTTTTACAGCACCGTCCTTAGCGCTACATCATCCCACTGCATTTCGTTATCTTTACCCGAGCGCCCCGCGGAAAGACACCCGAACGATCCTCGTCGCCTCTCCGCACCTCGTAGTTTAAGATTAATTCGAAATTGTTGTGCATGATAATTGTAAGATATTCACATTTCTTTAATTGAATTTATTTCATAATTGTTTGTATAATCATTGTCTTGTAATAATCGTTTACCTGTCTTACGATTCCAGAAACTTTTATATCGCATAACTTACATTAAAATTTTAGGCAGAATTTTCACTCACAAGTAGAGTCCATCCCCGCATTCAAAATTCCGAAATCTCTCAAAAAATATCTTCACTATAAACTTCAGCCCTTCCTGCTAAATCCCATACCAGAAAGCCAAGAAACTATGGCAGAAGGTCAAGATGACGCAGTCAATCCCCTGGATATCATCAGGCACCAACAGACGCAAATAGGCCAGCTCCAAGAGATGGTCCAGCAAATGTTGGTCAGACAAGTGATCCATGACCCCAGACCCCAACAACCTCGTCCTTCAGATAGACCCATTTTGAAGAAAGAACATATAGAACTAATCCCCATTTTCTCCGGATCCCCTCAAACCTTGCACGAATTTCTTGACGTCACCAAAAAATTAACCGATAGATTCTATGACGATGATGACCCAGAAGATTTCCAAAACTATATGTTAATCTCCGCTATAAAGAGCAAAATTCACCCCCCAGCCTCTGAACAGGTATTTTCGTCGTCGATAACGACGTACCAACAAATTAAAGAAGCATTGCTAAACGCTTACTCGGACCGCCGAGATGACCTCACTTTGGTCATTGAATTAGTAAATTTGAAACAAGCCGATGGCGAAACCCCGTTCAAATTTCATGATAAGATTCAGAAAACCCTAAACTTAATAATTGCTTATTTGCAGAACCATGACACTGAAAATGCGGAAATCCTAATAAAACATTACAAAAGGCTTGCCCTTAGATGCTTTCTCCTTCAATTAAAAGAACCTCTTGGAAGCATCCTAAGGACCAGACAACCGCCTGATTTAGGCACCGCCCTTTCATGGCTTACGAACGATTACCAAACGCTTGCCAACAATTGGCGAAACAACAAACCTTTTCAAAATTCTGGTTCTAGACATGCAAATTTAACCCCTCAATCATCAACCCCGAAACAACAAAACTTCCAAAACACTAAACCAGTTTATCAGAATAAACCTGCAGTCCAACCCGCCAAACCAAATCCTAACCAATCCAACCAAGGATTCAAACCATACCAACCCAATAAACCTCCCTTCCAAAATCCTAGACTTAATAACCCACCATTCATCCCTAAGCCACCAGGGCCATCAAATCAAAACCACAGACCTCCACCTCGCCCCGCCAGCACACAAGCCGTGCCTATGTCTTGGCGCACAACATACCCTAATTTCAACAACATAGAAGAAGACCCGGAAAATTCCCCCAATTTAGGAACAGAAGAATACCCCGATTCAGCTTCTTACGAAAATGACCAGGAACCAATCCGGAGGAAAACCCTTTTTTAGAGGACGAGAGCCTCCAACCTCCGCCCCATACGAATTAATGAACATCGATAGGAAGGCCATCAACGAATTGCCATTCGTCCAGATGCCTAAACTGAACTTGAGAATACTAATTGATACAGGCAGCACACGAAGCTATATAAATTCAGACGTCGCACAAAAATTCTTCCAAATAAAAATTCTAAAAGAACCTTTCACAGTTAGAACTGCACACGGAACTTCCCAAGGCCAATTCACCACCAGAGTACCGTGCGGAGAATTATTTCAAACTCGTGGGCTCAATTTAAAATTTAATGTCTTTAACTTCCATAAAAATTTCGACCTTTTGCTAGGGTTAGACAATCTAAAAATACTGAAAGCCTCAATAGATTTAGAGAGCAACTTGCTAAAAACGTCTAAAACAGAAATACCTCTGAACTTGTCACGGATCCATGTTCGGACCGCGACTTCTTCACCTCTTTTAAATGGTTGGCAGCACTGGCCGGTAGGTAGTAGGGGAAAGGGGAGACCCCCGTTGCTTTAGGAGAGGAGAACTACTAGTCCCGAGCCTCCCAGCGCGTTAGCTATTTTTCAGCCCTCCCTATATTATCAATCTACTTATCAATTCATTTTTTCGCCATAGGCACGTTTGCTTCTTCTTCTTTTCTCTCTTTATTTCGATTCGTTTTGTTTCATTTAGTGCATTCCTCAGTTCTTTAGTTCTTCATTTCTAGCTTTGCCTTTTTTTTTCAACATTCTCAGGTTTGATCTTTCCTTTTATCATTTCATATTTCTATTTTCCATTCGTTTTAGCAGAGAGGTGGTATTATTATTATTTGTTCTGTTGTGCTTTATCCATTCAGTACATCTTTATTTTCCCTTATTTTGTTTACTTATTTCTTCATTCCTTTTATTAGCATATTATTTTATAATTTGTGTCGATTTTCGACACTGGTAGCAGAGTCTGCTGTAGGTTTGGTGGTAGTGAAAGTCTTCAAAACCTTTCCATGGTACCAGAGCGTGAAGTGATTTAGTTTCACAAGTTTCACGGCCATTTATTTTTTCATTTCCACTGTTTTCTGCCTTAATTTCAATTTTCTATCTCTAAGATTATTTTCATTTCATTTTCATTTCTAAGTTTCACAAGGCAAGGTTTATAGGTCTTGTTCATGAACAAGTTTCGTTTGGTTTGGTATGGTTTTTGTTTGTGTTTTCAGAGCCTATATTACCTATATTACTCTTGTTGATCCTTGTTAATTCTTGTTAATTCTATTCATCATGGATTGTGATGAATGCCGATTGGCTCTTCCTGATCAGGAAATAGCCAATCCGATCCTGTGTGCTCATTGTCTGAAGGCATATCATGGACAATGCGCCGGCATTCAATATGTTAACTGGTTGAAACAGGGTTCAGAGAAACAGAAGACTTATCGCTGTTTCCAATGCCGCCAGGCATCAAAGCCAACTGATGTTTCAGTTTTATCTGGGGCCATTGTCTCAGGTTTGAAAACTGCTAAAATTATACCCACTCATGAAAACGGGGATATGAATAAAACCCCTAAATACCTCCAAGATAAGATTGATTCTTTTACAGCTTTTCGTACTGAATCACCATTCCAGATAATGCATTTTCTCTTAAAATTATATGAAATTCAACTTGTATCTCCAAACTATATTTCAGCAATTATCCGACAACTCTCTTTAAAACCATCTTTCGTGTATTTTAAACACCTACTTCGACGATGGACAGGTCCATTGAATTTCGAAACTTTACTCGCGAAGATAAAAACAGACTTTATCAATGAGGGTACACAGTTACACCTCACTCTGAGATTTATACAACGTTTACAACGCCCTGACGAGTCGTTCAGGCAATTTGTTGACCATGTTTTTGCTTCTAATGAGATTTTGCAGCAATATACGCACCAGCAGCTTATTCCGATCATCCTCAACCATGTCCGTCCTGAGGACAGGCAATTTTTCGCCCACACCAATCGCCCTACTACCGAACTTCCAAACTACCTACCGGCCCTACAAACCGAATCCTATCTCATAGAAGCCAGAACAATCCGACAAATTAAACTAAAAGTAGATAACGTGGAAAACGGCGAAGCAGTCCTTCCTAATAGAATAGAACACCCGAATAGATGAACTTGAAATCCCCGAAATACGAGGGTGGATCAAATATAAACCGGAATTTTTATCTGGAGGCTACGGTAGCGAACTGGAGAGGGTGCGGCTTGAAGAGGAAGTTGGTGAGGGTGTCTGGAGTAGGGATCTTTAGGGGACGCACTCTGCAAAGCGGTTGCTTGCTTCAGTACGCCATGAGCGAGCAAGAGGTACACCCGTCTGTTGCGCAGCGCATTATAATTAAGTTTTTGACAAAAGAAGGCACTAAGCCTTCCGCAATTTTTAGACGGCTCCATGCACAGTTCAGGGAAGCAACCCTTTCGAAGACGCAGGTGTATGATTGGCACAAAAAATTTTTAGCGGGCCGGGAACCAGTGGAAAATGAGCCCCACCGAAGACGGCCACGAACAAGCACCACTGCAGACAACATTCGTGCTGTACGGGACCTTATTGAGAAGGATCGGCGCGTAACAATTTCTGAGATTGCTTCACACGTTGCAATAAGCTTCGGAAGTGTTCAAGGCATCATCAACGATGAACTCAAATTCAGGAAATTGTCTGCCAGGTGGGTTCCTCGGCTCCTCAGCCAGGAACAAAAAAATGTGCGCAAGGATGGACGCAAATGCACTGGACACCTCTGGAACATCCTCCTTACAGTCCAGATTTGTCACCCTGTGACTACCATTTGTTTGGGCCACTGAAAGAAGACCTGGGAGGAAGGCGGTTTGGTGACGATGCTGCGGTAGAGGAGTTTGTGCGCAACTGGCTGACTACACGTCCTCCTTCATTCTTCAAGGACGGCATCAGAAAGTTGCCAATTCGATGGGGAAAGTGTGCTAAAAATGCAGGAGACTATGTAGAAAAATGAGGTGGTGTTTTTGTATTTTTTTGTTAATTCAATAAAATTGAAAAAAAAAAAATTCCGGTTTATATTTGATCCACCCTCGTATCCAAAATCACGAAACCTATGTAAGAATATTAAACCCCACGGGAAAACCCAAAACCATAACCCAAACTCAACCAGTCACCGTAGAAGAAATAGAGTACCCACAAAATTCAGAAAAAATCGGAGATTTAAACAACTACTATTCAGAAAATTTCGATTTTAAATTCGATCTGACGAAACTCAGATTGAATCACTTAAATGAGGAAGAGAAAAACGAAATTGTCAAACTAGTCTCGAAATATCCAGACATCTTCCATCTAGAAAATGAACCCCTTTCTTTCACAAACCATGTAAAACACCAAATCAGAACCTCGGACGAACTCCCAATATACACCAAAAACTACAGATTCCCCGATGATTCTCATATTGTTTGTTCAAAAGCAAACCTTACTTATTCTGTCCTAAGGCCTAGTCACTTAACCTGCTTATTCTTTAAGGCCGACAAAATAGTAATTTTTTAACTGTTGGTGTCCATATTTTTGATATTTTAGTTCAAAAGCAAACTACTTTATTCATTTCTAAGGCCTAGTCAAGTTACTTGGTCGATATTTTTGATGTTCTCTAAAGAGTAAACTAGTGTTACCAAGTTGAGAGTCTTCTTTAATCCTGAAATTACCTACGACATTTCACTCCATTTTAGAAAGATATTAATAATGATTGGGTATTTTCCTCTTGAACTTGTTCTAACCTGAGTTCAGTGAATGGAGTCTCAACGAAAATGGCCTGATTGTTCGTTATTTCTTAATTACAACATAGCCCAATTAAAAAAAAAAAAAAATGGAATCAGTTCTTGAGGCTCGAAATTATGGCGATTTGTTTCAAATTTACGTAACAGTCTCTGAACATAATTTGAAGTTAGGAAAGCTCTATGACATTGTTGTTTCTAGTATAATAGTCGATTCTATTGGCCCACGAGATGGCAGAATGGCAGGTAATCGTGATCCTATATGTTTTCACACGGAAAAACCAGATGTGACCCTATTCACCCCATTTCGCGGACCAATCGGATCAGGGCATAATTTACGTCATCACGGGACCAGTACTAAGTTAGGGGCTTCAGAAAGGTAACTAATGGGGAGTAGATGCCAAGACCCATAAAATGCTTTTGGAATCATCATTCTACAGCGTTCCGTTCAAATGGTACAGCTCTCCAAAGTCAAAACATAAATGGGGTATATAAAACACCCCATCAAAGAAGACGATCGAAATTTCCAACCCTCTAGTTCCTGCAGTCAGCCCGTTGAGAATGACCACAGAAGAAAAAAGTTTCAAAAAACATTTATTTTCTGGAAAAAAAATCTTTAACTCAGAATGTCACACATGGTATTTCATATTTAGTATTATATGTATTTAAATGATTATTAATTGGTGTAATAAATGATTAAGAAGTGTCTTCATTTAGCAGAGACAAGATCGGTTGGGAAATGATTTTCTTTCGACCCAAAATCCGGAAATTAGTGGAAATGCGATCGACATTTTCGACCATCCTCGGCTGGATGAATACTGCAACTTAGCGGCAAGTATTATCTATGTGATAACGCTTTTAAAGAGAATGTTCTTCAGTTATTTCAATAATATGGGCAGGGACCTAACCATCCCTGACCATCCCTTTATCCATTGGGAGGGATTCGTGGGCACTTTTACGTCCAATTTAGTTTCGATTTCTTTGCTACGATCATTGAAAGTGATCAAAACTTAACGCATGTCAAGACTTGACATACATGACTTAGTAAGTCAGACATACTATGTCAGACATGACTTAGTAATGCTTCTTACAACATGGACAGGTTTGTGGACCTCAAGTCACTTCAAAATCGTTTGGAATTAAATAATAAGATATATTAAGATATAACTCTTTTGTAGAATCGTCGGCGTTTCATAAGGTAGGGGCGCCAAATGAGGCCTGTGCCCCAATAAAGCCTACTGCTATTTAAAAATAGGCTGAGGAAGTTGTGTGGGAAATCGATTTAGCATCATGTTCTACGCCTAGCCAAGAGTCCAAAACGAAGGGTGGAATCAGAAGAAAACAAGCAGTGTGACGACAGCGCGCTTCATGCGAAAAACGCCTGTGGTTAACCTTTTCGAGGTGAGTGTTTTTTGCTTTTTGTGAATGAAACATTTGAGCTACCTTAAAAAATAATTGTAATTCTGAAAGCTGGGCTCTTCTAGTTAAGAAAGTATCAAAGGGTTTACTTGCATTACGTTTTTGTTTCCGTGATAAGCATGGTTTACTCGGAAAACAAGGGTGTCCTAATATGGCCTAGCGTAGGCCTTATTAAGACACCCCTTCGTTCGCTTTCGTCCCGAACGTGCTTACATTGGTTTCACAACCAACATCCACATATTTTGCTACTTCTGTTCTACTTAAGCATTGTAAATTTATTTCGTCATGTTTTGTAGTGACGGATGGAGTCAAAAAGAAGAGAGGAAATTGGACGGAGGTGGAGTTGAGGAGAGCGATTGAAACTGTGAAGAAGCGAGGGTTCTCAACCTACAAAGCAGCGGAAACATTTAGGGTGCCTCGAAGGACTTTGAGGAACCACTTGGCGTCTGGATCATCGGAAAAAGCAATGGGTAGGAGCCCACTCCTTTCCAAACCAGACGAGAAGGAGCTAGTGAGCCGAATCGTGAGTGTGTTACTTAAACAATTCCCACAAAAGAAATCACACAGAGAAACCGCTCAGAAGGTTCAACTATGCCACTGCCTTAGCACACGAAATGACTCCTTTGAGAAGCCAGCTTCATCAAATCCAGCTACGCTACGAATCGCGGAGTGACGCTGCAGTTGTCGAAAATAAAAATTTCATTGGAAAGAAGAAATGCTAGAATTTCGTTCTTTTGGTAGGGTAGGTACCAGTTCGTTTCTCACGTCCTAGAAGAACACACGTGTCATCATCTCGACCATACAGCATCCGATTGTGTATATTATTAGTCAAAAACGTTCACTATGCGTCAGAAATCAATCCTCGTTTTTTGGCCCGTTCGAAAAACTTCAAAGAGGTGTGAGCCCCTGAACACCTTCCAAAATAAATTTGTTTTATATACTATATGAAAACATTCATTTTGATATCGCACCCTCCTGTGAACTTCCTTATGTTTTTGCAGGTACGCTTACTGGCCGAAAGAAGAAGTTCAACAAAAAGTTGAGTAGGTGCAGGTGCGTGATTGACATTGTTTCGGCTTATTAAAACAAATGTGTAGACAGCTGTACCACTGCAAACTGAAAACATGCATTCAATTGTCCATTTTATACGCGCTTGTTGCGTCCTTCACAACATGGCCCTTGAAGACGACTTCACTGCAGAGGGAGGAAGCGTAGAGGACAACGACATGGAGATGGATGAGGATCCTGAAGACGACGACGATGTTCCTGACGCGGAAGGTGGAGTGGCATACCGAAACTACGTCCTTTCGTTACCAATATTAAATTGATCATGTACATAGTTATAATTCGTTCTACACCGGACCACTCATTGTCACTAATAAAATTGACGGTGCAGTAAAATTTCCGAGTACACTGGATCATTTTGTGTGACATGACAAGGACTGCAGCTATGCGAGAACATATTTTTTAACCACCCTGCCTTCTTGTTAGGTATTCACCCCTACCAAACGTAGCCTTTCCATTTCAAGGGAACTCGTCCGTGGTGCGTGGCTCCAGCTGGATTTTTTTCTCCAGTACATGAGATGAATCGACTTTTCATCGAGATTGAGCTAGGTGTAGATACCTACCCAAACAAAAACCGATTTACAAAACACAAAAAAGTTGAAACGAAGTGAATGTTATGAGAATTCCTTACATAGGCTCCCCTCCTTTGTTTCCGTCGTTGTTACCTCATGATTAATTGATTTCCCTCAAGAGGAAATTGATGGACGAGGAACACATGAAAGAAGCCATCCTAGCAATAAGAGAAGGAAAATGGGGCTGAAGAAAGCAGTTAAAGCCTAAGGTATCCCCTAAACCACACTTCGACGTCTTGCATTACAGAAGGATGTGCCCATTCAGAAAGTTGTGAAGACAAAGCTGGGAAGACCGACAGTGCTTCCAGAACATCTAGAAAAGGAACTTGTAGAATATTTGAAAATTTTGGAGTCAAAATTCACGGGTTGACAAGAATGGATGTTAGAAAGATGGCTTACCAGTTGGGTACAAGGAATGGGATAGTGAACAACTCTGCTAGTGGGTGTGCTGGCCAGGCTTGGCTAGATGGTTTTCTGCACTGTTACAGGAAAGAACTATCGTTGAGAACCCTAACTGGGACGTCTGTTGCTAGAGCGACTGGCTTTTGCCGGGAAAGAGTCAATGCCTCCTTCGATCTTCTGGAAACTCAATATCAAACCCATAAATATCCCCCTACCTGCATGTGGAATGTAGATGAGGACATGTAAGTGATATGTTAAGAAATATATTTTCGTAAATAACCAAAATATTTTCAGAACATTTGTCATCATTATGAATCGAAAACAATGTGGGGTTCCATATTACCACCTTTCCTCTATCGAAATATATATACAGGGTGTCCCAGGAGTTATACACAATCCGACTCTAACGTGTTCTACCACTCATTTCCGAACAGAAATGCCTCATAGCAATTTTTTGCATGAGGCCACGTGTCCGAGTTATTCGCGATTTAAGATTTTTTTCGTGTTTTCGATCTTATGTCATTGAAACTGTCATAACTCCCTCAATTTTCGGGATAGCTCAAATTTGATGACACCGTTGGAAAGAACGTTAAATTTTCCATCTATTTGATGTCAGAAACCATTTTTTCATTGCATTGAAGATGCTGCACAAAATGGCAGTTTTGTCATAATCTTGAAATCGCTAGTTATTCATCTCGCCTAGAAACCCCATTAATTCTTGACGTAGAACTGTGCAGGCCAGGTAAAACGTGCGCCAAAAAGCCAGCTTTCCAACGGTGTTGTCGTTTAGGTTTTTAAAAATATTTTTAGTTAAGGCAATGGTGTTTAACTGTAGAAAAATGCGTGTTTTCTGTTAAAATTGAGGTTTTTCCGAAAGTCTCGACGAAAAAAGGTTGGAGGCGGGATATACGTAAGTAACTTTTCTCGCTGAATCGAATGGTGACAACGCCAGATCTCTCTAGTGACGATTTGGGTTAGTTTAGATGCATAAACCCGTTGGTTTGTGAACAGCGTCTACGGCATTTCTAAGCTGTCTGGCCGAATTCAAGATAATCGATGAGCCGAGAGACGGCTACTGTTTGGACCCTTATCAAACCAGGATCCCGTATCATTACCAACTCTTCCCCTTCGTCTCTTTCCTCGTTGTATTTCCTTCAGCGTGGTTTCCCTATTGCACATTCCCACTCATCGTGGTGCGCTAAAACCACAGGACATAGCTGGTTGTAATAAACAAAACCTTGGTGACAAAAAAGGATTAGTTGATGAAAAAAGAAAGTTTACTAGATAAAAAAAGGATCGGTGACATAAACAATATTATCTACCAACTTGTCCCCATACTATCCGACGTGTTCGCAAGGGTGTGAGTTGTATACAAGAGGCGTGTGACTCCCTTGCTGCTTAAGAAGCATTCCCATTGGCAAAACCGTACACAAAAATCAAGTCAACATACTCACTTGCGGTATAGCTACTCAACTGAAAGTAACTCATCGCAATCAATCGTAAATGAACACTAACAATAGCCTTCTCTCGGCTCTTCGATTATCTTGACTTTAGCTGGACAGCTTAGGAATGCCGAAGGCGCTGTTCTGGTGATGATGCACGGCGCACAAAGCAACCCCTCCTTCAAGACCGGGCGGTCGTGCGGGTCATTGCATCTCCTCGCCCCTGACATAGACAATGCCTCTTCCGTAGCTTTCCCAATTTGCAAACTTTAGAGATTGAAAACAGGCGATTTCAAGATTTTGACAAAACTGCCATATCGCGCAGCAATCCCACATCTTCAATGCAATAAAAAAAAAATGTTTTCTGACATAAAATAGATAGAGAATTTAACGTTCTTTCCAACGGTGTCATCAAATTTGAGCTATCTCCACAATTGAGGGCAGTTTGATGACAGTTTCTATGACATGAGATCGAAAACACGGAAAAAATCTCAAATCGCGAATAACTCGGAAACGTGGTCTCAGGCAAAAAATTGCTATGAGGCATTTTTGTTCGGAAATGAGTTGTAGAACACGTAGGAGTCGGATTGTGCATAACTCCTGGGACACCCTGTATATTTCGGTATTTACTACCCTTAAATTAATATTCCTTTAAATTTTTCCGTCTGACGCTTCGTGATACCTACTGCTTCAAGAACCGTATACACAACGGCTTCACCTTCAAGAGGGGGTTGGTACCGTCCACCTCCACTTCCCTTAACCCTCCAGTGCGCGCATGGGCGGCATTTGGACCGCCTTTGGAGAAAGTCTAGGTTTTTAAGGTCAAAGACCATTTCCTAGAAGAGGACCCCTCCACGTAATCTTTCCTTATCTCTTCGGTCATCAACCCGAGCCATAGTCAACCCTTTCACGTGCCACTGTGGTTCCGGGATCAGTGATTAGTTGGCTACCGTCATGAGTGACAGGACCGGCGGTCCTCCTGCCGCCATGCGCCTACAGTAATTTGTGAATCATTATAACATATTTTTTTTTGTTTTCCTGGTATTTTTTCATTACCTAACAATTTGACGGGTAGGGGTCGTTTTGGGACTGAAAATATTTTTACTATTTGGTCGATTTTCATCCATTTTTTCACTACAATATCAAGCAAAGTTGCTACAATATCAACTGCAAACTCGTTTTCATGTACAAAGACTGTATTCATATACCCGTATGTCATCATTAGGTAGGGAATTTTAATTCAATACCATTCAGTAATTTGACATTTCAATTTTCATTGAATCAACATACTGTTCTTATTTCTTTTATATTGAAGTTTACAACTCCTGGGTTACTGTTATTTTAATTTTACTTGAAATCTGTAATTACCGACGTACTTCATTTATTGATTCAATCACATCGATAATTCATTATTATGTCAATCTTTAGGGTGTTGCAGTTTATTTCCCGTCATCTGCCTTTCCTATTCCAACAATGACAGGTGTTGGTGCAACTACTACGTCGGTTGCTACTTTACGTACCTTACGTTTATCAAGACGTAAACGCGATGTCAAGTTAGTTGAACTCCAAGAAACTAATAACTTGATTGATTCCCGACGCTCAAAACTCTGAACTCTTCCTTGCACGTTGTTCGACCCTGAATTCAATTCAATAAGAATTTCGAGGTGATCTAAATGAACTGTTGGAAGCAAACGAAGACGCCGCTGCTTTAGATAAACATTTCCGTCGAGAATATATCGAAGGAATTTAATAACAAAGGCTAAGGGGGAATGGTGACCGTAGTTCTCCTAAGGCAATAATTATTGTTCATGTGATACTTGTGTAAGACGCAGTTGTTATGAAGTTATTTTGTACCTACTAATTGGAAACTTGTCTACCAAAATGTTCATGTCATATTATCTCTATTATACAATTATGTAGTAGGTACCTATATTTTCTTGGAAGAGAGTTGTTATTTGCGATAGTGGTGACACTATTTTGAATAAAACTTGGCTGACTATAGTAAGGGAAGACTATCTAGTCTAGTCGCAAATAGTCTAGCGGTCCCTAGTCCAGAAAGAAACTTGGCTGAATCAGCAAGATGTAGGTAGATAGGTACCTATGGCTTTAGGTACTCAATTTATCAAATGTTCTTAGTTCATGTTGGATGATTGAGAGCCGAAATACATTGTTTTTTCAGACTATTCACGTTCTTAATGAGAAAAAACCCTCATATTAAGAGATTGACTCATATTAAGTAACAAACTCATGCTGGGTAGTGTTAGAGTTTCCGGGTTAACACTGCAGTTAATACGAATAGCACAGGCTTAACACTTTTGAGTCATCAAACACTGGCAAACAGCAACTTACTACATAACCGACAATTACTATAACTTCCTAGAATGTATACATGGATACATTCCAAAATTTCTTTCCGTTGTATAAGTCACTCATATAAATTGTACATGAAGGGGACTTTTCTCCTACTGTAAAATTAACATATTTACCATCTTTTTTTGCAAGGGCAACCCCTCAGTTTGATTGCAAATCTACCTTTAGCGGATGAGAATTATATTACCGCTCATAATTTAATACAATCTAAGTATGGTTCTCGGCGTATCAGAGCTTCGTACCGTTCGAAAAAATTATTCTAATTTTTACCACTCTCAAACGATTCTGTAAAAGATTTATAATCTTTTTTTGACGTTGTGCAATAAAATTGCAGCGAAATTCGTATTTTCGCAGTTTTGGGTGGGCAGGAAGGAAGCCAACTAGCAATTACGCTAACTAGAGGATTAATCTCTACGCTCCGCACTTCTCTAGGTTATCTGGTTGCTTATCTCACCATGTCAACTGCAAACGGGAAGTAAACTAGTCCTCTTCTTCGTGAAATCGGAGATTTGCGATGCGGCATAAACAATGAGCAGCCGAATGGAGAATTTAACTTTTAAATTCGCTAAACGGAATCGAGAAGGGAGGTGTGATGGCGGTATGCACGTGAAGTAAAAAAAGATGGCTCAACAGGTACCTGGCTCGGAAAATATTCGCCGAATTACGCAAAATACGAGATTTTGCAAAGAGGAAAGTGGCGTGGAAAACTCCATTATGGGCCTAGAAGGAAAAGTTGACATGGTGAGATAAGCAACCAGATAAGCTAGAGAAGTGCGGAGCGTAGAGATTAATCCTCTAGTTAGCGTAATTGCTAGTTGGCTTCCTTCCTGCCCACCCAAAACTGCGAAAATACGAATTTCGCTGGTATGACTACATTGTACTGTTCTCCTCGTAAAACACGTATTTCCAAGAGCATATCTTGTCATACTTCCGTGATGCTTGCCATCTGAATTGTGTTTCATTCAGCTTCGCGAGGGATTCGTCCTCCAATCTAGAATTCGCTGATTGAAAATTCGGATCGCTGGCTCCCCTCTCATTTCTTACCGGTATGCATGTATCATACTTCCTACTTAGAAGAAAACATATGATCGTCCGTTTATCTTTTGGGTAATCAATGAACTAAGTAGACTTCTCCGTTCACAAGTTACAGTTTCCAGTGCTTACCTACTGAACTACCGATCAACAGACGTTCAAAATCTACTGCTGCATTTGCAAGCAGGAGGCCTCCCACCGTTTGATAAGTCCCATTCCACATATACCCAAGCAATCCAATAACAATTTACTTCTTTCTAATTCAGTACGTAGTGGCACTTATGGTCAAGCGATGCCAAGATTTTCTTGTCATTAGTAGCCCAATTTATGTCTTCCTAGGTACTTTAACGCCTATGTTCCACCGGCCTTGCATACCTAAAGGTATGATGATTTCCGCTTTCTTAGAACTTACACATTGATTTCTCCATTCCTGAATATTATTGGTTTCTGAAGGTAGAACCACAAATATATTATATTAATTTCCATGTTCAATTATTATCCCCCCCCCCCCCCCCCCCGTAAATCCAGATTCGTGGGTTTCATCGCCATCATTGATTTAGTTGTTGTTTAAAAATATGTTTCTTGCGGAAAGTAGTACAACGTTTTTCTGCACAAATTTGGAAGCTTTCTACACTCTGGACTCGGACGATTCTTATGATTTTACTATGTTCATCTGGGGCACGCAATGTTTACCTTCTAAGATAAGAACGGAACACTCCTGCGACGGAAACGACGCCTACAGAAACTGCACAATCACCAACAGTGGAAACCGTCCGTCACTCTACTCTAAGTTTAAGTCCTCCAGAACGTTTTCGGGGGTATGTAATGTAATTGATACCGCAAACTTTCCTCTTGATGTATTAAATTAATTAAGGCATTAAACCAAGATTCGTTCCGTAGTACTGTCGTTCTATAGAAGGAAATGATCGACCAATCTGATGAACTTCAAAATGCGATCAATGAATCAGAAATTGCTGGAAATATTAGTCTATCCCTAATCAATCGTCTCTCTCCCCTTACAATTCAGGCTTCATCCTGGCCTGAACATGATCCATCTCTCGCCCGACCGTCTACTGATTTTGGTTATGACCAAATCAAGAATGCATACGACGCAGTCAAATTTACGAACATGTTACTTGCGTCCGTCAATCTGTATAATGCAGATTTGACCAAATGTTCATATTTTAAATCTCGTTTTGATGCGGCGGTTCATAATATTCCCTATCTCCCGGACGAACTAAAACTTCTAGCTCTGAAATCCAAACTCTCTAGCACAGCCACCACATGGGCTGGTTCTGGGTTAGATTATGAGGATTCTTATGTACGTTTTAATAACTCACTATGTACATACCATCAGCCTACAACGATGAACACGATAATGATGAAAATGTACTATTGTAGGAAATCATTTTCGGATATTACTGTCAATGTGGTGCACGAGTTGTAGGATGTTGCAGTCATATTGCTTCGGTTCTTTGGAATCTGAGATATGCACGTTACGAAAATAATATCAGGTGTCCCACGGATGCGACACTTGAAAACGTTATAAGTATATCATTTAAACATTCGGAATGTTAATAAGAAGACATTTTCGAAAATGAGATTTCGCAAACGGCCCTCTTAGGGGCAAATGATGTACAAAATCCGACCGAGCTACCTCCCCGTGGTGTACATCGGGTAACGCTAAAGCCGGTGGTGAATCCACGTTGGTGTGTATGAGACAGTATTGCTGTCCGCCGATCCTGCAAAGTATATCTCCGCCGATCCTGCACACACACACACACACACACACACACACACACACACACACACACACACACACACACACACACACACAAACACACACACACACACACACACACACAAACAAAAAAGACGGGAAGCAGACAAAAAATAAAGCTAAGCTGGTCAAGCCAAGAGCGAGAAACCTTCCCAAACAACGACAGGTCCCTTCGGAATCTGATCAAGACTCAGATGAGATCAGCAACGCCGAAAGTGTGGATAGTGTTGGTCCCCTCGACTTTTCTTCAGAGACTGATTCCCTCCAAGGCAATGATGCCTCATGCCTTGGAGCCATTGCTGACTTCCGTCAAAGCACGCACTAGTGTCAACGCTGAGCTTGCCCTACTAACTGAAGACCCCAGGGAACGCCCATCAGATGCTAACGTCGAGCTTGCCGCACAAAATGAGGACCCCAGCCCCAAAAATGTCCCGGACAGATCATCTTGTAGACGGGAACGAGTTTCTTTTGAATGCAATGGTTATAAAAAAAAGAAATACTGGCGATGGCCAAAGCAAATTGACTGCATTGGGTACAATAGGAGTAAAATATTGCGCAAGTTGAAGCAACCACAGCAAATGACGGATACCCCAACATTCCAAGTCGACCTGAAGGACTAATACCAAGTCATATGACATATTTTTCTACATATTCGCAATATTTTCGAGCAAGTGCGACATACTGGGGGCTGGGTTCAATTTGCGGTACCTGATGCAAAACTGTGATTCAAATTCCTGCCCACGCGTTGGTCGGACGTGGGCTGTGCATGTATTGGGTCCAATTTGAGGTAGATCTGGCGATAGGAAACTTATTTCTTCGTTAAAAGTAAAGGATCTTGTTTTTCAGATGGTGGATTGCAACATTACGCAAGCCATAGTTTTTTTCGTCTGTAAAGATGCTATACCATTTTCAGTAGCGGAAGGAGAAGGCTTCAAGCGACTCTAGAAAGAAACAGCTTTACAAAATCCCATCAAGAAATACCATTAATTCAGTCGCCTATTCAGCGCCTGAACAGTCTTATTCATCAATTCAAAAAGAAGCATTGGCAATTATCCACGCAGTGAAAAAATGTCATATTTATCTGTTTGGTCGCAGATGCAATTTTTGGACCGAAAGTAGGCATACCCAGTTGTGCTGCGAATAGGCTGCAACTTTGGGCAATTTTTTATCAAGCTACACATACGACATGGAGTATGTCTCTACCACCGAAAATTCGCCCGATTGGTTGTCACGGGCTCCTCTTTCTGACACAGTTAAGTCAGACGATAGCAATGATTTAACGCTAAATTACGTGTCTGACAACGAAAATATGCCTCTTGATTTTCGCAAAGTCTCTCAAGCCACCAAAAGGGATGCGGCTATTGCGAAAGTGATTAAATACAACAAATTCGGATGGCCATTGCAGGTAAAGGAGGACCTCGTTGCTTATCATAGGTTTCAGCACTAGTTCCACGTAGATAAAGATATCCTAATGAGAGGTTACAGAGTGGTGGTCCCAGAGCAATTGAGATACTCTAGGACATCTAATTAGTATCCATGCTTCTTCATGCTGCCTGAACTCATTCTTTTATTCCTCATTAATTACTTCATTGCTTTGAATTATTCTGTTTAGGTATTCGTTATAAAAAAAAATGCATGTGAATTTATGAGTCAGAATTTCTATGATTAGTCATTTTCATTTATTCTTTAGGGCATCTGTATATTCGTTCCCATCACTGGAAATAGTTGTAAGTTCGTTCCACTGAATATGATACGAGTTCGTTCCATTACAGAAGTGTACTTTCGTTCCCGCAATGTAAGTCCGTTCCCGTCGCTGGATATAGGATTGCCAACTATTACTCGCTGGGAACCAAAATACACTCGCTCGAGTGGAAGTTCACAATCTTCCTCCTCGCTGGGAACGAACATGCCGTTGACCATTCTTTTACTACTTATGTCCTGGGGGAAGCAACCATTTATCAGAGGTTGATATTATTTGTTACAGAGAACAGTCGCCCAACTTATAAAGTGTTGGGAGAACGTGAAAGGGCGGAAAAAGAAAGAGCTGGCTGGAAGGAAGAGAGAAACAATGAAGACCGGAGGCGGTCGTGTCCGTCCTTCTCCACAGAGAACCGAAAGCGACGCCACAGTTGAAATTTTCGTCGATGAAATCGCAGACATTGAGTTGCCAACAGTCATTGATAGCGACAGCTTGTCGATGCCATCAACATCACAAGTCGTCTCGTACGTAGTGGTCAGAGGATCGCCCCCTTCTGAGGAGGAAAAGGGAAGAGGCGAGCCTCCTGCTGAGGTTGTTGACCCCCCACTGCTTGGCCAGTCATCAGGTGAGGAAAGTGGGCAACTGGCTTCAAAGTCGAGTTAATAACTAAGTAGGTACTTTCTAACATGAACTTTATAATTTCCCCCATAGAAAACAACAATGTCTCCAATCGAATGGAGAAGTATCAATTTGATAGGAAAACAATTCATTTGAATGTGAAAAGCTTAAAACATGACAGGAGGAGTTATTCATATCAGAACATTAAACATTTTTCACTCAAGTCCGTTTCTCCGATTAATCATATTATATCGTAGCCATTCCAACGTTGTTTTCGAATATACCCATTTCTATGGAGGATTAATTGAGAGATAGATGTTTAAATTTAATTCATTTCAGCCAAGAAAAGGAAATTGGGGAGAGGGGATGCTATTGCCGAGGTTGCTGACAGCAAGGTCCCGCCTAAACGAGATGAAAATGAGCCAGGAAAAAGAGCTACATGAGCTGAGAATCACTGAACTACTCCCGCGAAAGGAAATTGCAGAAATTGGTCGTCAGCGAGTGCAAGAAGAGCTCGACAAAGCAAAAGCAGAAACGGCACATCGTGGTCGAATCCAGGAATTGGAGGAGAAGTTTCGACTGTAAAATCGATAAGCCAGAATACCTACTGTTGCGAAGTGATAAGAAAAAAAAAGCGTTGGCTGATAAGAAATGGGCACCATATCGGTCAAGACTTCACGAACTGACTTGCGACCAAGGCGTTGTTATGTGGGGATATAGAGCAGTTATACCAGCTAAATTCCAACCACGTATTTTACATGAACTGCACCGAGAACATCTAGGAGCAACAAAGATGAAGGCTTTCGCTCGGAGTTATTTTTGGTTGCCTAATCTCGACCGAGATAGGGTGGTGGCACCAGTCGCATACACATACCCAGTATCATACACTTTCAACTTCAAAGCCAAATAATAACAGTTCTTGACGACCTAGGTAGGATTTTCTAAGCTCAAAACGTTGTGGTACTTCCATAGTCAATCTTAAAAGAAGAAGAAGAAGGGAAGGTTTTTTCGGTTATCGAGAAGAAGGTTAGGGCGCCTCGTGATCAGCACATTGTTCATGGCGTCTGCTTGGAGTTGAGGTTAACAAAGTGAGTCCTCTTTTATATTAATATTATCACACATATGTTGTTTTCCCACATACCTGGGGGTGATATTTCATGTATTTTGACTCGTACAATTCATTTCCATTATTTGTTTTACTCAAAACACAGTTTTTAACCCGTTTTGAGAGGGTGTATGATACTGGGTATACACATGTGTATGACACTGGGGAATCCTCAATATTTCAAATTATTGCATTTTCTCCGCTATTTTAGGTGTTTAGGACTTGAAACTCACGGCGTGAACTTATTTTGAAATCACAAGTAGTAAGACCAGTATCATACAGTGGTGTATGATATTGGGTCCACAGGGTGTATGATATAGGGGCCAGCTGATTTTTTTCCCATTCCAACAGTTTTGTCTTTTTTTCTTTCAGAACATGGCCCCTCCGACTAAGAGACCAAAATATTCAGAGGATGCTATGAATAGAGCCTTGGCAGATGTTGCATTAGGTGTCCCAAAATCGACAGCAGCTAAGCGCCATGGGGTCAATAGAGTGACACTTTTGAATAAGGTGAACGGAAAACATCGCGCAGAACAACGAATGGGTCCGGATGCAGTCCTTTCAAAAGAAGAAGAAAGAATACTTGTCTTGTGGATTCAGTCCATGGCTAGAGTGGGCTACCCTGTTACTCGATACAATCTTCTAGACAGTGTTCAGCAACTCATGAAGCGTTTGGGAAGACCCAATCCATTCACTGATGGACGACCAGGAAAAAAAATGGTACTATGGCTTTATTAAGAGAAACCCACCAGTTCACGACAGAATGGCTGAGAATCTGACAATTTCAAGATCTCGGGTTACCAAGGAAAGCCTTTTGAATTGGTACAATAATATTTATAAGTTCTTTGACTCAAGTGGCTTCTCGAGTGCACTCAGTGATCCTCGACGCGTTTTAACAGTGATGAGAGTGCTTTCTTCTTAAGTCCCAAGGGAAATCGTGTCCTTGCTGTAAAAGGGGACATGGAGAATTCTTTTGAGTTGCTTTGTGGAGAGAGGCCTCCATCCTTATGCCCAGAGGCCCCACAACTCAACAACTGGTGGGGGATGGTGGGACGGCTATCTACTTCCCAGCAAGTTCACTACCACCACGAATCCAACCTCCTGTGATGCTTTGTCTTTCGACGGTGCATCTGTGGCAGCTCCCCTCCTCCCGTGGTACCATTTTGGGTAGAGTTGGCCTGCAGACAACCCACACAAGGCGAGAACCCACCTAAGCCTTGAATGGTCGCAGGCTCGAAGTCTATTGTCTCCTGACTTACCCCATTTGAGAGGGATACGGTCCCCTATGCCAAAAATATCTATCAAGTGGTGAATTCCGACGAGAAGGAATGCCTCACTGTTTTGATTACAGCCAACGCTAAAGGTGAAAAATGCCCGCCATTGATCGTGTTTAAATACCAGAGAATACCTCAAGACATTGCCTTCTCTGTTCCTTTTGACTGGGGAATAGGCAGGTCTGACTCTGGTTGGATGACCAGCGCCGTGTTTTTCGAGTTCTTGGCCAATATTTTTCACCCGTGGCTTTTGAAAAACAACATTGAGCTCCCAGTGATACTGTTTATTGACGGACATTCATCTCATATTACGCTGGAAGCAAGTGAGTTCTGTGACAGAAACAAAATAGTGTTGATAGCACTTCATCCTAACGCAACACATCTGATACAGCCACTGGATGTGTCATTATTCAAAGCACTGAAGAGTATATGGAAGAAAAAAGTACATCAATGGCGAATGGATCACCCAGACAACCCTTGCCTGCGGAAAAAAGATTTTGATCCACTTCTAAATGAAGCTCTAAATGAGGTTACCACCTCCACCATAAGCAATGGTTTCAGGAAGTGTGGATTGGTACCTTGGGATCCTCAGGAAGGCGTCAAATCTTTGGCAGAATTAGAGCCTGTGATTCATGATAACATAAAAACCATCGATTCCAAAGATGAGAAACAGAACCGAGACGCTTTGACTGCGATTGAGGCTAACATCCCGAAATCGACGCTGCAGTTATTCAAACAACAGGGGAAAGTGTATGCTGGGCGTTTGGAAGATGCGTCACTCTTTGAACTGTGGAAAACCATCAAGTCCAGGTGTGCCAGTGAGGAACAAGGCCCTGTACAACATCCTTGTGATGGTGGCGATTATGTCAACAATGTAGAGGGGTTAACCCTGATCCTGTTCAAGTTGGTGTTATTGAATATGAAGGTGTCGTCGACAATATCAACAGTTCCAATAACAATAACCAAACAACAGATGAAGTTGAAACCCAACACAACAATGGAGAAATCGTTGTTGAAAACATCAGAAGCATTGAAGGTTCCTCAGCCCATATTCCTGGTCAAAATGGTACAGAGGCGAATGCTTCAAATGATGTGTTGGCAACGATCCCTAGTCCTTTCAAGAAAGCACTAATTTGGACCCCTGTCATCAAGCAAGCCAACAAAAAAGAAAATATCAAAAATAGAGGTATAGGACCTGGAGCTGTCAGCTCCCAAGAATGGCGAAATGCAATCATGGCGAAAGAACAGAAGAAACTACAAGCTGAAGAGGCTAAGAAGAAACGAATGCAACTGAGAATTCAGAAAAAAATTTGAAAAAGAACAATTGCAAAAGAAGAAGAAGGAAGCAAAATTGAGAAAACAGCAAGTTAAGCAAGAACTTTCTAGAGCGAACCCCACTTTGAGAAGAAGAACAACTCGAAAATGTACTCGAGTGTCCGAAAGCTCAACAGAAGATGAAGAAGAGCGGCGACCATCCAATTCCGAATCTGATGAAGAACAGCTGGAAAAGGACCAATGTCAGCAACTCGAACAAAGTACGGAAGATTTGAGAGAACAGCCAAATGAACGGGAGCACATCGAAGCGAACCGACATGAGTCAGTACAAAATCAGTCAGTTGTATTGATGGAACCAAAAAATGATGCTAATGATTCCAGTCCCTCAGAAGCCACTAATTTTAATACGGCAAATGAAGTAGATAAATCTATCTTAATAACGCCAAAGATAGGTGAAACGTTTTTCATCGGCTGCAAATCTTCGCCAACCCATCAACAAAGGAAAACCTTATTCAAGGTTAAGGGGTTACTCACAAAAGAGTTAGCAGTTGTCGTACCCCTTAATCCGTGTAATAGATTACGAACGCTATTCGTGGAGAAAGAGCACGATGAAGACCTTTTAGACTTATCCACCATTGTAGTTACTTATGTCCCTGTTCCCGTGACGTTTGGGCAAACGGGGAGCAAAAAATACTACTTTCCTGCTCCAATGCAAATCGATTTGTAGTGAAATTTCATTTTGATATTATCAATCACGTTTTCGTAAACTGGTACCTAATTATGCTTGCGTCTTACTTTAATATACGTTTCTATTTCTATTTTAAGAGTTTATTAATGTTTAAATGTAGGAATTTATTCGAGTTATGAGAAGAAAAGAGAGAGTTACCTAGTTACGTTTGTATTTCCAGAAAGGAAAATGTGCGGAAAAATTATTCCTATTTTGAATGTGATATCAAACTAAACTATTTTATACTTCTAAACTATTATAAGAACTTTCTGTTATAATGTTCAGGAATTAACTAGGTATTAAAATTTATTCCAGTGTGCGAAGCATGTTATCGTAAAAGTTCCTAGAGAATAGAAGTTCCCTAAAACAAGAAGACTATTGATTATATACCTAGAAGTTATTTTTGCATTCGAAACATTTAGAATGTAATCAATAAACATTATTTGAAGTTTTAATTTGCGATTATTTTCTGTATTTAACCCTCAATAACGAAAAATTAAATTTTTTTTTAATGTTTTATTACGAGTGTATGATACCGGTTCCAAAGAGTGTATGACACTGGTGTCGCCCAATTTTTGTCATGTATGACACTGAAGACAAAAAGAGATCTTGAAAATCATTCATTATAGCTAGAGGAAACCGAATATATAACTTTTTTTGGTTATACTGCGTTCTTAAAAAGTCAGACTACCTACATTGGCCCCTAAACAATTTGTAACATGCGGCCTAGGTATTGAGCAAAAACTGGAAATTTTCCGTTAACTTGTATGATACTGGTGCCACCACCCTACTGTTCCTGATGACTGGAAATACATAATTTCTTCGGCAAAACTTGCCAAGCCATTCCTAATAAACGAAATGACTCAAATTCAAAGACACAGACGTTATTACTGGAACTCACATGCGAAGACTTGCTACATTCCAAATCACGAAGTATGTATGGTACAAACTATCACGTGATGACCCATCAACTGTGTATGCAAGAGAAACCCATAACTTATTGCGACCCTGGAAAGCATTCCACATTTTTGAACCACCTATTGCCCTTCCAAAACCTCGAGCAATCCCACGCCTTTACCTAAACCTATTACCCATAAGCAAAGAGAAGAAGAAAGACTTAATACACATGACGCAATTCATGACTGAAGAATCACATAAGCTGTTTTATGCATCGCTGCCTTCGATGTAGTCTTTTCATCAATTTTCTGCATTAACTGATAATATGCATTTACTTTGTCATTTACTTGTACATAGGTAGTTCACTTGCTTCCATTAAAGTTTGTTTTTGCATATCATTCTTATGATTTACATACCTACGTACCTACTATTATCTTCAAAGTAGGTACTTCAGTCAATGAGCAAACATGATGAGGGAAGACTAAAGATTTTTGGTTCTCGCAATGGAAGAAGGGCCTATGTCATCCAGCTTATGTTAATTCCCTAAATTATTGGCACCTTTGTTTTTTCGCTCTCCTTCACAATTTAGAAATCATGACATAGGCCCTTCTTCCGGACACCTATTCAATTAATGCACGTTTCAAGCCACTTACACCTCATTCCAAATGGATATCATATAAGATATGGGCGAAAAACAATGTGGAGGGAAAATTATGTTGTCGCATCATCCTTTCAATTTGAAATGCTACTGGCTTCTGTTTTTCAAACAACCGTACTTACAGTTTGTTGTTGTTTTCGAGCTGTGAGATTCCAAAAATTATGCTATCAAAGAAACTTTTTCGAAAAACGAAGAGGGTGGTGAGCCAACTTATGGTCGGTACCAGCACGCAACTTCGACGTATGACGTTGGTTGATTTTTTAACCGAGTCCTGGTCCAAATTTGATAACTTCAAAAATGAAAAAACGTCTACCTTGTTGGTAAAATGATGTTTTATAGTTAAATTGAAACGTTTTAAATAATCTCTGAAGATTTTTAATTTCAGAAGAAGAAGGATTCTTCATTCAGTATTCACAGTACATGTTCCCATAGGTTACAGCTCTATTTATATGAGATAATTCATTTACATCATGCCCCACCCTTCGAATTTGAACTAGCTCGGACTGGACTGATGATGAATCCGAAGAGAATATTGTCCAATCGAAAGCTCGATAAAAGGTAAAAAATATTCATTGATAAAACAGTACTTCTTCATAGAACTACCTAACTGAACTCGCATGTTTCTCCAAAACTTAAAAGTAGAAAACAGTCAAACAATCTATCAAATACTCTATTATTTTCTTTCAAGTATCTATTGTTGAACAAATCCAATCATGTTTACTTATGAAAGGGGACAAGTTAACATATCTATACGACTCATTCCATCTTACCTACATTATAGCTATCTTAGGTTCCTTGTATATTGAAAATAAATAAACATAATGAAGGAAGAACATTTGAATTCAACTGGTCATCAAGAGAAAAGGCCGTGTTTCTGAGAGGATGCACTCTAGGTCCACTGTAATCGTCGTTTCGTATATCGTAGTTCTTAACAGTTCGAGGGAGCCACAAAATGTACCAGAGCCTAACAGCATGCCTCACGTTTTGGGCCCAAATCAAAAGTTACGAAACGATCAAACAAACGCTCAAGATCTATCCTGGGAAAATGACCAATGAAGGAAATTCGTAACCGCGGGAAGATAGTGACCGTGTTTGGGTGTCCACGATATGCAACTGGCAGAAGCAGGGTTGCTATTTCATTGCACACCCTTTGGGATGCTAACTTATCCATAAACGTGAATCACTTTTTGGGCCACTAAAACACCAATTTGGCGTAATACCTTGGGGAATACATAGGAGGAAAAACGAAAATGTGAATTTGAAGGAACTTGAAGACAGTTATAACGTAGTACATAGAATATTGATTAGTCATTGCCCAACAGGTATGTTTATGTTTCTTCTTTCACATACAGTTTACCGCCAGCAGACGCTTCGTTTTCTCGAAGAGGAAATGGATTTTTTCAGCACGAACCAAGATTATCTACCAGTGTTTAGGCCATTCTGAGCAATTGTTGTTTCACGTCTGTCGGTGTGTCAGTATCTGCATAACTTTTTAACAATCTGCCTGGTTTATTTCCACAGCTTCCATACGTGATTGATTCCCCTATGTTCATTGCTCAGAAATCAATACTTTACTCCGTACATGGGCAAAGTTGAAGTCCATTAAGCATGATTGCTCAGGTTATAGAGGTCCGGTATCGTTCAAATTTGGAGGGTAGTCGGGAGAAGTACGTTTTAATGATCTCGTATCAATTCCAACACTTTGCCATGGAGCCAGACACAACTGCAATGCAGGTTGCCTAACCCACATGATGGCATTGATGTCTATGGGAACATGTCCGTGAAATTTCTCTGCCGTAAGTCCTTCTGGTACCAATCTTGATTTCGACATCTTTCAAGATTTATTAAATTACTACATTATTAAATAAAGTAAGTGTTTTGAATTTTAAAACACTTCAGTAATCTTTAGACTCATGTTAACGATACGAGAAAGCTAAGTGCCACACCCAACAAGGTAAACGTTTTATCAATATTTTATGATTTACAAATTGATCAATTGATTTTTCTGTTATCATTACTAATTATTTCATTTTTGTTTTCTTTAGAAAGTTAGAGTATATTGGTATCAAGAGGTTCACATGAAGTTATGTATTTTAATATTATAATGAGGAAGGAGCAGTTTGTTACAATTTAACTAATAAATCCGCGGAAACTTAATTGGCGCAGTCGGTAGGACTGGCACAGTTTTAGGAGACATCCATTTTGGCTTGATAGTCCGAAGCTGTATCAGTTTCAACTGATCTTCAAGAACCAGAAGGAAGTTTGAGGAGAGTCCAACTGCACCCGACCGCGTGGCATCATCAGCAGCTGTCCTTCCCGAAGACAGAGCAAACTGCTCGTATGACTCCAATCCTGCTAGTCTTTCACAGAAAGTCCCAAGTACGTTTCAAAGAAAACATTTTTTCTTTCAAAATAAGGAAGCAACAATAAAGAAAAGAAGAACGTCCAAAGAAAAGATGCTGTTTCAGGGAAACAATTTCATGAATACTTCCAAAAGAAGGTAGCAAAGAAAGAAGAAGAGGAAAAACTGAAAAAAGAGAGAGCTAATGAAAGGAAAAGGAAAAAAGAACAAAGAGATAAAGCAAAAGAAGATAAGTCAAAAAACCCGAGAAGCGAAAAAGTAAAGAAAGTTGTAAGCTGCCCATCTGAGAGTTCAATTTCCAGTATCGAATACGCTGATTCAGATGAATCTGAACCAAAATCCAACGTCGATCCAATTAGCTTTTAGTGAGGTGACGACGGGCTTTTCAGCGAGATATAGCTTTCAGCGATATAACAGCGATTTCTCATCATTTACATTTTTTTACTTTCTACTTTTTGGCGAAGTGCGTTTATTTTATATTTTAAAGTCTCCAAGGATTTGTATAATTTACAATTTTGATTATTTTCACTTTTCAATTTTTTTATACCTGAGGACAAGGGTAATTTTTTTATTTTCATTTCCACTGCTTAATACAGCGGCATTTCCTTTCATATTGCCTTTTGTTAATTTTTCCTTATTTCCACGAATATATATACATATTTATTTTTAGCTAAAGGCTTTTGGAAAAGGTTTTCCCGAGCAAGAACTCGGGTGGTAGCACAGAACTCTGCTAATTTTAATTTAAACCCATAGTAGGGTCTTATATGGTAGCAATAAGCGTGTAATACGATTTTCTTGTGCCTAATTATTATTTCTTTTCTTATTCCAGTATCCAACACTTTTCATTTCCATTTTATTTTCCACGAGGCAACGTGGTCATTTGTTTTCATTTTGTGTGTAAGGTACACCATTTGGTTGGGAGAAACTGGAACATGTTCTAGGTTGTCCCCTACCTTGAATAAAACAAGCTCATATCAATATTCAATTGTGGCATCTTGTTTCATCTTGAATTTATCTTGTTCATTTCTGCTTCTCTTCTTGTCTTTGTAATCATGGCTACAGCTGCGGAAGGTTACGTTGTTGATAAAGAGAACGAGGATATTCCCAAGTGTGATTACTGTCTCAAAGACTTGGAAGAAACGCAATGGAATCTTCCGATATTTTGTCAAGTTTGAGCACATTACCAGCGGGAATTACCTAGGTTGCAACTAACAGTTCACCTGCTTCAGGTGACGACTTGAGAAAGATATTTTGAATAAGTTGCAACAAGCCTGTGACACTTCCTCAACCCATCAGATTCGTCATCCAGTTCAGTGGCTGATGCCAACTACAAATTCATTTTCGCATCCATTGGGTTCAAAGGACGCGAGAGTGATGGAGGCATTTTCCAAACCAGTGGGTTCGATCAAGCTATTGCCAGGGAGCAGCTGCCCATCCCTGAGCCATTGGCAGTTGAAGGATTTCCTGTCTCTTTGCCACCAGTTTTTCTAGGTAAGATGTAATAGTCAAAGAACAGTGTTCTGTGTGTTACAGGGCTGTAGCACCATGGTTTTATTTACTTTTATACTTGTAAATTATATATTTGGTCGCTAATTGTTCCAAAAATGAATTGAAATGAAAAAAATGAAATGTTTCCTCTGCTACCGCAGGTGATGTGGCCATTTCCCACAACCCAGAATCCACTGCCAAGCCACTATTTTCAATTACCAACACTGCAGAGCAGAACGCGTGATTGAAAATGCTTTTGGATCCTGGCAAGTCGGTTCTTTATCTTTCGTAAGCCGATTATTGGCTGTCCAATAACAGTAGAAGGAATAGTTCAGGCCTCTGTCGTACTTCACAACTGGCTGAGAACGCAGGATATAAATGGACCCCAAACTCGCTACTTCTCATCATCGAAATTCGTCCACGAAGACGGATGGGGTGTTTTGAGAGAAGGGTATTGGCAACAAGAACTGCCTCTCATTGGTTGGTTTCTACTGAACTATGGTCTTGGTCCACCCTTTAACAGGGTTCACATCAATCCGGAAAGCTACCTGGAAAGTGTTTACAGGCAGCTGATAGGTTGGACATCAGCTGGGGAGGAGGACAATTTTTTCCGGAGGAGCACTTTTGAACCGAACTGTACGCATCAGATTTTCAGATATTTTCCGCTCCGCATCTGCGCAGTTTACTACCGCGCACACGGAATGGCGTAGCAAACTGGAACAGCGGTGGGAGGTAGTGCAGGAAATGCGTTGTTAGCTTGTGGTCGGTTGTTCACTAGTTGTGGATTTGTTCTCTCGCCTTTTAATTTCGAGTAAAATTGTTGTGCTAATTATTATGAACAACGAGGTTTTATTAGAGTTGTTGAGGGGGAAGCCACAGTAGTGGAACACCGCTGTGAAGGAATATTGGGATTCCGAGACCACAGCACAGAACTGGGAGGAGATTGCTGGCGTCTTGATGGTTGATAGTACAGATTTCCTTATTTGTACACGTCATAGATTTCGTTTCGCTTAGTATGTCAAACACAATGCTTTTATTCATGTTTTACATTGAAGTTGAATCGGTGAAGAAACGATGGCGGACAGTAAGAAGCCGTTTTATTAAAGAAACGAAGGGCCATGTGAAACTGACGGGGCAAGACGAGACGAAGCTTAAATAGCGGCATCTTGAAGAACGAATGATGTTCCTCAAGCCTTCCATCACACCAAGACCGTGAGCACCAATCTACACTCTTTGTAATTTTTGCTTCCGAGTAGCGAAAGCACGGTTTGTTTCACCTATCAATTTCCTAGGAGTTTTCGTGAAGAAAGGTCAGGTCATGAAATTAAATGAAGTCCTTTACCTTTATGGGCTACGAGAATCTGCAAGGAAATGGAAGAAGTGCTTTGATGCGTTCATGAAGGAAAATGGATTAGAACGTCCCCTCTACGATTTCTGCCTGTATCATGGAGATGGCGTGTGGGTGTTGGTTTGGGTTGACGACCTACTACTTACTGGTGAGAAGAGCCAGATCATCATTAGTGCGTTGGAATCTCCATTCAAAGCTAAAAATATGGGTAGAGTTAAAGACTTTCTCGGGACAAATGTAGTGATGGATGGTGAAAAACTCTGAGTTTTCAAACTCGTTTTATAGGAACTGTTCTTAAAAGACTTAAAATGGGTGTGGGCTCAGGAGCAGCTACTCCCAAGGATGTGAATTTTCAAATTGACTCGAAATCTGACCCTGTTAAGGTTCAGTACATCGCCACTATGTCAAGGCCGGACATTTTGTTCGCCACACTGTACTTGAGTGAATAGAGAGTTTTTCCTCCCCACGGTGTTGAACGCAAATCTAGGGAAACGAAAGGCAGATGCTAACTCTTCAAGAGGTCACGGTTCTTACTGTGTCCCCCCCCCCCCCGGTCGTCAAACGGTCCTTATCATAACCTGACATCCACGTTTTGATTTGGCCGCCATTTCTCGAAGCGAAGTTTACTTTCCAGTTTTCGTCAATTCAGTGCGTTTTCCATTGTGCTTTCAAGTTAATTGAGTGTTAGTTTTCCGCCCACGTCCTTCTTTTTAAGAACCTGAAGGTAAGTAAAATTCACTTGTGTGTTGTGATAATTCGGAAAACAACTTATCGTTAATTATAAATTAAAATTCGCTTCTCTATCTTGTTTAGTTCGGCTAGTTTGAACTGACTTCTGTGCAGTACCTACATACCTTTTTTGAAGAGTACAACTGTTTCACAACAATTTCTGTAAGCAAACTTCACTTTTTCGTTTTGATTGACAATTTTGACTTATACTATGTTCAACAAAATTGTGTAAAACTTACACTTAACTTTGCAAGAACATTCTCTTTTGTAAATGGTTTTTTTTGGCGAGTAGGTACCTGCAGTAATTTAAGTGAAAATCACTGTCGTATTTTGATTAACAATCTTACTCATCTTATCATCAACAAAATCTTACAATCTCATCCTTATCTTTGCATTAAAATTCGCTTCTGCATGTTGTTTAGTTTGGCTAGTTGTAATTGGAGTGCTGTAGTGCTGTAGTTCGGATGATTTGGTTATTACTAAGAAGCATAGATTCGAATGAGCCATCCGTCACTGTTGAGGCACGTGTCAAACCATGCTTTTCTACTGCTAAATTACCCAAAGATAATAATTGCCTATCTTTTGCATTGTGCGCCGTATAACATTGACTTAGCATTGGTTTTTAGTTTATTTCTCTTTTTGCAGGGACATCCAAAGAAAAAAGTACGGTTCATTATAAAGGTTGACCTCTTCATGCTCAAGGAGGTATTAGATGCAAATCCGTACGGTAATTGTGCAGTGTGGAATGGTATCGTATCCACTTTAGTGCGCGAATTCAATCAGCCCTTCACTGCCCGGAACGTCAAGGAACGGGTCGAGTACCTCCTCCGAACGTTTTCCTCAAAGGAGAGGATCATCCTTAAAAAATCGGGAAAATCGGGAAGAACACGGCCCGGGATCTTCTTCTAGAGGAAGTGAAGGAGCTCAGGAACGAGTTTAGACAGATGAAAAACTCAGCAAGTGCTGATAAGAACGAGGCCGACGAGGCGAAACGCCTTCGTGAAAATGCTGCTATCACACAGGTAAATGCACACAGCAATCTGTCTTCACATCAGTCGTAGATGACATTACGTAGCATAGAATTATTACTGGATTCCGTCTAAACCTTTTGCCAAATCAAAAAGTAGAATTGTTTTCGAAACTTGGTAACTAAACTGGTGAACACCTATGACTCTCTTCCTGTGTACCTTTGAAAGTTTGCTCCTTGAGTCATGCAGAATAGCTGTTTAAATACAGCAATTTAATTTAATTTGGATTATTATTACTATTGGATTTAATTAATTAATTTTTTCCAATTCAATTATTGGATTATCATTTATTTTATAGATGAACCCATACTTTAACGAGGGTGTGACTGACCAGCACATACACGAGAAGCGTCTCACTAATTGGGTAAGTACATTATTTTTTCATAAACCTTCTAGGATTTTGAGAGAGGATTGCTAGTTGCTGTGATATTGTTTGGAATACTTGAATAGAATATCACAGTAATAAATTAAATATCAAGATAATACCGCAAATGATTTTTTTGTGTGACCATTATCGGTTATTGTTTTAGGAAGTGGTGTTATACCTACAAACGGACTTAAACTCAGTTCCTCCCAAGAAAGGTACCAAGATTTCAATCTCCTGCCTAGAAATAATATTCCCTTATTTGCAATAGCGGCAAAAAAACGTAGCCTTGGTAATGAATGTAACAGAGATGGTCTGCGAGTCGGTATGTAGCGCAGACGTGCAGGGCTATAGCAGCTCTTCGCCCGCAATTTGTTCAATTTCCATCGAGCGAGGAAGAAATAAGAACTGAGATGAGGGGTTTCTACGCCTTCAGCCGATTCCCAAGGGTGATCGGAGCAATCGACTGCACCCACGTGAAAATTCAATCGCCAGGTTAGAGGATTCATCTCAAATTACCTACCTACCCAAGAAAAAGGTTCATAACACCTATAGAAATAAATTCCGTAAACTCGACTGAGTACTTCTCTGGTTGCTCTCTCCTATATCATTGCTCTTCTGTTTTAGGAGGACAAAACGCGGAGACTTACCGAAATAGGAAAGGCACATTCTCCATTAACGTCCAGTGCGTTTGCAATTCCACGTTGAAGTTCACAAATGTTGTGGCAAGGTGGCCTGGTTCCTCACACGACCAAACTATACTGGACAACAGCCTGCTTAGATACCAACTGGAGACGGTGTCCCACCAGGGTATTTTGCTGGGTGATGCGGGCTACGAAGTAAGGCCCTACATCCTCACACCCCTCCTCAACCCTCAAACCAGAGCAGAGCGCCTGTATAACGAGAGCCACGTGCGAACGCGACAGGTAATTGAAAGGTACGTATCAATATTATAATTTTTGTGGTTATGGACTCTTTTTTTTATCATTCGAATAAGTGGGTGTTTTTGACAATGAAAGTCCTTTTCTGCTTTCAATTACTTTTATTCGTGGAGAGAAATTTTGGAATCATGTCTATCAACCTTTTATTTTTCATACAAAAATCAATGGTACACCCAAAATTATTTAGCAATGGGAACCCCCCCTGTCACCTGTTGTAGCAGACCTAGTCCTTGACAAATTATTTCTTAATTTTCCCTTCACTCAACAGCGAAGATTCTTGGATTCTTCAAAGATTCTCACTACTGAGACTTCGAAAAACAAAGTAAGCGCTATTCGTATCTGTAGGTAATCGCAAAAAAGTATTCGTTAACCACAATTACTTTAAAAGTATTCGTAATTACTAATACTTAAGTAATCGTTAATCGTTTCGCCAACGAATAACGATTGCTTCAAAAGTAATCGTTATCAACGAATACATTTCACGATTACATTTGTAACCGAAAAAGTATCCGTTAATCGATTAATGCCCATCTCTGGAATGAAAGACAGGAATACATTTCACTTCAGCTCCCTATTTTCTCCTCCTGCACCCTCGTTGTTTCCGTATGGTTGTATTATATCCTTGGGTTATCAAAATACCTAATAAATTAATTGTTATTTTCGTAGTTTTGCGGTGCCCAGTACATCTGCTGAGGCCCCTCAGCGAGTCTACCATGAGGCCAATAATCTACGTACAGGCCATACTACCCTTAACATGTGTGTGAACAACTGAAATTTGTTAACCACTTTTTGTCCACTCTAAATCTTAATCGTTTCTCCCATGTTTCATGTACTATTGTATAGATTTGTTTTCACAGTTTTGAAACAACTAATGACGCTTCTCAGCAACCCCCAAATGAGGCCAATTCTCAATTTGCTGCCCACAACAAATATGTGAGGTACTGATTTTTTGAAATATATATTTGTTATTTTAAATTTCATTTATGAACAGTACAAAAAAAAATATTGAATACATAATACTACTTATATTTCATACTGTAGCACTATATACAAATTAAATGAGGCTGATTCCCAACTGGCTGGTCTTTACACGTATGTGAAGTACTGCAATTTTTTTCACCACTTTCTGTAAGTTCCAAAACATTGTTTCTCCCATGATTTATGTATATCAAGTCATTTATTATTATTTTTACAGTGTTCCTGTCGCAACTTCAGCTGCCGAGGCCTCTCAGCAACCCTGCCAACTTACTGGCCATACCACCCCTAACATGTATGTGAACAAACGAAGTTTGTCAACCACTTAACCCTTACTTTTGGCATACTACTCTGTTGGTTCCTAAATTGTTACATCCATCATCATTACAATTTTGTTTGTTTCATTACTTACTGATAGCAGATAATTTTGTTTCACAGCAGAAGGCTAACCAAGAGGGATCCACAACTTAGATCAACTCTGAAGGACTTAGTAGACAAAAACCAAGACAACAAGATGGAGCTTCTGAAGCTTCGTCAACAAGAAATTGATAATGAGAGGAGGAGGATCGCCACAGAAGAAACTAAAATGGCGATCGAAGAAAGAAAAGTGGCAATCAAAGAGAGGGGAGTGGCCATCGAAGAAAAAAAGGTGGCGATAGAACAAAGTAAGGTGGCTCTCGAAGAGAAAAGAATGGCACTTTTAGCAAACAAAATAGAATCAAGTGACCGCATTGCGCAACAATTACTAGAATTAACCAAATCTGTAATCGATAGGTTAAATAAATAAATGAATTGTCACTTACTATGGCTAACAATTATTTGCTAACAGTCCTCTTTAAGTGAATCTTTGAAGAAAAGGAAGCTATTATTCTAAAAGAAATCTTTTATCTTGAATTTTGGGAAAAGTTCTATACTATAATCCACTTCAGAGCATCAACCCCTGCTAAGACACACCAGAATTATATTGGGCTGACTAATATGTATTATTTACATAAGGTCTAGATATTATAATCAAATATCAACAAAGCAGCGATAATGAATCACTGATACGTACTGCATAAGCTTTCGAACATTTTTTTTGGTCCAGGGGAATGAATCATACTGAATGAGACCCAGGAGAGCGAGAAATGATCTTTGATCACTCTTTTTTTGGTATAAGAACAACAAACCAATAAAAAAATAACTATATGAAAACGGAAATTTAACTTGAAACCAGTATAGCTAAACAATTATTCTACAGAAATTTTCTGATCGAAAATGCCTCCTAGAAATTTTGTTTACACCCTCGGAAATGCGGGTTTCTTTCAATATTTAGATTTTCTCGTTTTTTTTTTTTAATTTCACCGCATTAAAACGGCCATATCTCCCACATTTTGCGTGCGATTTCAAATCTGATTCCACTATTGGAAAGAGCGTTAAATTTCCTATCTCCCTATTGAAAATCAACTCTTTTGAGCCGACGAAACAGTTGAAAAAATCGTCCTGAAAAGGACACGTTGTCAAATCGTGGAGATCTCGACTTTCTTCAAACGCTTATGAGATCCTGTAATAAGGAATGTGAATTGTAGCCTGTAGTGCTAAAAGATGCGCACTTCCAGCGATATAACCAAATTTTAAATTCAGAGTAGTTTTCTGGGGGAAAATTGCTTTTCAAGTAAGAAAAACGTGGTTTTTCACAGGATACTCCGAGTTTTCATCATGTGTTGATTTGTGTGGTAAAAAAATTCGAACTCGGGTTTTTTTAAACATTATTAATGAAGCATTGTATAAAATGGTACATTTTTACTGTATATAAGATGCTTGGTTCCCTAGTCTTTCACAATTCAACGTGTCCTCTTCAACACAAACTTCAATCTCTCATATTCAAAAGTCACGGTTGTTTCATTACTTACTTCCTTCTTGCCCACACACAAGTGAGAACGGGACTCACGGTTGTTTAATTACAGATTCTGTTGTTTCATTACTTAAATAGTATTCCTGCTACTGTTGCTACAGATAAAGTTTTCCGTCCAGTAGCACAACCTTCTCCTTCACTTTCATCTCACGCCAACCTTTTCCTATATCTAAATTCAAAATTCTTATTGTTTATGAACTCAGTTCATAACAATTGTACAAAATGGTACATTTTTACAGTAGATGCTGTTCAAAATGTCCAACATTCAATCTATGACCTCCTTCTACACATGAGCGACGCAGATTTGTACACGAAGGAGTCAGAGTCCGTCGGGCTGTTACAAAAAAACCCTTTGCGATAATTAGTTGCTTTTCGTTATTCGCATCAGTACAATGCCTGTGGCATTCACCAACGTGGAATACGCTGACATGATGCGTGTGTATGAGTACACCACAACAGGAAGAGAGAACGCACCGCTATATTGACCGAATCACCGTACAAAAGAGAATTGGAACAAGCAGCGAAGCATTCCAAGAACGAAAAGCCGGAGGTGAAACAGAAAAAGCAGCTGATTAAAAAACCAGAAGTAGCAGCGTCCAAGAAGCCAAAACAATGCAATGCCAGGAAGAAGCTGAATTTCGCAAAACACGTCAATTTCTCAGAGAAGGAAGACTCAGATTCTCCGGTGTCGGAAGGCTATGACGTGTGCATAGTTTGTCAAGGAACTTCATTCGATTTGGGATCAGTAAAATGTGCTATGTGCAGAGCGACAGCGCACGAAGCCTGTACAAAATTGGAAGAAGACGATTTGGACAATTTCCTTTGCGACCTATGCTCTCGCTTACAGCGGCATAGGTATTTACGAAAATTAATTTCTCTTCAAGTCCTCATGCTCAGTCATGTTTGCTAATTGAAAAAAAAAGTTTCAAGTGTTACCTTCGTTTTCAAAGACTGAATGTTTACCGTTCCTTCGTAGATATATTTTCATATTGATTTTGCATTATATAATAACGAGGATGCTTACGTGTTTCCTTCTTTCCCGAAAAAAGCTACTTAAACTACGCTACACTACGTAGGTAGGAACCTTTAAAAAAATTAAACAACGATGAGGGCCCTAACACCAAACATTTCTACTCTACTTCATTTTTTCCAATGGGCTATCGTAATTTTATAATTTTGACAAGTGCCTTTGTAGATTTTAAGGTGTTAGACATATAAATTTTGCGATTCTTCGTATATTGATCTCTACCTTTCTGGTCCTACGATTTTCAACTAAGCAAAAAATATTTCATTGTTGTTCGTTCTAATAAAAGTTCTGAAAAGATGCAAATGAAAGGAATATTATACCCGCCCTTCAAAGAGACAATGATGAAAACTAACACATAGGGTGCTTCGTTTGACTATCGAAAAGTTGAGGGTTACCGATCCACTCCGCCCTCTAGCGACGACTTTAAGTAGTAAATTCCTTCAGTTCCAACAGCACCGCTAAAGAAAAATAGGGGTGAAGGATTAAATTCCTTCATTCTACCCGAGACACGAATGGTGTTGTTACAATCCTCCCCGTGTTAGAGAGCCAGTTTCCCAAATTGCCAGACCCCTCCCCATAATAACAGGACCACTCCCCTTGTTACCCCACCGACATCCTCGTAATACCAGACTAATGACAATTTTGAAGGAGTTGACGATAGTCAGTTAATTATCTTTTACAGACGATTAAAGTAAAAAACCATCAAAACTGTTGAGAGAATCATATAGCCACTTGAATTATGATCACGTTTACACTTTCAAAGTCAAGATAATTTGTCCTATAAGAGCACTAGCACTTTTCAAAAATAACCTCCCCATGATAGGCGACTCTCCTCTAACTGTTTGGGTACAATATAAGGACGGCGCCAGGTTATACAGTACCCGCACGACCTCCCAGTCTTGATGGTACTGTAGCTCTTGCTCCTTCAAATATACATAGATGATGATGTTGGTGTATTACTTTTGGTATTGTGCTTTTGAAATCAACCAAGAGAAAACCAAAATAATTAACAAATTAAAAACCTGTCCACGCCGATTTTTTCCCCACATAGTTCTCAAAACCGCCACCACGCATTCCAAGCATTCCTCGACTTCCAATCAACCAAGCTGGCGAGCTCAGAACAACTAACTAAACTACCAATAATTCAAGTTTATTTCTCACTTAGGTAGTGAGTGGTAGCAGAGTCTGCACTGTGGCAATAGTGTCTATTACTATCGTTTTGACGGTAATACTTGCTATTGTCTTACATGGTAGCACAGAGCGTGAAATAGTTCACTAGTTCTGGATACCAGCATCGTTTCCATCCGGTTATCCTGCTAAATTTCGTATTATTTTCAGCCTTTTTAGCACGTGTGCTAATATAATTTCCTTTATCAGGACCAATAGGTCAAATTAATCTTGTTATTCTGCTTCCTGATTCGGAAGGTTCAGGTTCATAAGCCCGTCTTATAACCTGATCTAACAACATTCTATTGACTTGTTTTTACAGGTACCAATACTTCTTTTTCTGTATGTTTGAATCATTCGATTACCATATTCTAATAATAATCCAACATGAACCCCGAACAAAACCCTATCCCAAAGCTCCAAGACCAAGAAGATACCTCTTCTTGCGATAAGTGCATGCATAAATTACCAACCGACCAATTAACTAATCCTATTTTTTGCCAAGAATGTGCAAAACAGTTATGTACTTCTTGTGCTCATATAAAGTATGCGAATTGGAAGAAGTTAACTATTGAACGTCGCTCCAATTATTCATGTGTTTCTTGTAAACAACCAAAATCGCCTCTCGCAACCGAAATTACGGGAGCAATAACTAAAGGATTACAGCAAGTGACTATAAACTATAACAAACCAAATGATAATAAAATTCCTAAATATTTAGAAGATAAGGTAGCAGCATTGCCGCGCTTCGACGCATCGAACCCTGATTCGATTATGAGATTCCTACTTCAACTATGCTATATTAATAAAGTGGCGCCCGACACTATTCAATCTATAATTCATCAACTCTCTCTTAAGCCACAATATATTTATTTCAGACAAATGTTAAGCAGATGGGAAGGTGACTTAGATTTTGAAACATTTTTGAATCATGTAACCCAAACATTTTTAAATGATAGCACAAATACTCATTTAGAAACTACTTTCATTCAGCGTATACAATATCCGAATGAAACCTTACGTCACTATTGATAGCATTCATGCCTCTAATATAATTTTACAAGTTTTTTCAGAAGAACGACTGATAGCAATAATGCGCCAAAAAGTGCAAAAAGACGAAAGAGTATATTTCATCGCAAGCAAACCTACTACCATGAATGAAGTGTATGCGATTGTAGCTGAAGTCGAACAGAACCAACGAGAATTTGATACATACGCGCGGAAGGCTAACATAAAGAAACCTATTAATCAATACGACCAGGTACCTCGTCATAATAATAATAACTGGAGAAATAACCTTAACCAACAAAGTCAGTTTAATTATAAAAACCCAAGTTATAATAGGAATCCTTCAACCCCACATATCATGCAATACAAACCTGTTTATGTGAACCCATCTAATAACAATTCTTTTAAACATAGCGGCCGACCTAATATAAGAAGTGATACCTATAAGAAAAATCAAAGCGAAGTTCGAGACGGTGTAGCTGTAAGTCAACCTCAAATAAGTTATAGCGGTAATGAAGGCCATCAATCAATAACACCTAAAAAAAAATTCGAATCCCGCGAGGGTCTAAACCTGTCCACGCCGATTTTTTTTCCACATAGTTCTCAAAACCGCCACCAGGCACCTCAAGCGCTAGCATCGACTTCTAATCAATCAAGCTGGCGAGCTCAGAACACGCAACAAACTAAACCTACCAATAATCAAGTATATAAAACACCTCATCAAAGACAATGATCGAATAATTTCCAAAATCAATCACCCACAACCGAAAATATTGGCCAAGGACAACGTAGTAACGTCTAACAAACTTCATCTCAATATCCAACAGCACCTAACGACAATATTGTTACATATCATTTCAATAACCCATACACTATGATGCAACGTACACGAATGTACCCGGCTCATACGTTAATGTCAGATGTTGAAATAGATAAAATACCTATAGTAAGTCTTCTTGATACAGGAGCAACTACGAGTATTACTCTATAAATGAACAATTTTTCAAACAGCAATATGCAAATAAACCAACATATCAAGTCCCAGAACTGAAAATCATAACAGCCAATGGTTGTGAGCTCACGGCCAAATAAATATTGAAATTGATAATAATTCGAGGGCATATCAATTCTTAGTAATACCAGAACTTGCTGCTAATACAATATTGGGATTAAGGCGCGTCCACACCTGTAACAAACTGGCGTTCCGTAACACCGTACCGAGTGGAATGTGTTGTGAACTCGTAGTAACAAGTCCCTGATAGCGGAACAAACAGAAAAATACGGGGGGAAAGTGATCGAAGTGCGCGAGAGAGCTGTAAATAAGTTGGTAATGAAAACCATATCCGACTAGTTATTTCTTACCTCTCTTCTAGTGTAGACCCAGACGTTACCAATTTTTTTCAGTCAACTTTTCAAGATGGACTTCTGAAGTACAGGTAGGACAAACACTATTTGAAAGGTTTCCTTTTTTTAAAATTTTTTTTAATGACTTGAAAAAACAAAGAAATAGCAACTAAATTGCATTTTCTAAATGCTCCACATTATAGGGAACCTACGAGAACCTGGAAATTCTTTTAAATGCATGTTACCCAACAGTAATACTTTGAATTAAAATAACAATAATCTGCAGCCACTTGCTTTTGTGGAATTTATTCAACTTTTTGTTGTCAGGGTCAGAAGTCGTCATTACCCGCTTGGAGTTATATAACGTGTTGAAAGCCGAAAATTTCAATATTGAGCAAGGTAAGGAGATACTTTTTGCATACATTTAAGAAAAATGTGATATTGAAAGTTACCCACCAGAGAAAAAAGCAGAAATTATTTCTGATATCAGTAACTTTTTGAAAGTTTTTCACGCTACTGGGCACAATGCTACAGGAGTTTGAAGCGTTTGTATGCTAATCACAGTATTTGGTAAAAAGGTACCCTTAACCCTAATCAACCCGGAGTGCCTTACAAGGCACCTTTTATTCCTAGATTTTTCCTAAAGTACTACGGACTTTATCTTGTGATGTCATGGTACTACTGGATTCGTACAGTCTTCCCGATGATGTTGGTAGCAATGGAACTTGTTGATTCCATCAAAGAGAAGGTTATTGAGGTTAAGGTCCACGTGGACCGGCTGTCCTCTGCAATGTTTCCTCCTCATACCAAGGTAAGTTCTGTTCACTAGAATGATTCAATGGTATATTTTCCTGCAAAACCCTCTACGAAACATCATTCACACATTCCTACACTAACACTTGATACCAAAAAAAAAAAGGTTATTGGGCATGTATGAGAGGAAAAAACTCCATTTTATTGGAGGTGCCTTGAGAGGCACTTTGGGCTCTTACGGTAACTTTTGACAATGTCAATTACGTTCGCTTCCAACTGACTGCTGTTCGTAGCAACACAGAATTTTCCCTCAGAAAAGTCTGTTTACTTGTTATTTATCACATTGTGGTGTATTTCAGGTGCCTTTCAAAACTCGAGGGGAGTACATAATATCTCTGGTTCGACGAAGACAGTGAAGATGAACAGGTTGACGACGATGAAATTGAGAGAAGAATTGATCAATTCTTTGACACGTTGCCAGATTTGGATGTATTCAGTGACGTCCTTCCTGAACAGCTGAGTATCATTGAAGACTTGGAAGAAGGATTGGTAAGCGAAGTTACTGATGAATCCTTTCAGCCCCCAGCCCCAGCTAACCAGCTAAATCATGCCGACTTTGATTGTCTCAATCCACCTCCTCTACCACATACTGCCACAAGCAGGAAGAGAAAACGTGGAAAACCAAAAAAAGTTGTTTTTAATTGGAAGAACAAACCTTTCAAGAAAGGAGTGCAACTTCCAAGAAAACCTGAGCATAAAAGCACACCAGGAAAGAGTCCATACGACTATTTTTCCATGTTTTTCACAGAAGAACTTTTAGATCTGATTGTCACTCAATCCAATTTATACGGAGCAAAAAAATTCCTTGAGTTTCACAAACCCATCACACAGTCCGATTTACGAGATTTTTTGGCTGTAGAAATTTATATGGGGATAGTCAAAATGCCCAGCTTCCGAGATTATTGGTCGAACGAATTGAGATATGATAAGGTAGCTGACATCATGCCGAGAAATAAATTTACAGATATTCGAAAAACCCTCCACTTTGTTGACAATGACCAGGACGATGGAGGGGACCGTTTTCATAAGATTCGTCCAGTAGCCGAGTATTTGCGTAAGAAATGTAGTGAAATGGAACCAAATCAAGTGAGATTTTCAGTTGATGAGATGATGGTCAAGTACAAGGGGACCAAGGCTGGATCTCGGCGTCAGTTCATGAAGGACAAGCCCACCAAATGGGGCTTCAAGCTCTTTGTTAGGTCAGGGGTGTCAGGATTTATCTACGACTTCCTCTTCTACGCAGGAGAGGATACGTTCCGAAATATTGAATTCACACCAAAAGAATTAGATTTCCCGTTCACCTCAAAAGTAGTTATTGCCCTCACAAAGACCATCAAAGAGACAACCCTCAAGGCAATTTTTTTCGATAATTTTTATAATAGCCCTGAGTTGATGCTCTACCTCCGTAAAGAGTATGGCATTCTATCTCTTGGTACTCTTCGAGGAAACAGGTCTTCAGGAGCAGCATCGGCTCTGAAATCGGAAAAGGAGTTGAAGAATGAAGGAAGGGGCTCTTTCCATGTGGTTGCAGACAACTCCAAGAATATCACTGTAGTCAGGTGGATGGACAATAAATCAGTCCTATTGAGTTCTACTTATACCTCAGTTGAACCAGTAGGAGTATGTAAAAGATGGTCGAGCGGCCTGAAACGCAGAGCTGAAGTGCCCTGTCCTTTTATCGTAAAAGAATATAACTTGTTTATGGGTGGAGTGGATAAGAGCGACCATCTCATTGCATTATACAAGACACCACTAAGAACGTTCAAATGGTACATGGCTCTGTTTGGGCAACTTATAGACATGGCTATGAATAATGCGTAAATTTCGAGAAAATGGTATCACAATGTTTTCCCTTCCCCCTCACACATCCCACAGAACACAGCCTTTAGATGTTTCATTTTTTGCGCCATTGAAGGCTGCATTTCCGATTCATGAGGACTGAGGCTCTCAAGAAAATAACTCCTTATGATCTAGCTGAACTCTTCAATTTTGCTTACTCGAAAGTAGCAACAGTAGGGACTGCTGTTTCTGGATTTCAAAGTACTGGAATCTACCCATTGAATTCTGGTGCTTTTACCGACAAGGATTATCTGGCTGCTGATATTCTCACCCCAAGTCCGGAGCTACCTGTTTGTACTCTAAACTCATCATCTACACCGTCCACGTCTCAAGGGTCTGGAGACGACTCAAGGCCAATTGAATCGTTTATGCCTCTTCCAGTTAAAACAGTTCCTGCAAAGAAAGGAGGAAGAGCAAAACAACATTCAGAAATCTCAACATCAACACCTAGAAAAGATGAACTGTTGAAAAAACAGGAGAAAAAACGTGAAAAGGAGAAGAAAATCAAAAAACCAAAATCAAAACTGGTGACGTCCGCAATGATTCTGAAGCAGGACCCTCAAAAGAGAAGACTAAGGTAATGAAACGAAAATCAGTTGTGAAACAAGCTTTGAAGAAACGGAAGAAAATAGTAGATTCTGATGACCGGAGTGACACTGACCATGGTTACAACGATGAGGACTTATGTAGCGATGATGAACTGAATGACATTCTTGACGATGAAACTCTCTTCTGTTATATTTGCCGAGAAGACGACACAGAACATGGATTGTTATGGAACTGCAAAGGTTGTATGCAGTGGGCGCACTATTTGTGCTCTGCAGGGAGACCAGATAGTGACCTCTGCGAGCTTTGTGAATCGCTGCTCTTATAGAGTTGAATTAGTTTTACAAGGTTTAGTTCCAATTCTCTACACAGTTTACGTTCCTATTTTACTCAAGTTTGTAAAAATGTTCTTATAAAGAAGATAATAAATATATAAAATAAATAAATTTGAGTCAAGTCTTCACTGAGTTATTTATAAAGATAAGGAATTCTTCAGTTGACTATTTTACGTTCTATATTTGAGCCCCTAACTATTCCTAGACACTAGTTAAACGCATGAATGGAATTTGTTGCCAGGTATTCATTAAACAAATAAATAAATTTAAAAAAAAAAAATAAGTGGGCGAGGTTTTGCTTTTTTTAGCACGTTGGCACATGCAGTTCAGAGTATACAGTTACCCCACTCGGGGGATCCCATTACCCCGATAGTGGGGGAATGGTATCCAAAGCACTTTTTTCCTTTAGAGAGGTATAGTAATCAGTAGGTTCGTTAACCTGTAAATGTAATACCCAATCATAAAAATTAATTTAATTTGTGTTAAAATGAGACTAATATCAGATCTGTACGACTTTTCTGGACGACGCAATTGAACGACGAAGTTACGGGTATCCCTTTACCCCACATCACCCTACTCATAAGAAAACGTTACGTAATTACGCCCAAAATCAAGAACGCGGTGTTTTTAGCAGCCAGAGATAATCTCGGTAGGGTAGCGAAAGTTCAAACCTATCAAAATGTAGCTAGGTACTGGGATACATTGAATCAGAATTTTTCCAGCAGCAGCATTACATTTTTATGTTTGTTGGCTCTTGGTTGACCGTTTCATTTGTTTCCTGATGTAGCCTTACACGATTTCTCTTGAATCTACTGATACGCAGCATCTCGTCTCTTTTTCAACCCCGTTTGGGAACTACAAATATCACTATTTACCATACGGGTTAACAACAGGAGGGAATATATTATGTGAATTAATGCAAAAAATACTGGAAGATTTACATATGCAAAGCGTTGTATGGTACCTCGATGATATCCTTCTATTTTCACCTACATTAAAACAACATATTAGTGACATTACTTCAATTTTAAAACGTTTTCGTGAAGCGAACATAACGATAAGTTTGAACTGTAAATTTTCAGGACATGCCATTTCACATGGATCAGTATCAGAAGATCTAGATCGTACGTCATACCTTTCTAAATTGAAATTTCCTTGTAATGCGAAAAAAATTGCACAATTTCTTGGTACGATTGGGTTTTTCCAAACCTTTATACCAAAACATGTTGAAATATGTGTACCACTAAATAACTTAAGAAAAAAGCAAGTAAAACTCAAAGTTCGGCAAATCAAGAGTCCTCACAGATACACCAGAGAAAGAGGAACTGAAAAGGATTTTTGAAGCAAGAAAACGTCCACAGAGGGTGACTGAAAAAGTAAATCCGGCCAGGAAGCTTAATTTGGTCAAGAAGATTTGCCAGAGGAAACCTGATGAGAAGAAAGAAAGTTCTGACGAAGAAAGCGAGGAATGGAGTTCTGATGATGAGAGTGACGGGAATTTGGACGATCGAACATCGGAAATGGTAGAAGAAGAACGCGACGAAGAGACAACTGAAGAATGGATCGTAGGAAAGTGGGATTTCACCAACCCAGCGGCCAACGTTAGTAAATGGTTATGGTTTCTTTTTCCACCCAGAATCTTGTCAAATTTTACGTAGGTCAAGTTCTGAAAGCCAACCATGACCAGGCGACCGTGAAATTTTCGAGGAAAAAAGGAAAATTTTTCATGTGGCCTCTGATGGAAGATGTTAGCCGAGTGAGGGTCAGGGATATTATACAAAATCCAGTTCAACGTTTTTTTGCTGGGTTCAACCTCTATTAATTTTCGTTTATTTTACCAACGTTTTGTGATTGTGTTTAAATGATTCTGTTTATGTGATTTTCCTATAGGTTTTGCGTTGATCTCATTTTCAACCACTGGTTATTCAAACATTTCCCGTAGGTAGTTAGCCACTAGTCAGTGTGTAACTTCTAAGTCTGACGAAAAAGGGATATCTTGAGACTTGATAAATATTTTTGTATTTTGTCGTTACCGTAGAGCCACGTAATTAGTCTGGGCTCGTGCGACATTGACCAAATTGCAAATGCGACGTTTTTGATGATTTTGTTTACTTGCGAAATAAAGTTTTCAAAAAATAACGTCTTTGTACATCGTTTTTCACTTTTTCGGGGTCCACCTTGAAACTTTAAAAAATGTGCTCACGACATGAGACAAAACACCAGGGAGCCGGAGCGAGCGGTCGAGTTCGTTCGGCGGAGGTGCCGTCTCCGCATTCAGCAGAATGGTGGACATTTTGAACAGTATCTACAGTAGACTGACCGTTCACAACTGCTCATTTTGTGGAAAAAACCTGTGCTCAGAACATTCGGAGAGTTTTCTTTCAAACGGGCTTATATCCATTATTTACACTCCGTGTTTTTTTTTACGGATTCTGAACGTTTGGGATAAGGCCCATCACCTCATAAGTTGCTTTCCTTCCAAAGTGGTTTATATCCTCCTTTGAAAGCTCCCTAAAAATCAGTTTACCACCGAAATGGCTTATATCCATCCCGTTATATTTAATAAACGCTTTTTTTAAAAATGAAAATGGCTTATATCCATCCGTTACTGGTATGTTAGTGGTTCATTTCACATCGAATGGGCTTATATCCAAACTAACATTTTTCACTTCCTATTCGGATGTGATTCATTACCGAGCCAATAGAGGACAAAACTAGACAAGGCTGTCGAATAATCAGCAGTAAACGACTCTTTCAACAGGTAGCGTCGCCGTCACTCTTGCGCAGCTAGTCTTATCACTGGGTGGCGTTGTTTATCAGTATTTCAGTTTTCTCACATTGTGAAGCCGTGCGGTGCTTTTAGTTTTGAGTTTTCATTGTTTTCAATCAGTTGTTCAGACGTCGTGCGTAATAATAAAAATAATACTTATTGTTTCTACTTCGATGGAGGGCGTTGATGACACAGTGGGGGCTTTGATCCAGGGCTACAGAAAGCGGCGTTCAACACACGAAGATCGGCGTAAACAAATGAGGAACGAAAAATATTGCGATGTGGACCCTAATTGTATAAATCTAAAAATTAAAGGTAGGCCGTGTAAGCACAATTAAAAAATATGAAGTGTGACATTGTGTGGAGTGACATTGGAGTTAATCGACGTGCGTTTTACTGTCAGACTGGCAAGGAAAAGCAGGATCTTCTACTCATGCAGCATATCTCGGCATACGATCCGATTCGACGGCGCATTGAAGCGGAGAGTGGCAAGCCTAAAAAAGAGGTAAGCCTTGAATACTTCATGCGGATAACAACGAATACCAAGAAACAGAAAATGGTCCCAGTATGTCAAAAGTTTTTTTTGCATTGCTCTGGGCATTGACCAAAAACGTGTTCGGAGGATTGGGCGCTGTGTTAAAGATGGCAAGTTACCTGCAGAAAAAAGGGGAGGGGATAAAAAAGCTCCAAAATTTGCTGCCCTACGGGAACGAGTCCGTGAGTTTATAAGAAGTTTGAAATGCGTTGAATCCCAGTACGGCAAATTGAATCAACCACATCCTCAAGAGCCACAACACCAGCGCCATCTCCTGTCGCTGCTATCGATGATTCATTTAAGGAACTGTTGACAGCTCTAAGACACACAGAAACAGTCCCAGCTCGGAAAAAGCGAGTGAAAGTACTAGATGTTGGTCCTGGAAAAAGTGTTTCTGTGGCATATTTTCCACCAGATCAGGCTGGACCTAGCACATCTGTTTCCGAATTTGCAAGCTCTTTTCAAGAACTTGGCACATTACCGATACTCAAAATTGAGGATTTTGTAATTGTGAAAGTATATGGGAAAACTAAAAATGTATTTAGAATGTATGTCTCCAAAATCACTGAGTTTCAAGATGACGGGTACGTTGGACTGTTTTACAGGAAAAAACTTAACAGCAATACGTTTTCGGCGACTGATGAAGAATCTTTTTTTCTCCAAGGATGACGTCATTAAAAAGTTGATGCCAGTTGTTCAAACCTCAAAGTCTGCTTCTCGCTGGAAAGGCAAAGTCACTTTTCATGATGACCTGAGTCCTTACACAATTTATTAGCTAAACATTGTATTCTCACTTTTTTTTTTTTTTTGATGTTGGTTAAGATATACTGCAATTAAATTTTGTACTCTGATTACTCGTTTTTGTGTTTCTATCCATCCTTCAACTATACTTACTGTTCCTATTGCCCCAACAGATTCTTTAATAGAAACAGACGTAAAAAACAATGCCTGTTTCTATTGACCCCACTCAGTGGGGTGTATAGAAACAGCATGTTTTTAATTTTTTTTTTTTTTTTTTTCATTTTACCTTGCCAGAAAAATGAAATATGAAGCTGTAGGCTTGTAGAGGATGGGAAGACCCATAAATCGAGGTAGGTCTCAATTCCATATCTCTTATAGTACTTTTGAAATTTAAACTCAAAGTTCAAAACTGTTGCTATTCACCCCATTTTACGGCATTCCTCTAGAAAGTATTTACCCGAGGAACTGAACGTTAAAAAAATGCATGAAATGTACAAGGAGAGATATGAACACAACCCTGTTTCTTACGCGAGTTACCGAACAATATTTGTCACAGAATTTAATACTTCTTTCGGATACCCCAGAAGTGACACGCGCAGGGCTTGTGACACCTTTTTGGGCCAAATGAAGTCACAGAAAAAAAAAAAAAAAAAAAAAATGACTTCACTCGAAAAGAAGATGAAGAAGCTTTCTACTGAAAATAAACTGCACAAGATGAAAGCCGAAACATTCTGCAAGGAGAAGCGACTGATCAAGGAGAAGTGCAAATTGGAAATAAAATGGATGCTGTGTGCATGGACTTTCAAAAAAACTTACCAGTTTCCAACATTTCAACTAACGACGCTTATTATAAACGGCAGCTCTCCGTGTCCAGTTACAACATTCACGTTCCTGCCTTGAATTGAATTTTCTATACATACCCCCAAACTGTTGGGAGAATAGGAGATGATGATGTTTCATCCATGCCCCAGAAACAAAGGACTTTTTCATTTTTGCGAATCGTACGGAATAAAAATTACACGGTGGTGAGATTGGTGTACCACCTTATTCACGTCGAGAGAAGATTCATGACTTTGACCATTATATTCCCAATGAGAGGACACTCCTACATGGAACCAGATAAAAATATGGGACTGATCAACCAAATGAAAGTGGAATTGCCAACCGAATGGGCTGACGTTTTCCGAATTTCGAGAAGAAAACCATTCGAGTTTGAAGTAGTGGAGGCTGATCAAACTGTTTAAAAGTTGGACCAAATATTTTGATTCGACTTTCATGAAAAACGTCCTCTTCAGACCCGGCCCATTAAAGTGTTGGAAGTGGACCAACAACACCCCTGTATCATTTTTCATCGCTCTAATTACCTCGGAGCACTAGACAACACGGTAGGGGCCATCGAACTGGGCAGAGGGGAATCCCCAGGTAGCGTGGCGTCACTGGGGCCAGCCCAGGGCCCCAAGCGTGCCAAGTACCTTTCACTTCAGTCACAACTACTACTCGCGTTTGTATTAAGTAGGTAAGCATCTCATGTGTCCCAAAAAGTTCCTAATATGCCCAGCCGTGCAATATTCGGGTGTAACAATCGCGAAAACCATGATTCAGAAGCCGCGATAAGTTTTCACAGGTTCCCAAAGGTGAATGAAGTTCGAAAAAAGTGGATCGTGACATGCGAACGAGCTGACAAATTTTCCACGGCCGAGGCTCGAGTTTGTTCAGTGCACTTTGATAAATCCGACTTCGAACGCGATTTGAGAGCGGAATTACTACAGCTCCCTGCAAGGAGAATTTTGAAGAATGGTTCGGTTCCTCATTTAATTTTACCTACGAGTACTAGTCAAAAAGCATGTACGTATGAACGGAAAGCTCGCGCTGAAAAAAGACAAAGATCGAAAGAATTGGAAACAATTTTGATGCCACAGCCAGCCATTCCCCCAAATTCAACTGATCTCGTGGAATCAATGGCTCAGCCCCAAGATGATGATGGAACAAGAATAAGTAAATCTCGATGGAAATCTACAAAACAGTGATGATGGTGACCACCCTAATGAACTTGTCTAGTTGTCTAGTATCCGAGCCTCGGAGGGTACACATCTCATAATTTCATCCCTAAAAAAAGGGGGACGCCGATGCCTATCGAGCTTCCAGAATCTTCCTACACTGATCTTCTACCCATTTCAAAGGAGAAGTACGACGAAGTTAACTATCTTGCCGTATTTTGTTCTAATGAAGCAAAACTATATTTTGAGGCTCTGCCACGTAATTGAGGAGTCGTTTTTGTAACGGATGACTAGAGTTCAGTAATACGGATTTCTTTGCAATATTATGTTTCAAATAGAAGTTTCTAATAGAAGAAGTAAACAATTTTTATCATTGACATTCGCCTTATATCCCCAAAGAGAAAAAGGCACTTTTGGGGTAGGTACAAACTAACAACTGATTGCATAAAAGCCAGACACCTCAAGATTAATTGTGTAAAAAATGAAGGATAAAAAACACTGCTAAATGTATTTTATCGACAACATTGAACGGAAAAGCGGATGTCCCAAAATTGTATTCAAACTAACAATGCGCCTTCTTTCCCTGTACCCTTCATATGGTACAGGTCTTGGTTTAGCTTCCTGAACAAGAGTTAGTTTTACCTTCCCAAACTTCTAATTCCCTAGTTCGACCTATAATGAATCTGATAACTATTCAAATATTTTAGATTTTATTGTGGATGCATCTAACTCGGACAATTCCAGCTTATAAAAGTCATTATTCGCTGAAACATTCGGTACCAATTGAATATTTCGCTTAAAAATCAGGTCTCTTCCAAACTAAGGTTTTGACCCTCCCTACACAAAAACGTACTAATTAATGAACCGATCCTCCAATATCCCGACTTTGCAAAATTATTTCACCTCACGAAGGACGCGAGTAACGTCGCAATCGGAGCCGTCTCGAGCCTGACGACTGACGGTGCAGATCTCCTGATAGCATATGCTAGTCGCACTTTGAATGAATCAGAACGGCGATACTCGACTGTAGAAAAAGAACTTGCCGTCGTTTGGGGAGTCCAATATTTCCGTCCTTACCTTTTCGGACGAAAATTCACACAGAACATCAGCCCTTACAATGGATCTATTCAATAAAGGTGGAAGTTAACAAGAAGAAATTAGAATCAGACGTAGTAAGGTTTGTAAAAGAATATGTTCAACCCAATATTAAATACGGAATATACTTTAACGAAGACATTTATGAACTATTCACTAACATTATGACAAAAAACTTTGCTTTTTCAGAAATAATTATGACTAAATTGTAATAAAGATGGTCTTAAATTGGTTGTAAGAACCGTCTTTATACATTACCAGAGCTGCTACCAGAGACTCTGAAAGTAGTCTCAAAAATAAAATACCTGGAAAGGTAAAAGAAGATAATGGAAAATGCAAAGTAAGGGAAAATAAAATATACTTTGGCAAAATTGCGCAGTGGAAATATAAAAATTAAATTTACCTCCTTCTCTGCAAAAAATAAAGATATAGTTTTAGAAAATAGAAAATGAATCAAACCTGTTTCATAAAGACTGTCAAAGACTGGAAAAAAGGAAACCAAAAAAAGGAAAAGCACTGACTGGCTATGAAAAAAGGAAATGTAAAAATTGAAAATAGAAAATAAACTTTAAGTTGCCTAAGATATAGGAACTAGAAAATATGATGCTTTGAAAGATGAGAAAAAAGGTGCAAGTAGGGACGTTCCGATACTACCGATATGGGTGGGTATCGATACTTTTGTTTCGATACTGCAGGTATCGTATCGGTATCGAATCATTCGATATTCGAAAGAAAATCTGCAGTATCGATAAGTGAAAGTGAGTACCAAGTCAAAACAGAAGGTGAAGTTTTCGAACACCTCATGCACGAAGTGGCGCCTAACTTCAAGATTCCTTCGGTAAAATTTATGAAAAAACAATTAACACTGAAATATGAGGCAGTGTCATCCATAATGAAGACAAGGTTAGAGCAGTCAACCCATATCGGCCTTTCCACAGATGCCTGGAACCAAACCATGTCTGAAAAATCGTATCTGGGAGTCACAGCCCATTTTTTAGAAGGCACAGATGTCATTTCTCTTGAGCTAACGTGCAAAGAACAGCAAGTTTACGTATCAGATCTGCAAGTCGAGCAGAGATCGCGAGTTGGTTTATTAAGCTGAAAGTGCGCGTTGTTGAAGCAGAGAGGAACATTTGGTTCACCTCACAGTGTCTACGGAGAAATCTCGTTCCGAGGTACGTAAACATTAAGTGTAATCATCCTTCTAATGCTGTGTCTCGTTTAGTAAAACAAGCAGAAAAGAATCTTATGAAAAGTGAATTACACAAATGGTATGGTGTTCGTGACATAGCCCGAGAAAAGATGTATTTTCTTTTCCAAGAGCTCAGCACAAGATACGATTTTCGTGAGTGGGAGGTAATTGAGCAATACGCCGTTGATGTGGCTTGGCAGAAGGGTATGTCGAAAAGAATGAGCTTGCAAAAGAAACTCGACCTACTTTTGAAGAAACAAGAACCGAAGCCTGCTAAGTCTTCGGTGGTATCTTCGACATTTTTAAAAAAAGTGGAGAACCTGTCAGATGTAACGTTTACACCGGCAGAAGTAACCCTTTTGGAGAAGGGACTAAAGCATAACCCAGTGTTATTTTTGGGTAAGCTGTCTGTACGAGATTTAGCATTCACCATCGAAGCTGCTAGAGGACCCTTTATGACAAAAGCATTGGTTGCTGAAGAGTTGGAGACTATATCACAAACCCCCAGAGGAGAAGAGGAAAGACTCGCATGTGCTTTGAAGAAGAAATTTACGGAGAAGAAGATTGTGGACGCGTTTTCATCATGAATCAACAAAGACGTGTACGCGACGCGATCGATCAGTTTTTTTAAATCGTTTTTTAACCCATTTCCGGGCGGCGTTGCGTTTACGCAACGTTGTCCAACAAAAATTCGTGTCCCTCACTGAAAGTTTAAATCACCTTTTTTCCAGCTGCAATCCACTATTTAGATGTAGAACTAAATTGATTAGTATCCTAAAGAAGCCTTTGAGAATTTTTGTCCAACTGGGACATTGCTGAAGTTAGTCAACTTATTGGGAAGGAAATTCAATGATTCCAGTGTTCGTTTTGGTCTACTTTTCTCCCATCAGGGACTACGATTCGACGACAGTCGAAATTGCGAGTACGCGTCGAAAATCTTCAGATTTCTTTCAAGTGGATTGGTAGCTCCAAATACAGGGCAATGTTGCGTGAGCGCAACATTGGCGGTAAGCGGGGTCGTGCGCTCAGATGAGCTGTGAAACGGCGGAACGCAGTCCTGCGTTCCTGAACGCTCCTATTCGAATGCATGTAACAGATAACCCCTCTTTCTACAGGTCATTTTGAATTTTTTTAAAGTTTTGAAACTAAAGATCAGCCCAACATTTATAGTAATTTCAATTAAAGAACTCGGTCCTCGCAGTGGGCCCCTGATCCTCCGCATGTTGTACAATATGTTCACAAATATTGTAGCACATTGCTCACCTTTCAGCACTCACTTAGTCTTATTAGAAATGCTACTACCCTAGCTACCCTAATTATTTGGCGATAGATGGATTGTTGAGATGCGAGTGAGGCGAGTTAAATTAAATAATTGAATCAAATAATATACCTTATTATTAATATCAAATGACAGTTAAATTATTCATTAAATAAAATAATATACCTAGTTTCAAAATGGATGTCACCCATTTTTTTACAGAAGTTCTTACACCATCAGCAACCGCCTCTGGAACCGCCGAAATAACTGGGTTCCTGAACTAGTTATTTGATTCATTTAATGGTTCGAAAAAACGAGGTGGAGGGCCTTGATGCATCTCGCCTTCACCTTCATTTCGACTTTTGGAAGGACGCCTTGAAAAAAGTAAGAAGAGGAAATTCCCGCCCAACCTCACCTTATGAATTCTTCAAATTATTTGAGGCGCTGAGGTCAACCACCCAGTGAATGACCACTTTCAGTGAATGACCACTGAAGCACACAAACCTTAATAATAAGACTTGTACGCACTCTACCGACTTTTCTAGCACATGTGTAGTTTCATCAGAATCTCATAGATGACTTGCAAAATTTTGTTTGTCACTACCGGCAACCTGCTTCCTTGAAACCTCATTCTTCAGTACCCTAGCAACATGGAGACCGAAAGCAAACAGGTGAGTTAAGTTTTGTCATCACTCAGACAAGTTTTTAGACGGATTATATGTGATTATGATGGTTCTCTTTGTCCTTTACTATTCTTACCTGCTTTTTTTACTAAATAGGCATTTCTAGGCACTTTCAAGTCCAGAAATTAGTGCAATATCGTCTGTTATTGGACGGTCATTTACTGAGTTGGTGAAAAGGCCATATTTTAGTGAATGACCGGCCGGTCATTTACTGAAATAATTTACTAACCTAACTTTATGAGTTTTACGGGGGTTTTCAATAACGAGAAGACTGTTACCACAAAATTCAAGTATTTTCTATTTGCCACATATACGTCACGTTTATAATTATTTGTCTTAATAATTTTATTATAATTTTATGTGAACTGATTCACGCTTTTGTTTGAATGTGGAAGAACTTACTTGTATGATTATTTCAGTGAATGACCATTTTTATGCCCAAATACTGAGTAAGGTGGTCATTCACTAAAAATGTTGTGAGCTGCTTGATATAGTGGCTTGTCAGTGAATGACCAGTAAATAGTTTTCCGCTTCATATTGAATAATACTTACGTTTTTCTGACTTTTTAAACTCTAAATCAATCGTAATTTCATCATACCTACCTGGCAGCCAATGTTTTAAAGAATAAGTATTCGAATGTGGATTTGTTCTTGAGAAAAAGTAGGTACCTCCTCAGTAAGGTCACCTATCTACCTAACATCTTATGGTGTCATGATTTTTTTTTTCCTTCACTCATCTATTTGTCCCTTATTTTACTTAATTAATGACGTAGACATAAATAAGATATTTCTCCATAGGTTACGATTGAGGAGGAGTCTGAGTCTGATGGCGAAAATGATCACGAGGTGAAGAGGGCCTACAACCGATTCGCCTATACTGAAGAGGATTTGGCTGTGGCCATCAGGACAGTGAAGGCAGGAACCCTCTCGATCAACAAGGCTGCCAAAATCCATGGAATCCCGAAAGGAACGTTATTCAACAAGGTGAAAGGAAAAGTACCCCTGACAAGAAAGATGGGTCCTCCTACAGTCCTCTCGCAAACAGAGGAAGAGAATGTGAAGAACTGGATCCTCAATATGGCAAAACTCGGGTTCCCTATGCATGGAGAAGATGTAAAGGATACCATTCAAAAGGTTCTTAAGGAGTGTCCTCGAAATAACCCATTCAAAGATGACCGCCCTGGGGATACCTGGTTGTGTAGTTTTTTAAAGAGGCATCCTGAAATCTCAAAAAGAAACTCCGACGCCATCTCTAAAGCTAGGGCCTTGGTTACCAAGGAAAGCATAGTAAAATGGTTCAATGAATTACGTGAATTTCTTGCCAACAACAACTGCTTGGACGTAATCGATGATGGGCGTCGAGTGTTAAACTGTGACGAAACTGGTTGCCTGACTTGTCCTGACACAGGGAAAGTTCTAGGGCCAAAAAACTTCAAAAATTTGTACGAGGTGAAGCAGGGGAGTGAAAAGCAGTCAATTACAGTTTTATGTTGTTTCAGCGCTGATGGCTCTAGTTTGCCTCCAATGGTAGTCTATCCCTATAAACGTGTTCCTGCTGCGATCCTGAGACATTTGCCTGAAGGATGGGGCTTTGGGAGATCTGATTCTGGCTGGATGGTTTCAGAAACATTTTTGGGATATGTGACAAAGGTTTTGAAGCCGTGGTTGGTGGCCCAGCAGGTACCGCTACCCGTGATCCTTTTCTTAGACGGCCATAAAAGCCATTTAAGTATGGAATTGGCTAACTACTGCGCAGAAAATCAAATAATAATCTACTGCCTCCCACCCAATGCTACTCACATTATTCAACCTTGTGATGTAGCTATATTTCGACCACTGAAAGTAGCCTGGAGGGCTATTGTTCGAAAGACAAAACAGAATCGCATTTCGATCAACAGAACAAATTTTGCTGGGTTTTTCAAACAAGCTTTTGACTCTATCAAACCCGATGTTGTCAAAATCGGGTTTACTACCTGTGGGTTGTATCCAATTAATGAAAATGCCATCGACTTCAACAAGTGTTTGTCAGTGAGGCGAGCAGAAATAGATGGTCAGAGTTCAGAGCTGACACCAAGGAAAGTCAACGACTATTTAAGTCAATCAGAATATTCCTCAACAAAAAAAGTCATTGAACACATTTTTCCTAGAGAAATGATTGACAAATTTAGTGCTCACTTGGAAGGGAAAATGACAGAACTCGGTGAGGATGAATCTCTTTTCATACTGTGGAAAATTT
>JAVIWC010008143.1:600000-837339 GCA_031894815.1 Creontiades dilutus | reverse complement strand
GAATTAGAGTAAATTTATTGTTATGCAGGAGCATAACTTGAGAAAATATAGGTAGGCATGTTCGCAGAACAAACTATAAAATATGGGAACAATCCCTGACTATTGATCCGGGGGTCATGAAACTTATAGGGGACCATCTACACATCAAACCGAACAATCCCTGAAAATTTCATGGAAATCGGTCAAGAACTCCCAGAGTTATGCTCGTAACAATGATTTCACGTTTGCGCATGCGCAGAGGCTGCTATTGATCCGGGGGTCATGCAACCTATAGGGGACCATCTACACATCAAACCGAACAATCCCTGAAAATGTCATCGAAATCGGTCAAGAACTCCCAGAGTTATGTGCGTAACAAGGATTTCACGTTTGCGCATGCGCAGAGGCTACTATTGATCCGGGGGTCATGAAACTCATAGGGGACCATCTACATATCAAACTGAACGATCCCTGAAATTTTCATCGAAATTGATCAAGAACTGCCGGAGTTATGCGCGTAACAAGGATTTCACGTTTGCGCATGCGCAGGGGCTACTATTGATCCGGGGGTCATGAAACCTATAGGGGACCATCTACACCCCAACCCGCACAATCCCTGAAAATTTCATCAAATTCGGACTATAACTTCGTGTAGTTTTGCCCGTAACAAGGATTTGCTGACAGACAGACAGACACACAGACAGACACACAGACAGACACACAGACAGACACGAAACCAAAATTGTTCTGAAAGGTCTAAAACGCAAAATGCGAGTGGAATTTTTGATTTTGGAGACAAAAAAATTTTTACATTCCGAAAGTGAAAACAATGCTTCCGCTACTTTAGTAGACTCGGAAGCAAAATTTGCTCAAATGACGACAAAATACAGAGGCATGCAAATAGTCAATAAAGATTTTGAAAAAATTATAAATCTAATGAATATAAATAGTGAGCAACTATTCAAAAAAGAAAGTTATAAACTGATAAGAGCTAACCCTTATGAGTACTAACAAAGCAGTTAAAATAAATAATAATAAAAGGAGTAAAATGAGCAGTTATAATTTATAATAACAAATGTATACTAAGTAGGCACATCATTTGATGGAATGTTAAATTTAAATTCTAATAATTAATGTGGTGTAAATATAGTGTTATAGATACGTACCTTATAAAAAATTAGATGTAAGAACCAACACCGGGCTGGGCCACAGTGTTACACTATCCAGCTCGGTCATCAGTTATTATTCAATTGTAGAATGTAACATGTAAAAATGATGTAAATAAACTATCTATCTGTTAGGAAGCTGATTAAATTTGACAAGTTCCAGCACGTTTTCTGGAAGTGCTGTAAAAAATACAAATAATTCAGAAACTAACAATTTTCTTAAATTTTCAATGTTTGAACTGCAATTACGGTCCTTAGGGGTCGTTAATGATTATGAATGTGCATTGGTTGTAACGGAAATTTTACGTAGAACCCGAAAACGTGGTCAAAACGCTGCAAAATTCTTTCAATTTTATTCGTTTGGCTTGCATTCGTGATTTGAATTTCTACAAAGATTTGGAGTGTGCGTGTTTCACAGGTGATAGAGCGATTATTGAATTTCAGGAGGCACACAAATATGATCAACTGATCAAACGAAATAGGTATTTTGGTTGAGAACCGATTTACGTGCTCTATGCATATCTCCTGAAATTCAATAATCGCTCTATCACCTGTGAAACACGCACACTGAATGCAAGCCCCCTCTACATCTGTCTACCTTTGGCTACATCGTTTAAATTTGGATTTCTGGAAGTTTTAACGCAATACGAGTGCCAAAGGACTTGATAAATTATAGATGTTTTCATTTTGGGGGGGGTATTGTGGGGAAAAAACGCTGCAAATTCTTTCACTGGGGTTTATTATTAAATTGGTTTGCGTTCATTATTTGAATTTCTACTAAGCTTTGGAGTGTGCGAGTTTCACAGGGAAGAGCGATTATTGAATTTCATTAGGCACACAAATATGATCAACTGATCAATCCAAATAGGTATTTTGGTTGAGAACAGATTTACGTGCTCCATGCATATCTCCTGAAATTCAATAATCGCTCTATCCTGTGAAACACGCACACTCCAAAGCTTAGTAGAAATTCAAATAATGAATGCAAGCCAATTGAATAATAAACCCCAGTGAAAGAATTTGCAGCGTTTTTACAAAAAATAACGAAAAATAAAAATTTTGCAGGAGAATTTACCAGGATGTGTCATCACCTTATTTTCGAAAAATTTCAACTTACGGACTTTTACACTTTTACAATCGATGTATAATACATAGCAAGTGTAGCGAATAGCAAGTGTTAAATAGATGACATCTGTATTATACGATATTAAATAGATAACATTGTTTCATCTATCATTGTGGCATCAAATTTGCATTCTATCAATGCAGTAATCGGATTAAAAAAAGTAATCGAATTACCGGTTCTCCATTCCGATTACCGTAATGGTAATCGAAAAACGATTACTTTTTCCGATTACAAATAGTGGTAATCGTTTTTCCGATTACAAATAGTGGTAATCGTTTTTTCGATTACTATTACAGTATTCGGAATGGTAATTGCGATTACCTGTCTTCAAAAGTAATTGGAATTTGTAATGGGTGATCGAATTACTTTCCTAACAACTCAGGCATGAAGCTAGATGCCAAACTCAGGTGAAAGGAGCACGTCGAAAAAAGAGGACTGAGCTTGCACTGTAACTCACAAGGGTGTACCTACTGGCTAATTGGCCGATGATCTATGTCCAATTTTAACAAGCTGCATCTTTACAATCAAATACTCAAGCCAGGATGTATGGAGCGAATGTGTGGGGCTGCACAGCACCAATCAATAGACAGTTTCTAGGATCCGAAAATGAGACGCACGGCTGCGAACTTCAAGTGGACAGTGTGGATGAGGTGACCAAAAAGCGAGCAACGGCTCATCTTGCTAAACTAAAAGATCACGTGAATGTGGAAGCTGTCCTGGAAGTGCAAGATCTAATTCGACGCCTCAGAAACCACATCAGCTTGTGCAGCAAGTGAAATTTACATGATGTCTCTAGACAGGGGACAAAGTTAAGTGTCATAGGTCTTGAACGATGTATTGTACTCATACAAGTCAGATTTATGTTGTTGATGAGATTATTTACTTTTTTTCAGAAGGCGCTAATGACCACTTGAATGTAGTAAAAAATTCAATTTTTAGTTTCATTTGTTCATTAACATTCCCTTTTGAAAAATATATATACAAATACGCATAAACTGTCACAAAAAAGCTCAAATAAATCAAGATACCAAAAATTCCATGTTTACCCGTTTGGCCAACACAATTCCCAATATGAGATACCAAGCGTTCCCAAAATGAGACTGTCTCATATTCAGGTCACCTTCAGTAAAACGATCAAAAAAGGAAATTAGAACCCAATAAGTGTTTATTTCAATGTACTTAATAATAAAAAAAAAATTCTTCAGTCCTGAACATCACACAGTCAGTGCCAATGAGGCTGAGAATCATTGCAGGAAATCCTACGAAATTATAAACGAAGCACTTAATCTTATCATTAAAAAAAATTCCTTCTCGAAAAAGATTCCCCTAAAAAAAAAAAAGGCAATTCGAACTCGAAGGAAATTCAACAAAATTCACTAGGATTGTATCACCAGAATTAGGAATTGACCAGAAGAACCAATCAATCTGAAATCAAACTTCTCGAAAAGAAGTTCGTGACTCAACAAAAGCTTTACACCTATTTCTAAAATACGCAGTCAAGAACACCTCATAGTTCTAGTTCTTAAAAAACATCTAGTTCTTAAAATACGCAGTCAAGAACATCACATCAACCTATTTCTAAATATCAAAACAAAAATTGCACAAGAACACGGAATCTTTTATTTCTCCGCAATCTTCGTGAGACCAGCGATGACACTGACGACATTTCGCCCATTTCTCCCCTTGGTTATCCTGAGAAAATATATTTCCATATTCCTCATATTCCAAATATTCCTAATATGAGATATCTCATATTAGGTACCTGTATGTACCTCTATATAGGCAGTTTACTCTTGAACAATGAGATTGATGGCAAAACCGTGAAAAGTAGAAATTATGGAAAACTTGAATGATGAACGTAAACTACATTTCATAACGAACATTTTCCACTAGTTGAATAGTAAAAAAGCTCTTACCTGATGGCTTGTTGGCCGTCGAGAAAAAGAAAGAAAAAACTTTTGTTCAGCATGTGTCGGAAATATTGTGGTACAGAGACGCCACAGGTGAATGTGGTCTAATGCTGCCCTCTCCCTTCACTCAGGGACATCTCTGGCTGTAAGTTCACGACACTTCCAATCGAGAGTAGCACAATACAGAGGCAACAGTGGGGGGTCTCATATTAGGAATGTATCTCATAACAGGATACTTTCCCCTACGATGTTCTGCCATCGATGGCACATGTTCGATAAAATCAATATATCGATGTGTTGGCTCCGATAACATCGGTTTGGTTTTCTCTTTGGTTCACAGAAACAATTCCATCTAGTCTGCTTGCTACCTAACGTGGAAAAAGAGTAATGTAAAATAAAGTAATGTAAAAATCCTTTCAACTGCCGTAGTATTAGCAAATTTTCGAAGAAGAAGAAACTACTTACTGTTCTCAGACTAAAATGTTTGCATCAAGATCCGGTGTAAAACATTCTAAGTCCACTGTCAGACACCAAAAACACATTCCAGACGATAACTCGCGATAAAATTAATATTAAAACTCAAATATGCACAAAAATCTACCTAGGTTTCCAAAAGGCCATGTTTGAAGATGAGCACAATCGCTTCACTCTAAGGGGAAATTTAGGCATTTCAAATGGGGGGGAAGTTAGCCGAAAACCCCCAGGCAGGTGACTCTCTTTTATAGAGGTTTTTTCACGCAGAACACTATGGTGAAATCGGATTGGAAACATTTCAATCCGTTCAAAATAGAGCAGTTTGAAGATGATAAAACAAGGTAGATTGGCAAAATTCGCCAAAAAAATAAAAAATTCTTCAGCTTTCAAAAATTTTGAAATTAAAATGAGAAATGGGTACTTGTCACAAGTCAGAAAATAAAATTGTCGGTTTTTGCGTAATTTTTCCCCCCTGCAAAACGAGTTACTTTGAAAATTTGCTCATTCCGTCATGCTGCATCTGGCAGACTTGGCGTTGGTCTTTTAAAACGCCACCACTTACTTGGAGACATCTTTATGGGATATTCACTCACAAACGCTGAACGAGCGAACAAACAAAATCCTCAGAATACTAGCAAGAAACGATCGGTAGTAGCCATCATCGATGTTGCAGCTTCGATGTCCCATCCCTATCGTAAAGGTGTGTTAAATTGTTATATTATATTATGTATTTTTAGTTAGGTTATCGTAGCGTATTGTACGATGACCGTTGAAAAAAAGGCACGCTTCGCCAAAAAAAAAAAAAAAAAAAAAAAAAAACCATTATGTGGGGAGGGGCCCCGAAAATATTTTGCGGGGGGGCCCCGCTGAAAAACGTTACGCCACTGGAGGTATGAAATGAGGCGTGCGATAAACGTTGTGCTAACAAGATAATGATGAACAACTAATCACGTAGGACTCAAAAATCGTATGGAGTTGAATCGCTATCGGACCTTATCTTGACTAAGTACACACCGAAACGGTTTCGAAATAATGAAGCTCTGCATTCAACCGTGACAATTTAGCATTTTTTGCTGACTCGAACGTCACATCAAATCATTGCACCATTCAAGCGCGGTTCATACGTATTTTCTTGCTTATTTTCTCGTTCAATTAAGAAATTTGGTTGATTTTTGAATTTTAAGAATTTAATTGTGGAAGGAGAAATGAACGGGGAAATAAATCATTACCTAAACTTTGTTATTTTTTCCGGTCTCAATTTTAGTTTAACAAACCTCTCTCGCTTAGAAGAAAGAGTCAATTAACCATAGAAATTTTGAATGCGATGTTGAGAAGGGAGATGGAGGGGGTTTTGACCGATTCATTCAAGCGCCGCTCACCCGTGCCAGAATTGGTGCTTTTTGGTTCATTATTCAATAATAAACCACTGTAATCGCTCTGGAAAAAAAAATTCTAACCCCCTGAAAATTTCATGGTTTACGTTTCAAAGGGTGTAGAATCCGAATCTGCAATAAAAATTTTCCGTCCGTCCGCCGTACGCACGATTTCTCCCAAACGGCTGGAGCAAAAGATCTGAAATTTTCAGGAAAAATCCATCTTGGTCAGACGACGCCCCAATTCTTGAGCCAGCTCTCTCACTCAATTTAAAGTGCCCTTTAAGGGCTGTCAAAGTTTTGTAAAATCCCTAAAAACCTCAAAACAAGTCGAATGGGTCTAAATATTTACCTATTTGAAGAACATACCATGAGGAATCGAATGAGCCCCTCCCCAGGTCCGTAGGTCAAACCATTCCCGATGTATGGCCCGATTTATGGTGCCAACATTTGCGTTTTTTGGTTTATTATTGTTTGTTTGTAACCTAGTGATGCCGATAGCGTCGAGTTGTAGTGAATGTGGATACTGGAGTGATAGCCGATGTTGATACTTGTAGTTTATAGCCGATACACGGGTTGAAGCATTCTGATATGCATGAAACGCTGATGATATATAGGTAAATATTATTCAATATTATTAGTGGGGTAAATAAGTATTCTTTCTCTGGGGTTTATTATTCAATTGGCTTGTGTTCATGATTTGAATCTGTACTAAGCTTCGGAGTGTGAGTGTTTTACAGGTGATAGAGCGATTATTGAATTTCAGGAGATATGCATAGACCACGTAAATCGGTTCTCAACCAAAACACCTATTTGGATTGATCAGTTGATGATATTTGTGTGCCTCCTCTACATCAGTCTACCTTTGGCTACATCGTTTGAATTTGGATTTGGGGAAGTTTTAACGCAATACTAGTGCTAAAGGACTTGATAAATTATAGATGTTTTTATTGTGGAGGGGAGGGGTATTGAGGTTCAATAAAAAAACGCTGCAAATTCTTTCACTGGGGTTTATTATTCAATTGGCTTGTGTTCATTATTTGAATTTCTACTAAGCTTTGGAGTGTGCGTGTTTCACAGGGTAGAGCGATTATTGAATTTCAGGGGGAACACAAATATGATCAACTGATCAATCCAAATAGGTATTTTGGTTGAAAACAGATTTACGTGCTTCATGCATATCTCCTGAAATTCAATAATCGCTCTACCCTGTGAAACACGCACACTCCAAAGCTTAGTAGAAATTCAAATAATGAACGCAAGCCAATTGAATAATAAAACCCCAGTGAAAGAATTTGCAGCGTTTTGTTCAAGGATTCGGTCCAGTTTTTAGAAATATTCATTAAGTGTTCATCATTGTTGATAAGTCTGATCATATAAGAACCCGACATCTCTGAGACGTCTCTATACCAATATCCTTCAACCAAGCTTCACTGAGCTCTGCACCGGGCTTCCTTTCGCCCCACACACTTTTGAGAACCGCTGCATCAGACAATATACGCAATGCCTTGGATGATATTACCTTGTATTAGGTGATATGTAAACTTCAAGATTAACTGCACACTTGATTAAATTGTTCAAATCACTTTCGTATATTTGGATTACACCTAGAACATTGGTTGGGAGAATCTGAGAACTTGTACGTACCGACTTGTGCACCTATAATGTAAACTACTTTACAATCACTTCTGTGTAACGAAAAAAAAATGGTGATGGATTCTAACAACAGCAACGGATAAAAATATTATTTCAAGAAAAGTCGAAGATCTTAAGTCAACAAACCCAAAATTGTACGCCGAAAATTAGTAGCAAAATTAAGATAGTCTTGTACTGTTCGAATAAAAAATCAGATTGCTAATTGAATTCTTCGTACAGTAGGAAACATTTAAAAATACCTTTCAACCGTCACAGGTATTTAAACTATTTGTATACTCAGATTATATTTAAGGAGGACAATCTTGAAGGACCTAATGGCTATAAAACCTATTGACCCTGGCAATTTCAAACGTCTTTGCCATTCAATTTTGGATTTGATTGGTTTATTAGTAAAAATGTGAATTGGTCTTCGTTTTAGCACAATGGGATTGAAAACTAATGAATCCCTATCATGTTGAGATTCATTTTTGACTTGACATGCTCCAAAAAATCTTCAAAGGATCGAACGTTGACTCATCCGAGAAAGAGTCACTCATCACAGTCTGAAACAAGATTTCACAATAAATTAAAATAGTGAACGAGAGAGCGAACAATGTGTCCCTGTATGAAAAATAAAAATGGAGTAAGATGGAACGTTGTCTATATTTCCACGAAAGTAAAGAGTTACACTTTTAAATCGATTTCGACGGTTAGGTCATCATCAGTATCAAACATGAACTGAAAGTACATCACAGAAAGCATGTCTTATATAGGATCAAGTGAGAGGAGATTGAATCCTATTGGCTCAAGGAAGTGAAAGGGGCGGGGAGGACCAACCAATGCCACTCAAGGCTTACAAAGTGAAAGGGGCACAAATAGTATCATCATGGAGAGGTGGAGCCAAACTTATTGCAAGAAAGAACCCAATAATGGTGAAATACTTTGAGGAATGACATCATTTAAACATTTTCCTGACCTATCACTCTTAACAATTTCGAATTTTTCTAGCACATCCAACATACCTCCCTTTGGGCAAAAGTGAAAATGTTTAAATGATGTCATTCCTCAAAATATTTCACCATTATTGGGTTCTTTCTTGCAATAAGTTTGGCTCGGCCTCTCCATAATGATACTATTTGTGTCCCTTTCACTTTGTAAGCCTTGAGTGGCATTGGTTGGTCCTACCCGCCCCTTTCACTTCCTTGAGCCTTTAACCATTTTCACTTTTGCCCAAAGGGAGGTATGTTAGATGTGCTAGGAAAATTGTAGAGAGTGATAGGTCAGAAAAATGTTTAAATGATGTCATTCCTCAAAATTTTTCACCATTATTGGGTTCTTTCTTGCAATAAGTTTGGCTCCGCCTCTCCATAATGATACTATTTGTGCCCCTTTCACTTTGTAAGCCTTGAGTGGCATTGGTTGGTCCTCCCCGCCCCTTTCACTTCCTTGAGCCAATCGGATTCAATCTCCTCTCACTGATCCTATATAAGACATGCTTTCTGTGTTGTACTTTCAGTTCATGTTTGTTACTGATGATGACCTAACCGTCGAAATCGATTTAACAGTGTAACTCTTTACTTTCGTGGAAATATAGACAACGTTCCATCTTACTCCGTTTTTATTTGGATTGGGTTTCCACAACTTCGTCGCGAGTGACTTAGTCCGTGTCCCAGTATGGACCATCTGAGAGTTCTCAGCAGTAAAACCATGAAAACAGCAGTTTTTAACCAGAAAAAATAAGTTGAGTGAAAACTGTTTGCTCTCGCTGTAATTTTTAAATGGCGTTTGGCGGGATTCAGGTCATTTTTCTAGATGAAGTACACACAAACTTGTCATGAGTTGAGCGCATGAAATAATTTTCTTCTTTTTTGGGTTGCATTCTGAACCAAAGATCCAGTTGACACGATTGAATCTAAAGATTTGTTTTGACAAGAGGTTCAGAACCGAGCACACTCATTTTTGGCTGTTACGACACGCCAGAACTAGTTCTGAAAAAGCTCGAACCTCTTGGTTCGCTGTTCGGACAAGGAGTTCAAGTGGTTCGAAGATTTTTGCTAGAACTTTTAGTCCGCGACATGCGCAGTAGATTTATCGCGTTATCTACGGTTACCATCTATTCCCGCCCAAATACGGCCTACCTACACCGTTGAGGTTGTCAAAACAAACTTTGTTTCAAGTATAAATTCCGAGGTTTACAACAATGTCTAGTTCGTCATCAAGTTCGAGTGATGAGGGCCACACCGTCATCAGTGAACTTGACTTCAGCTCGTCTGACGAAGAAGTAGTGGAGTACGTAGTTAATCAACGGCTGCGCCAGAAAACGGAGAATTACCTGGAAACCGTCGCTCTATACAACGATGTGGAATTTATCGAGCATTTTAGAATGAGTCGGCGTGTGTCAGGAATCGTCGATCGATACGAAAACTGCTCGTTTAATTTCCCTGACTCCAATGTTCCAAAACTAGTTCGGAAAGCGTTCGGACAAGTAGAACGAATACCGAAAGTTCTCGGTGGTTCTATCCCTCCCCCTGTAGGTTCTGGTTCTATCCCGAACTGGTTCGGAACCTCTTGTCAAAACAAACCTTAAGTCCACGAAAGTTTATGAAATTTGGCTAAAAAAAATTCCCACATCGATCGGGACCTTGATCAATCAAACCTCAGGGATCATATTTAAGGATTAAACTATTGAAAAATTGAAATCTCACATCTTTCGCTGTAGGAGGTTAGTTTTTGTTTGATTTAGATAGAAAATAGTTCCGTGAGCCGAATGAGAGCACTCTGGTTGCTGCACGATCACCCATTCGCTCACAAATTGCTGACTGTCTTTAAATGCAAGAGTGGATGCTACACAAAATGAACTGGTGACAACTCGTTGAAAGATGTATGCTATCACACTATATAAAGACGAGCTTATCAGAGTATATCGACGTTTCAGGGGGTGGTAACGCTGGGCGGGTGGAATTCTCGCCCCCGTCTCCAGGGTAACCGACCTGCTCCCCCTCCTCCCGACCCCGCCAGTGAAGGAAGGAGGGTCCCAGCGGGGGGGAAGCGTCTCCCAGGGCAAGCGACGTGGTCCTCTCCTCGGGGATTTGGGATATACGATTTTTTGACTTTGCATATTGTTATTATACTCCCTCATTGTGTTATTCACCTATTTCTTTTTAACCTGCGTAGCAGGGCCATTAAACTAGTACGAATATATTAGCCATATCGCTGTCTCTGATCAAGTTTTTCGAAAATTATTTATATATCTGCGGACAAGAGAAGTGCAAATAGGTTTTTTAATTTTATCTAGCTAGATTTCTATGACTTGCCGATGTACAGATATATCTACCATAGATTGATATCAGCTTATGTCTCATTCAAAAGGACTAGTAAAGTTTAGTAGGTATTCATGGAGTTATATTCAAGACAAATTCATTCTTGAAGTCAATTAGGTATAAGGCATGGAGATACACTGATCAGCTGAAGAACCCTTGAGGTTAATTTCTTCCTTAATTGATCTATCGTGATGAGATATAATTGGGGTATTTTTTAAGCCATATGGAATACAATCACAATTAGTTTCCTCCGAAAATGTTGCCCACCTTCGAAAATTGAGGAACATCTCTTATGAAATAAGTTCAGCATACAGTAACGATTAATTCCAAATATGTTACTTGATCATTTCCCCCTCAGGAATCACGTGGCACTGAACTTGTTTATTAGATTCCTGCACCTCGAGGTTTGATATATTGTTCTTTAAAACCCAACCTTGCCTTCAAAGTTACCCTGAATCAAAGAAGGTAAGAAAATATCAATTTTTAGTGCTTAACTCGAGTGACTGATTGTTTAAGTAAGAGCAAAGATATCCGATATCTCCTACCCCAATCACCAAACTCTGAATATCTCTGGAAGCTCTTTAAAACGGCAATTTTCATGGTTGTACACACAAAGAACACCAGAAGAAATTTAAGATTGATGCAAAAGCAGTGCACCAGAAGTTATAAAATATGAAATGAACCAACTATTAAGCTGTCAACCTCCTATGAGGGAGGAGCGCAGTCCAACCCAACGTATTTAGCACAAACCTCGTTATCATTATTCCTCGAGAAATAAATATAAAGTTAATTTCATCACAGAAGTAAAGTGGAAGCAATAATTCCGTTACTTATTCTGGCACGATTAAAAGAATATTGAGTGATTTTCTAGCTAAAGATACCTTCATAGAGGTAATGATTGACTCATCTAGCTCCCCTGTGAAACTAAATATTATTAACTTTTCATAAGCCATGAGTCACTTGTTAAAATACTTTTGCTATCAAATATTTTATTTTCATTACCTAACGAAGGGCTTGGGCTTCTTATTCGACGACGTCCTCCACTTCCAAGCTGAAAACCGTCAATTAGGCCTATTAAATTTTAATATAGAGATGAACAATTTAAATTCATTCGAGTTGACGTTTAGGATCATGAATGACAGAAACAGACAGATTACCAGATGTTTGGAAGTTATGAGCTAATGCAAAAAACAAATAATTCAGAATGGATATACATTTCAACTGGAGACTTGATGAGATATCCATCACAAGTACTATATCCAAGGCTGAATGTTTCGATTGGTACTTTTCCAATACCCTAAATGGTCAATTTAGTAAGAAAGTTCAACATTACAGTTCAGTTAATTAATAATTAATGAAAATAACAAATTGTAGAAGACTACAGAAGAGATACTTGTTAGAATGAATTGGTTACGAAAATGTTGAACGAGCAACTTCAAGCAAGCTTCTTGAAAGTAAGTACACTTTTGATTTATAAGTACTCATGGCTTCACTATTTAGTAAAACATCTCGAATGATTCAGGGTAGATATTGTGGATCTGCAAAACTATTTCAGCAAGGTGTAGGTCAGTCAACCAATCTCAAGAAGGTATCGAGTGCTAATGAATAAAGATATGTAAATTTGTATGTAGGGGAACGAGGGGTAGTACCGTGCATCGGGTAATGCCGCTCATGGCTGTTTCGGATGTTTGAATCGACACCAGAAACGTGGGAATGAGCGCCGATCCTAGAGAAATGTCCCGCCAACTAGGTTCTAGCGTTACCCTACCTGCAAAGTTAGTCTTCTTGACGTGAGTGTAGTGAGTATTTTTCCGAATCTTTTGATGTTATTTCTTGTGCATCGGAAATAAGCAATGTAAGTCCCATTTTCAACTCTTTTTTAGATTAGTTTTCATGTATATACGCAGAATTTCATCATCTTTCTGAAGCACTAACCAAATTTAAGTTTTGATTGTACCTAAATGAAGTCAGCGTGAATGAATTACGAAAAACGTAAACATTGGGGTAATGCCGCCCATCATATCGGGGGAATGCCGTGCATTTCTGAAACGTCAAAAAAAGATGGAAAAGAACAACAAATAACCAACAAAGCGCCAAATTCAGCTGAATTTTGATCAACTCACTACTAGCAGCAGAGATGGGGTTCAGAAGAAGAAGAAGAAAGTTGGAAATCATGAAAAAATTTGAAAGACCTCAAAAAAAGAAAGAGAAGCGCAAGAGAACCAGAAGTGAGAGCAGTGACAGTGATGACTGGGGAGATATCTCTGAGGGAGACCTTGTTGTAGACACAGACGAAGATGTTGAAGAATTCTTGACTTCGTCTTTTGTGGACAGCTTGTGTACAATTTGCCAAGAAGCCGATTATAATTCTCCAAAGTGGAATTGCGAGCACTGCGATCACAGCAGCCACTACATGTGTTCCATTTGACGACCTGATCACGGACTATGTGATGTATGCAAGGCTATTTTATAATTTTGTAAAGAAAGAAAAGCTAAATATTAGTGTGGGTTCAAAAAAGTTCTATATACAAGACTGTAGTTTACCTATTTCTAAGTCATCGTTCATTTTAACTATAGTTTATTGACTGTTTTCATGGTTTTTATTGTTATAAATACATTTAACCTTCTAACTTTGGAAAAAATGGGTTGAATGACGGTTGAGAGGGGAACATAATTCAGTTCTCGGGGTTGGGCGTCATAACCCCATAGTGCGCACTTTATTAAGCACTTTATTAACATTCACGGCTGTTTTTCATTTAAAAATCTTTTATGTAAGAAAACGCTCAGATATCGAAAATAGAATAAATTCTAGAGCCATTCGTCCAAGAAAAACATTTTTACGACTTTCTGTCCCTTAACTGTATGGTTCCAAATTTAAGTGCACGGTATTACTCCTCGTTCCCCTATCTGTTTTGCTAAGGGGAATGGACTGTACACATATCTTATTATTATTCTTTGGTTGGGGAAGAAATCTCATTTTCGAATCATTTGGAATCAGCATTGTGTATCAAGCTGAAATCAATGGTTGCCAAAGAGATAACTGCACAAGACGCGACAAGAGGTTGCATTCATAAGTTGTTTGATATTATCTGTATTACTAATTATAAATTAAATCCCCTCCTCTAAAATACATGTTAATTAAACGTATAAGGCTGAGCATAACCGACGTTGGAGTACACAGTTTTAAGAGGTACGAAAGCACTGTGGTCATGCCATAGAATGCTTGGCAAAACATGGGGGCTTTCCCCCAAAATGATGTCATGGGCCTACAAGGCTATTGCTAGACCTATGCTCACATATGCAGCTGTCATATGGTGGCCAAAAACCTGCCAGTCCGTGGCACAGGTGGAGTTGAACAAACTCCAAAGGCTTGCATGCCTTAGCATTACAGGGGCAATGAACACATCACCCACTGCAGCACTAGAGGTTCTTTTAGACCTTACACCTCTGCACATTTATGTGCAGAGGACAGCCTACCTGGGGGCAATCAGAATGCTGCACGTGGGTGGTTTCAGCAGACCCTTATCTAAAGATAGTCACTTAGGAATACTGGACAACATTAAAACAGAGCCAGTGACTATGTCAGTTCCCGACATTATGTTGGAAAAAATGAACTTTGACCTACCCTTTAGGGTGATCATCAATGATCGTGAATTCTGGAAGAGAGGCCTACCTCATTTTGAGCCAGGTTCACTAGTGTGGTACACGGATGGGTCTGTGATGAATGGTGCAGCGGGACTGGGGATCAGGGGCCCAAACTTTGCCCTTTCCAAACCTCTGGGCAATGTAGCCACCATTTATCAGGCAGAAACCCATGCTATAGAAATATGTGCACAAGAGATTGCCAGGAAACGACTCAAAGGTGCAAGAATTTACATACTATCAGACAGTCAGGCAGCATTAAAGGCCATTTCTGCCTTCTCAACAACATCAAAGCTGACCTGGAGTCGCCTCACCTCACTCAAGGCTGCAGCCCACGGCAACAAATTAACGTTGCTCTGGGTACCAGGTCATGAAGGAATAGAAGGCAACGAAGAAGCTGATCGACTAGCTAAAAAGGGATCAGAGTCCAGCCCAATTGGACCCAAACCGCAACTAGGGGTTACCAAGAGTTATATAACTCAACAGGTCCAGAAATGGGAGGACAAGACTCGAACAACATATTGGCAAGACACTCCTAAGCAGAGACAAGCCAAGCAGTTTCTTACAATCTCAAAGAAACGCGCACAATCCCTATTGTCACTGAGGCGTACAGACCTTCGCAAACTTGTGGGACTCCTCACTGGCCACTGTCCTCTAAGGTACCACCTTAACTAAATGGGTAAGGCCAGGACAATAGAATGCCGGCTCTGTTGCGAAGAAGTGGAGACAGCTGAACACGTACTCTGCGACTGTCCTGCTGTTGCATCGATAAGATTCCGGCATTTTGGAAAGGGTACCCTAACACCTGCCGATATTGCCAAGGAAACGCCTGAAAACCTCCTTCACTTTGTGAATGAAGAGGCCATCAAAGAGATTCTTAAATAAAACTGGGAAAGTGTCACAATAGATCCTAGCGGTCTCAGTGACCAGGGGTTCCTCCGATCCCAAACGTGTAAATGAAATGAGTAATTCACCTTTTCCTCAAAAGTGTTTCTTGAACCGAAAAACAGTAAATCTTGGAAAGCATTCAAACCTTTAATGTCGCAGCAGCACATTCACTGATGAGTCCGCTTTGTTGAAGAGTTTCCACTGCATCTTTGAATCTCTTCAGTTGTTGATCCATTCTTCGGTTAGAACAATTGAGTGCCTGTATTTTCGATCGATATTTTTTAAGCTGCGTCCTTCCCAGATCAAGACAACGTTCTTTGAGGTGCATGGTATTCAAGTCGCCAGCCTTGAAATCTTCAAAATAACGAAACTGCTTCGCTGGGGCTAATGCTGACAATAATAACATTGAAAAATTACGTAAGCGGACATTTTATGTTGAATTTTCAAGTTTTGTGTTTGATGGAAGACTCTTGTTTCCAAACAAATCTTAGCAATTCTAGACAAATCTTATCCATATCTAAATTCATTCCATGATCCATTTTATTAAGGATTATGAATACGAGCACCTAATTCAATTGTGGGTACAGTACTCATTCCATTAAGACTGTGGGTACTAACTTTTGCTGATGAACATCAATAATATACCGATTTGATCAATTACTACTTATTTGCTGATAACTAGGATTAACAATCGGAAATGCGATAAATGTCAGTTAAAAACGCTGCAAATTCTTTCACTGGGGTTTATTATTCAATTGGCTTGCGTTCATGATTTGAATTTCTACTAAGCTTTGGAGTGTGCATGTTTCACAGGATAGGGCGATTACTGAATTTCAGGAGATATGCATGGAGCACGTGAATCTGTTCTCGACCAAAATACCTATTTGAATTGATCAGTTGATCATATTTGTGTGCCTCCTGAAATTCAATAATCACCCTATCCTGTGAAACACGCAGACTCCAAAGCTTAGCAGAAATTCAAATCATGAACGCAAACCAATTGAATAATAAACCCCAGTGAAAGAATACTTATTTACCGCACTAATAATATTGAATAATATTTACCTATATAGCATCAGCGTTTCATGCATATCAGAATGCTTCAACCCGTGTATCGGCTATAAACTACAAGTATCAACATCGGCTATCACTCCAGTATCCACATTCACTACAACTCGACGCTATCGGCATCACTAGGTTACAAACAAACAATAATAAACCAAAAAACGCAAATGTTGGCACCATAAATCGGGCCATACATCGGGAATAGTTTGACCTACGGACCTGGGGAGGGGCTCATTCGATTCCTGATGGTATGTTCTTAAAATAAGTTTACATTCATGCCGCTTGGACTTGTTTTGAGGTTTCTAGGGATTTTACAAAACTTTGACAGCCCTTAAAGGACACGTTAAATTGAGTGAGAGAGCTGGCTCAAGAATTCGGGCGTCGTTGGACCAAGATGGATTTTTCCTGAAAATTTCAGATTTTTTGCTCCAGCCGTTTGGGAGAAATCTAGCGTACGGCGGACGGACGGAAAATTTTTTATTGCAGATTCGGATTCTACACCCTTTGAAACGTAAACCATGAAATTTTCAGGGGGGTTAGAATTTTTTTTTTCCAGAGCGATTACAATGGTTTATTATTGAATAATAAACCAAAATGGTAAGTAGCATGGAGGGAACAGGCTTACATTACTTAAGCCTTAACGTATTTCTGATGAAAAATGTGGGAGATAGGGTTTGCAACTTTTGGTCACTCATCACAAACAAAAACAATACCTAGCAATTAAATTCAAGAGAAGGGACACTGAGTATAATCTAGTCCATCTGATGGAACCTATAATTCCTATTCCCAATCCATGCATATTCTCATATGCATACTATTGGTCATTTAGGACAATAGGGTTCTTACAATGACAAGTAACATCTGACCAATTTGCTCCTCGGCAGGAAAACGAACTAAATGTGATTTTTGGGCTGAGCTACAAAAGCAGGAATATTTGGTGCTGTCTTGTTGGTAGCAGTGAACCACTGTTCAAGGCTGAGGCGCCATATTACTTTTACTCACGTTTTTATTGTCATTCGCATCTTCTCAGTCATGTTGACCACTGACATTGTTGCCAGCCCTTCATTGCATGACACACATTAGAAGAAAAGGGATTTGTAGATAAATAATTCATAAAAACACCTTTTCAATTACCTATTACATATTTTATAGACATCTAATGTCTGCTGGCCAACATTTTCTTTCTATCTGTATGTACCTTCTTACATGCAAGAAGATAACTGAAAATACTAATGAACAGGTACAAAACTCTCATTCCTATTGGTTTATTATTCAACAATAAACCCCCCCGCTCTACCCCCCCCCCCCCCCCCGAAAATTTCATGGTTTACGTTTCAAAGGGTGTAGAATCCGAATCTGTAATAAAAATTTTTTTCGTCGTCTGCCGTACGCACGATTTCTCCCAAACGACCGAACCAAAAAAGCTGAAATTTTCAGAAAAAATCAATATTGGTCCGACAACGCCCCAATTCTTTAGCCAGCACTCTCACCTAATTTAAAGTGCCCTTTAAGGGTTGTCAAAGTTTTGTGAAATCCCTAAAAACCTCAAAAAATAGTCGAAGCGGCCTAAATTTGGACTCTTTTTGAAGAACTTTCCATGAGGAATCGAATGAGGCCCTCCCCGTTCGTAGCTCAAACCATTCCCGATATACGGTCAGATTTATGGTGCCAGCATTTGCGTTTTTTGGTTTATTATTGTTTATGTTTTCATCGCTGTAACCTAGTGATGTAGTAATAATGTGGATACTGGAGTGAACTCCTAAAAGGCTTTGTAGACGATACACGGGTTGAAGCATTCTGATACTCATGAAACGCTGCAAATTCTTTCACTGGGGTTTATTATTCAATTGGCTTGGGTTCATGATTCGAATTTCTACTAAGCTTTGGAGTGTGCGTGTTTCACAGGTGATAGAGTGATTATTGAATTTCAGGAGGCACACAAATATGATCAACTGATCAATCCAAATAGGTATTTTGGTTGAGAACCGATTTACGTGCTCTATGCATATCTCCTGAAATTCAATAATCGCTCTATCACCTGTGAAACACGCACACTCCAAAGCTTAGTAGAAATTCAAATCATGAACGCAAGCCAATTGAATAATAAACCCCAGTGATTTTAATTTGAGGACAGCTCAGCGGTTATCTTTACACTATAATCAACCAAAGTAAATTCATGCGGGCATGCAATCCAAAAACTTACTTTAAAATCACAATACTTACATGCATGACTAATCTTCGGATGTACTGGATTCTTTGAGTCTCCATGAGGAACGACAATTACGGGTATAAGAAGTCGTTCTCCCTCCGAAGTATCATGGACTACAGTAATTTTGTCAATTGGCACTAATCGTTTATTTCTTTCTGAAACGGGGTTGTCCCCAACTCCTATGGTTTAAAAAGAAAAAAAAAAGGTAAAATGTGTTTGTTGGACTTGGAAAAATGAATTGTTCATCAAGATTAATCACTGAAAATCAATAGTATGAGAGTTATGATTAAACTTTTACCGGTGACGCTATTGATTTTTCGTTTTAAATTCTTTTGTGACGTGTTTGGAACCACTGGTGTGCTACGAGTGATATGCTGCGATGCATCGTGAACTGTGGGAGCAGGGCATTCACTTCCCTCAGAGCTGCTGTCCGAAGTACTGTCAACTTCTATCTGTACTTCAGATTCTGAAACGAAAATATATTAAATGGTTGAGATGTGATGGAAGATATTTGATTGAGTTCAAGCTCCAAGAAGGTCAAGTTCAGTAACTCATTTCCCGATAAATGTCTCAGCTGTTACAGGTTAAGAAAGACTCTGCACCAAAGTCAACACATTTTCTGAACTCAAATGCAGTTTGAAACTCGAGGTTGCAGCGCGAAAAAAACTAAAACTTATGAGGATTGATTCTATTGATTTGAAGTATTGAACTATCCAACACAAATAGTTCCTCCTGCAAGCACTAATTTTACAGTCCAACAAATTGGCCATGAGGCTCGGATTTTACCAGTTTTTATAATCTTTGGACTGGCACAGCCCGACGCTCAACACTATCAAGTTACCTTTACAAAGCAGGTACTGAAACTTAAGAACTCATTTGAGGAGCTTTGAAGGTTATTCCATGAGATGTGGGGCGTTTCATCTTGGCAAATGGAAACTTGAACCAGCGAAATTTACGGGGTTTGCCTTTGCAGACAACGTTATGTTGGAGGTTGTGATGGTTATGGTAAGTTGTCCCCTTCCTGATTTTAGAATCTGTCGCCTTGGGAGATGAATCGGACACCTGCAAGCGTCTGATTCATCATCCTCTGAGCGTGGCGGAGCATTATCTATGCATCCACCTGCTCGGAAGGGGCAACTATACCATTCCATCACCCTCACAAGGTCGAGAGGGAGGAAGCCTTACAGTACAACCTGTACACTTGGGAAGTGGAACTAAAGATGAAAGACATCTTGGTGAATGCAAGGAAGAAAAAGAGCATGGTCATAGCACGAGAGAAGGTCCAACATGGGGGCCTGACAGTGGGGGTCCAGCCAGAGGAGCGAGTTGAAATCAAATTCAGCTGTTCAAATACCTTGGGGTAACATTGAACGAGAATGGAAAAACAAACTCACCACTCGTTTTGGTAAAAGCAGCAGCTTCTCTATGCTATGAATTCCACAATTCCGAAACTTGGGCACTCACTAAGAATACGAACAACTACAATCACCAATAAGTATGAGGCTAGCCAAACGACCCATGGAGCATATTGGAAAGGACTCACACTTGCAATGTTTCGATCACATGTTGAAGGTGCAAGACACCCGCCTTCCGAAGAAAGCCTTTGAATCTCGACCAGCCGGAACCAAAAATAAAACAGTGTGGCTGGACAATGTTCATACTGCAGTCCAAGAAAGAGGAGTCCGATGGGAGGGAGTGAAGGAGATGTGCCAGAATAGGACTAAATGGCGTCGCGTTTGTCAATCCTCTACACCCTTCGGTGGTACAAGAGGAAGCAATTAGAGAGTTCCTAGGAGATCCGCCAACACCGATACGAATCCGTATCTCGACACAAACGTGCAACTGCGCATGCGCCCCCAATACGATCGGTTGTATTGCAATACCACGGTGGTATGTTTACAGGAAGTTACGATACCACCGATGCGATCCGAATGAACGTATCTCTCGTCCTTATCGCAAAGCAACCCGCCATTGGAATAACCTAGTTGTAAACCGCTGCGTATCCACCCGCCGGTACATCCGCTGTTTTTCTGGAGTAAATGTACATGTTCTCTATTAAATTGGAACGAAAATAGTACGTCATCCACGCTCATGTCGTCCAGGGAAAATCTCCCGTAGAACCCAGGCGGGGACTTGTACGAGCGTCCCTGTAGGGAGGGAAGGCGATGTTTTGGAGTCATAGGCATGTACGAGCGGCCCTGCCTGGTCTAAGGGCACAGATTAGAAATGGTACGAGGGAAGGCCCACAGGCCAGTTGAACCCAGTGACTGGAAGAAATCCGAGCGAAGATGGAACCCGAAGTAGCCTTGTTAACAACAAGTTCGCGTGGAAATCGAGATATGATGTTGGTAAACGGTTACCCTAGCCAAGTATGTCAAAATCGTTTCGTATAAGTACCAGCCCAGATCGAATAACTGAGAAGTACCTACTTGGGTCGAGAGTCATGTGACTGTGATTGTCTATTTGCATGTTTTGACAGTGTTCATTTTAGAGCAATAAATTATACGCATGAAAAAAGTTTCGAGTTGGTGCTATTGGTTTCATTTCCCATATTTCCGTGAGGCCGCTCGTACATTTTTAAGGCCGTTAACATAATATTCAAAAAAGTCTTCCACCCCCGGCATTTTTTATTTAAAAAAAAAAACGAAAGAACGAGTGATCCGAGTGATCTTGTAAAACATCAAGAAGACTGCTCGTTTTCTATAGTGACGTGAAAGCAAAATGTACGTCATTCTTAGTAGATACGGATCAGAGATGCCACTAGTTTAGCTGGGCTGGTGGTAACGCTAACCAGAGCTGTGCTCGCCCTAGATACCACCACGGACTAGATATGATACCACGGTGCCCGAATCTCCTAGGAACGTCATTCAAGGTCGGCAACACCAGCTTAAATATAGCAATGGTTGGGAATACAGTAATGCCTACTCGAATTTAAATTAATACCTCGCCTAGAAGAATTGTGGATTTCATCCCCTTCATTATCTTGGAAGAGGTTATTTACAACTTCTCGCAGAGGCACTCCATTCAGATCACCTTCATGAAAGTGTTGATTACAAATACGATGCCAATCTTTCAGTTCCTTCTCCTCAATTTCCAGGGATTGCATCCATTCAGCTCTTTTTTCAACATCTTTTGGAAACCTATAATTCAAAGTAATGACATTATAAGTAACGTATCCAAGCAAATTATCATTTTTATTATTGTTCTTCCTTTTAAAATGTTTATTATTCTTTTTCTTTCAATTACCTGAAGAAACCCAAGTTAGGGTGGCTTTTCAAACTTCCACATATTAAACAAAAGCGTCTGGAGGGTGCACCACGACGCTGACAACTGAAACATCGAATATTTCACGTAAGAAATCATACGTCAGAGAATGTATTCTGTTAACAATCAGCACCATTAGTTTTCCACCTTTCAACAAAAAACACGCAACAACTCCCAAACACAAAAAACTGTTGAAAATACCTTCGAATTTCTAGCGAAATTTAATTAATTTCTGTCTGCCTCGTGAGAACTTTGAGACTACTAGAATAAAGTAGGGGCATATTAGGACTTAGCTTCTTAATTTACTCGTATATTCAATCTTATTGAGATAAATTACGATAAGTTTTATTTAATTTCGGTTTATTATTCAATAATAAACACCTCCCCAGGTCCGTAGCTCAAACCATTCCCGATGTGTGGCCCGATTTATGGTGCCAACATTTGCATCCACATTCACTACATCACTAGGTTACTGTGATCAAAACAAACACTACAGTTTTTTTTTTTTTTTTATCGCCGTAACCTAGTGATGTAGTGAATGTGGATACTGGAGTGAACTCCTAAAATGGTTTATAGCCGACACACGGGTTGAAGCATTCTGATATGTCTTACAAAATTTAAAATTTTCAAATAGAATATTTTTCCATCGTGATCGCTCTTGAAAAAAAAAACGCTGCAAATTCTTTCACTGCCGTTTATTATTCAATGATTCATGATTTGAATGTCTACTTAGCTTTGGAGTGTGCGTGTTTCACAGGTGATAGAGCGATTATTGAATTTCAGGAGGCACACAAATATGATCAACTGATCAATCCAAATAGGTATTTTGGTTGAGAACCGATTTAAGTGCTCTATGCATATCTCCTGAAATTCAATAATCGCTCTATCACCTGTGAAACACGCACACTCCAAAGCTTAGTAGAAATTCAAATCATGAATCATTGAATAATAAACCCCAGTGAAAGAATTTGCAGCGTTTTTATATTAAATGACTATGCAGCAAAAAGGAACAACATCCTCATCATTAGTTCAAGAGGGGGTGGTTAGACCAAATAGACCAACATGAGAATATAAATCTATGATGTTTCCTACTTACACAGTCTTGTCACTCATTTCTGTACTAGCTGCTTGTCTTGCTAAGTGACTCCAGATCTTTATTTCAACCGCTTGGCTCAATTACGACAGGATCATTTCTGTAAAGGAACATTTTAATCAAACAAACAAATTTAAAGATTAAACTTGACAACGTGTCAAGGCTATGATAGCCAAGCTTGGCAGCAAGTCAATATTAAAAACCGCTGCAAATGATTGCACCATGTTTTATTATTTCTGTATCAAATAGCCCTCTTACGTGGATGACCGGACTAAGCGAACTGGGAAGTATACCCAGATACAAAGCTTCCTAGGTACACTCGGAAACAAAAAGAACAACTGAAATTTAACGAGATAACAAAAAATACAGACAAAAAGATTGATTTCGCTTGTTTTCTTACCTACGATACAACTGAATAGAAGCTTGGCAAATAGTGGTATGGATAGTGCAATCGTCCAGAACCTATCTACCGAGCTTGGAGGGCTGTTGCCAGCCATGCACCTCACACAGCCCTTCACTGAGGACAATTCTTCAGATTCGTCGCGGGAGGAAAGCGGTCCGAATACCGAACCATGGCAAAAAATTGGTCTCTACGGATGATATCTATTTGTTATGATATCGATTTGTTTGTTTGTGTATAGGTTCGAGTGCCCTGAAAGTTACTGCGCGAGAGGATTTGTTTAGGAAACCAAATAAATTGATTCGCAAACAGCTTCAGTCTTCGGAAACTTCTCTGCTGGAGCACGCAGACTTCAAAAGGCTCAGAGAGAGTGTGTACGGGAGTAGACGACAGGTTTTGCCCACTGCGCCTCGAACGTTTGAGCAATGCCTGACACAATTGAAGAACATGGAAATTTCGGTTGGCAATGAGAAGTTCTGTTACGTGACCCCAAGCGGCACACCAATTTTTACGACACCGAAAAATCTACGTGTACTCGCGCAGGCTGAAGATGTTATAGCAGACGGCACTTTCGCATACGTTCCAACGTTTTTCTTTCAAATGGATACTATTCACGTTGCTGTGAGCGGTTTTCACATCCCTGTCGTATATTCCCTCCTTACTGGAGAGGGGAAAGATAATTACATAAAGTTTTGGATGGAACTGAAAGAACTGGCACTGGCCTTGACGCAAGAGAACTTGAACTTCAAGGTGATGCACTTGGATTTTGAACTTGCAGCCCATACTGGTCACTAATATTAGCGCTCTATTCATTTACAGAAAGATCGAATTTTAGTACTGATGGACAACGATGAACGATTCTATCGGCTAGAGGACCTTCGACGAATTAAGTGTACCTACCTATGTACCTAATGATATTTTCTACTGCACTGTTTACCTGCATCATAAGGTAGTATATTTCCGCTTCACGCTGCAATGACTGTTTTTCCATTCCCCCAATCTCATTAATACTCGTTCTGAAAGGTTTGTGCCTCGACCCCAAACCCATTAGATTCTCGGTTTTTCTTGTTCCTAAACCCATTGAGATTTTTAACCCGAACCCATTGAAATTCTAGTCCTATTCCCCCAAACCCGTTGCACCCTTCTCCTGAGAGTTACCGAAACAGAAACTGGTGTCTTAACAACAAAGCCGAAGCGAACCAGTGACTGTGGTTGCAAGGAATTGATCTGAGCATAGGTCAGCCAATTTGTGTGCTCACTCGACAAGTTGCAAGCTGACAGAATAATAAGAAGAAAGGGTCGCTTATTTTTCGCAGGATTGAAATTTACAATACAATTGGATTTGAATCGTCTCATGGCTGCTTTAGGAGAGAAGCAACTTTCGAAGAGCATTCAAATATGAAGTCCGAGCGAAAACACACTGAATTTTCCTCAGGGCAAAACAAAGTGATTTTGATAAGGGACTTGCTGTTAGATACACTAAGAAACAAGAAAACTCGTCTACTCTGGGAGGATTAGGATGTTGTGCTCTGCATTCTTCGTTGGCGTTTTGGCACGTAAAGAGGGACTAGTACATTGCCTAATATGTGTTATGAGCTTGAACTTGAAGCAATACTAGATAGGTATATTGTAGGCAATATGAATTACAGTAGAACCTACCTCTTCCTCTCGATTTCAGGCAATGTATGACACATATCGCGACTGCTTAGTTGCCAATCTTCCTCCTAGCTCTTATGGTAGTAAATGCATATAAATATTATGTTAAGATAAATGGAATACTCCTGTGTAAAACGGAGACACAACAAAGCGTGCCGCAGCAGTCAAAACCGAATCAGATGTAAACAGAAGCTTGAATAGGTTCTTCTTCACTTTGTATGTCGCTGCCAAAAAATCCATGTGGACAATGTTGTTCTCAATAGGAACACACCGTTGGTGAATGACCTTCTTTCTTCTATAATTGTAAGGCTTTCTGTTGATTGTAGTAGACATGAACGAAAAGGACTGTTGAGTCGGGCAAAATAGTTCCTGCCGGAAATTTTCTGTTCTATTTGGTCCTGATTTTAGCCAAGAAGCGTGGCATTTGTTTTGTAGATAGGTGTTTTATTTTAGCTGTACTGTTCCCTCTGCGTCTTTTGCAGCACAGTACAACGCTTTTAATTTTCTTTCTTATCAATCTACGATTATTTTCGGCATAATGGAGCTCCGAACTAGACTTTCAACTAGGGTTCAGATCCATCTGGAAAGTTCTTACAAGCAGCTGATTGGCTGGACATCATCTGGGGAAGGGGAATATTTTTTTTTTTTGGACAGGCACTTTTGAAGGAAAAAAACGCATCAGATTTTTCAAATATTTTTTTGAGCCGGATTGTGCAGATCACTACTGTGCACACGGAATGGCGTCAGGAACTAAAACAGCTGTGGGAGGAAGCACAGGAAACGAGATGTTAGCTTGTGTGCGGCTGATTCCCCTCCATCCCCTTCACTACTTTTTACTAGCTTCCCCTATCCGTATCCCCAGATGGATGTGAACCCTGCTTAAGGCTCTAACTTACTGCTTAGGGGCAGTGCTCAAAGAAAATAGTGGTTGACATGATTTTCCCCTTGTTGTAACCAAGCATCATCGTTTTTTGACCTACAATTCTTTCCCCACACCATCAACCTCATCAATCCTTTCACAAATTAAAATTATGTTATTAATACATTAATCCATATAATAAAGAAACAATAATCACACGAATTAAAAAAAAGGTAGATACCTACCAACTATACAAGTACAACACAGTACAATACTGTCATCCACAGAGGTAAGGTCATTATTTCTGTGCTGCCCTCTACCCCACGCTTCTCATGCTCAGAACCCCATTGCCTACATCATATGAAGGCGTAGAGTTTGAATTAGGTACTGTAGACTACTTCTAGAAGAGGTCAAAAAGGGTATATCGGGCACATAAATAATAAACCTTTGTATAAAATTTGTAGAAGTTCATGTTTTACATTTTTACAGTAGATGTCATGTAGACTTACAGGGTTATGAACATTGACTAAGTGGTAACCATCACCTACTGTCATCATTACATTCCATTATGACTGGCTATATACTTCCATTATAAATTCATAATAGTACCTAATGGCAGATCTTCTGAAGACACCAGAGACTAATTTATGGATTAATAACTTAGGCCCTCAATCAATTCCTTAAATGGAGGGGGGCCATGCACTATCCCTGACAGCTGGCCTTGGCTAAGGAGCATCTAGAGTTCGATCGCGGTGGAACCCCCTGAGCGCTGCCTAGCGAAGATGAGATGAACCTTCCGAAGCCCAAAAACCACTTGAATCTCGCGCGTGTATGATCCTTTCCTTTTATCGAACCCTCGATTTTTTTTTTTTTTTTTTGCATTCTACCCAGTTTTTTCTCTTAGTTGTGGTTCATTTAGGCCCAGAAACGTAAGAAAAAGCTGAAAATTGTCGAGATTCTATAAATTTTACTGTTTGAGTTCATTTTGGCTTATTATTTCTAATAAGTCTATGTGATCGGATAGAAAATAATTTATTTTCTCTCAAACATTGACATTTTACGTTTCAAGGTGCCTAGATTCCAAACTGCAATGTTCATCCACCGTAAAGTTGGTTTTTCCTCAAAAAAAAAATATTTCTTGCATCAAATTCTGTGTTTATAAACCACCTCAAATGCGTCAAAGTGTGATGAAAAAGTTTTGCATTATCAAAGTACTATATCCAGGGGAAAGACATTTTTCATGCAAGACATCAGTACCTACCCACATTCGCGATCAGCTCAAAATTTCTACAAGAATATTCAGAATTTGGTGAGACATAATTATTTTGCTCGGAAGAAATTGGAATAGAGGGTTGAAACTTGTTCTGCAGCTGGTTCACAATGTATATGCATACTCTTTCCCTCGTGAACCTCAATGGTATACGCTTTTACAAGTATTTTCAATGAATAATTAATTAACTTCTCCTGACTATATTTCTTCTTAAATTTAATGCTGACTTAGTGAAAAACATTTTGAATTCTCCTACAAAACCGTTCCTTGGATTTCAAATCTGACCACGCCAATTAATCGGGAATCAACAAAATTCATAGAAGTAGCAAATAAACTTTAAAAAATTACTTACAGTGAATTTTACTTGTAAGCCAACGAGGTAAGCCATCTGGTTCCCTACAGATGAGGCACGGTTCTACAGACTACAGACCAATTACCTAAGGACGTGGATTCACCTTGCCTCAGAAAAAAGGGAAGGTTCGTCTAATTCTCTCTAGATAGCGCTCAGGGGGTTCCACCACAATCAAACTCTAGATGTTCCTCCTTGGATATGCTACAGAAGGAAAGATAAGTTGGACCTTGGACCTACATGTATAACCTTGGGACCTTACAACATAGATTTGGTTCCTAAATGCTTTAATCTCACTTCTGTAAACATTTCAACTATTCTGCTCAAGCAATGATAGTCCACTCATAGTTCGCTCTTTATCTTTATGCTGACATTTTCTCCAATGTTTTCTTTGAGTGGTAGAGACTTCCAGAAACGCTCAGACGTGAAGTCTTTTTTCGTTTTCAAAGTGACTTGCGATGGTTCTGGTCCTGCTATCTCGAGATAAGCCAAGTCAGGGAGGGAAGACTGCACTGATGTCCAACCTGGTACTGGAGTCCTAAAATAATTGCTTTATACATAAATTTAGGCACAAAGGCAATAGCCAAAAAACAAAGATACTGTTTTCAAGAACGAATTGAATTTGTATCTGGATAATAAAGAATCGTGAGGTGAGAGAGTTAACCTACTCGATTTCAAAACTTTGCCAAGCCTTCTCGGTGTTTGACTTTAGGGGAAGCTCACTAGACCAGATGTTGGATTTATTAGCTTTATGAGCTTTATTATCGAAGTTGGAATCGATGTTTAATTTGCAGCTTGTTCATTATTATAACCATCATCATTGATTATGTACATAGATAATATGTTTTTGTAATAAAATCCTTCATGGCTGTTGCTTCCGGCTAATGCCAATTGAAGAAAAACAAAAAAACGTCTGCCAAGTGGGTGTGGCACACAGCTTCCTCGTATCCATAACATGACTGTATAGATCATTGAAAATTATTATTGACTAAGGAACTTCGTTCAATTAGGTGAAGTAAATATTGAATTAGGGTAAATTTATTGTTATGCAGGAGCATACTATTGATCCGGGGATCATGAAACTTATAGGGGACCATCTATAGGGGATCATCTTCACATCAAACCGAACAATCCCTGAAAATTTCATCGAAATTGGTCATGAACTCCCAGAGTTATGCGTGTAACAAGGATTTCACGTTTGCGGATGCGCAGAGGCTACTATTGAACCGGGGGTCATGAAACTTATAGGGGATCATCTTCACATCAAACCGAACAATCCCTGAAAATTTCATTGAAATCGGTCATGAACTCCCAGAGTTATGCGTGTAACAAGGATTTCACGTTTGGGCATGCGCAGAGACTACTATTGATCCGGGGGTCATGAAACTCATAGGGGACCATCTATACATCAAACCGAACAATCCCTGAAAATTTCATCGAAATTAGTCAAGAACTCCCAGAGTTATGCGCGTAACAAGGATTTTGTTTGCGCATGCGCAGAGGCTACTATTGATCCGAGGGTCATGAAACCTATAGAGGACCATCTACACATCAAACCACACAATCCCTGAAAATTTCATCGAAATTGGTCAAGAACTCCCGGAGTTATGCGCATTAACAAGGATTTCGTTTGCGCAAGAACTCCCGGAGTTACACATGCGCATAACAAGAAGTTTCACGTTTGCGCATGCGCAGAGGCTACTATTGATCCGGGGGTCATGAAACCTATAGGGGACCATCTACACCCCAACCCGCACAATCCCTGAAAATTTCATCAAAATCGGACTATAACTTCGTGTAGTTTTGCCCGTAACAAGGATTTGCTGACAGACAGACACACAGACAGACACGGAACCAAAATGCGAGTGGAAGATATGGAAGATTAGTCCGTTTCCCAAAACATTTTACAGATTATTATTGTTATTGAGGAGGGAGGGGTGTTTGTAGCGGTTTCACAGTTTATTATTTATTTTCATGTTAATTTGTTGTGCAATCCCACATGTTTGGTTGTTTACGTTTGAAAGTTGAGTTGTTAATTAAAAAGAGTTCGAGGTGAAAACACGGTCCACTTATTCATAGTGAATTAGTCAGGATAATCACAAGTAAATTACAACAATCCAATTGCAATGACTATTCACAATCAATCACCTAATACGGATTATCTTCAACAATACTCCAATTTTTAACGAATTTGAAACTTTGATTACCCTATGAGAAAAAGCTTCTACAGCCTACTTGGGTACAGATTAGCATTATTTAGGACTAGATGTGTAAAACGTACTGTTCAATGAAATCCATCAATATATTGATCATCGTTTTGGACATGGCCTCCTCTACTGGATCTCCTGTTCTCTTTGGAATTATATCAGGCGAGTGGAAAATGTAGAAAAAGTCGTCAGCATGACTAGCTCCCCCTAAAACAAAAATGTTATTAGTTTGTACTTGTGAAGTTCTGGTTTGAATGTAAATACCTGTTCCCACAGAGAATGAGTGAACGAAACTTAATCGAAAATAGTAATTTTGGTAAAAATAAACAGGAAGGTTTGAATGGGAACTATTAAAATATTTTTTTAAAATTTAGTTAAGGTGCTTCGGGGGAAGTGCAGAAATGGGGTAAGTGGGGAGTATGCCTCTCAAAATCAAACTTTGGAGCTGACGAGGATGCCCTCTGAGGGCATTGTAGGCAATTATGTTAAGTTTCAGCAAATGCCACTAGAGTGTGCACCAATTGTTTGTAACAGTCACTGTGAGGTTATAAAGAACCACAAGTGTTTTCATCTTTGGATCAGGGGTGACCAGCTCGGCTTTAATTGGAGTTCTTCCTGCCTCAAGTTGGGGATTTCTCAAGACTGACAAGGTAATTATACTCTTTAAATGTTGTAGTTTCATTGTACATATGGAGTTTGGGTATTACTTTGGTTATTTTGAAAATAAGACCTACTCTGCACTTTCCCCATTTTTCTCCCCTGCCGGGGGAAGTGCAGGGTAGAAAACAAGGGCAAGTGCGGACCTCCGCACTTTCCCCTTGTGGATGAAGCAGGCCAAGTGTGGAGTTCCACACTTCCACCTAGATGGAACAAAGGTCAGTATGGAACCTAAATACAAGCATAGTGTACGTACTATGTACTTTTTAATCCTAGAGGGGAGTTGTCAGTAGTCAAGTCATGTAGGTAAGTATATCATTAGTCAGTGAATTACTCTCTTTTTTCCAGATATTCTCTCCATTATGCCAAGGAAACGAAATAAGACGATGATGAAGATGTGGATGAATACATCGAGCGAATGGTTTGGGAAGCAGAGGAAGGTGACCAGGAAGAGGAAGAAGAATTGGGTGGGATTGGTGAAGAAATGGGACATTTACCTGACGAAACAGAGAAGTTAAGAAACGAAGCTGAGCAGATAGGAAAGGAATGGACGAGAAAAACCTCCAAAATAAACAAATCTGATTGGATTTTGGTGAAATTTATTTAAAAAAAAAAAAAAAAAACGACTAAGTATTTAGTGGGTCAGGTTTTAAAATTTGAATATGGAAACCCCATTGTCAAATACTTGAAAAAAATCACGTCAAGTACAGAGGAATTCAAGTTTGCCTTCCCTTCAAAAGATGATGTAGGCTCAGTCGATGAAAGTGATGTCATTCACATTTTACCCCCTCCTCGCATTGGACGGAGAGGAGGGATTCAGTTTGAATTCGATTTTTCGAGTTTTAACGTGTTTTGATTAGGTAGGTAGGTTTGCGAGAACTTTTGATTGTTTGAGTTGACATGTTTACTTATTTTCAAAGTTTAACGTTTTACGCTAGGTTGTTTTATTAGCAATTTATATTTTATTTCAAAGTTATATACGTATATGGTTGTTCTCATTATTTTCAATTTATATATTGTTTCAAATTATTATGCAAGGATGATAACTATACGTAGGTTCGCGTTGTATAAAGACTGATGAAAAAGCTTAGTAACGAATGTGATTGTGAAACGGGTATTAAAAAAGTTCCTAAATTTTGAGTTATGAATGTTTTTTCAGTATCCTCTGAACCCACGTTTTCAACTTTTCAAAACTGTGTAACTTGATCATTTTTTGTCAGATTTTAACTTTCCACAAACAAAATTAAGCCAGAAGCAAGCTCTTTCACACACTTCCCAATACTCATTTATAACTCCGACTTGTAAAAAAAAGCATACTCCGCACTTACCCCATTTAGGGGGGTAAGTGTGGAGTACGGACAAAAATTACATTATTGCTCTTGATAACCCACAACATTTTTAATAACCTTAAAAGTACTACAGTACTGGCTAGAGAATTGATAAAGGGGTGTAATTAAATAAATAAAATTTGAACAAAAATCTAGTTGGAAAAATCTCTTGGTTGAAGCTGTTGGACCTCCCCTGAAGAGGAAAGAAGTTGCACTAGCGCTCCTGCCTCCACCTTTGAACTATCCACAGTAAGGCCTTGAGGGGCTATGTATACCATTATGGTACCGTTTTGGGGTTCCCCACTGAATAAAAACGATAACAATAGTGCAAGAAACTGCAGACTTCAGCAAATAAAGTTGAGTAAACAGGCAACAAGACAAACAGTAGCTTTAAGCGAAATCGTCCTTCAGGAGAGCTGATGAGAAAAAGCCCCAACCAAAAATGGTTGTCTAGTTTAGTTTACTTGGTGTTTTCAAAACAAATCTTTGGACATTGAAACCTCTTAAGTGGTTAAGGTTAAGTAGATGTTGGGTTTATCTGCAGTTAATAATTGGGAGCTGTAATCTAGAAGGCCATGCACTGCCCTCATTGTTGGAACAAACCTAATATTCCATTGGAGGGTAAGGAATACTACCTTTATATATTTCGTTGTGGTTATAAGCGTCACTCAGTCGTTTACCACCAGTGTGGGTCAGAATGTAAGAATACACTGGAGCCTTTCTATGTGCAGCGTGAAGTTTAGCTGCTTCTTCTATCCCAATGGAGAGGAACCTCTCGTTGAAAAGCTGGAAAAATGATAGCTTCCTCACTCATTCTAACAAGGTCATGCCTATTAAATTATTTTTACAACAAAGAATGATCCAAAACGATAACATATTTATCAAAAGTTTGATTTTTGAGTTCAACCTTTCATTTGGGATAACCCAAGTATTAATTGATAAATAATGATTTAATTGTGTTGAAGCATTTATGTCACCTCTATAGTCTATCTACAAGTTTTACAACGAAAACTTAAATAAGTAAATAAGTCCTACGTTAGTTACGTTGTTTCTACATTTTTACTTTCACAAATTGTGGAACTGCTTCAGAAATGCTTTTGTCTCCCAAATAGAATTCCTTTATAGATTGTGCCACTTCGTTTTCCAATTCAACTTCGACATCGTAGTGAAAAACAAACGATGAATGTTCTTCCCATTCGTTCTCCAAATCCCTAACTGCTGAAGAATTCATGAATATATCTGCAAAATTGAAAACATATTGAAGAGGACAACATATTTTTTTTGTATTTCAAGCTAGATGCGAATTAAGATTATTGACGTCATCATTTAGCGAACAAAGCCTTATTTTATTGTCTTGGGCATAACGAAATTCGGAGGTTTGAATTGGAACCTGCAGCTTAACATGGTTAGCTGACAACAGTCAACACAATTAAAAACGCGATAATGATAGGATATAATTTATCAGAAGATGATGGTTTCCAAAAGTAAAATGGCCATCGTCACGAAATCGACACCAAAAATCCCTTGGTTTGACACTACCGTACTTGGTGTTGACCACCTGTACTACTATCTAAAGTTCCAGCGTTAAATATTCAAACGATGATTATTCTCAAACTCCCTCCTATTATCTATAGAGAAATATAACTCATTAACATTTGATAACAACTTGTATTTCATTCTCTTGAAAGAGATTACACAGAAAAAAACTTGCATTTTCAACCAAACTCATTACCCCATTCCGTAGTCGAGAACTATCTACTTTTCCACTGCAAATTCAAACCCAGAGGTATGACAATTCCTTCGCAATCAAATATAAGATAATGTTTCAAGTTAGTCTGCAACATTGGCTTCATCCAGTCCACTCAAAACCTGACATTGACAGGACTTCACACATAATCCCTCCTCCCGCCTACGGGCAAACTAAACTATCAATTCTAAACAATTAACGCTGATAATTTTATTTGGGAATTTCCAGGGCATAATCACAGTTTGAGATCAAATTAGGTTGATTCCTACCACGTAGCTAAACCATACTATTTTGATCTCACGAATTGATAACATTGAGAGTGGGGGAGAAGGCTCTTGCCAGTTTATGACGTCCCTAATTAATATTTCTAGTTACTTGCAGCGAAAACCAAGGCCTCATCATCTGTGTGCGAGATGAGAAGTGGGACGTCAGCAGCCAAACCCGATTTAATTATTTCGACGGGGCGTCTGTCCAAAAATGCTGTTGCTGATGGGGGTTCTACGACTGGTGTCATTGTCAGACCACCGAATCCAAGAAATTTCTGAAAAACGTTGTACAATCCTGTGAGAAACCTTTGTAGAAATTTGAACTATTAATGTGTATTTATACATAAACCCTTTTTCATCTTCAAATCCGACAACTAGGAGAGTTTTTTTCCCTAAATTTACACGAGTAGAGTTAACGGTAGAGTTGAGTCCTCTTCACTCTACCGCCCACTCTACCACCACCTCTACTCTACCGTGAACTCGACTTGGGTCGTTCAGACGCAGTCGAGTGCAAACCGCCGAGAGTTGCGTTGTGATTGTTTTTAAGTTCGTTCTGTCGATATTTTTTGGTCTTGGTCTGAAAGGAAAAATGGCGAACAGAAACAGGAACGTTGGAAAAGTGAGCAGTAGTTTATTGAACGTGTCGGGTTTGTTGTTGGATGAACTGGAAGAAATGTCGAGGGAGGAAGAAAGAAGAGAAGAAACCCATGGAGCATCAGCCACTCTGCTGAAGGAGCTCATGTTTGAAGACCCACAAGAGTTTACTCTTGCGATGAGGATGCCTCCCCAAGCTTTTGAACACTTGCTGGAACTTGTTTTGCCCTTGATCCAACGTCAGGACATTGTAATGAGGGATGCCATAAGCCCAAGGGTGATGTTAGCGGTGAGACTGGACTACCTTGCTACAGGCAGCAACTTTCGTAAGCCACAGCATAAGTTCAGGGTTTCTAGACCAGCGATTTTTTTTTTTTTTTTTTAATTATATTCCTGAAGTCCTCTTTTTTTTTTACTCTACTCTGCTCAAAAAGCTGTTTACATTGGTAGAGTAGGCAGTCGAGTGAACAGGAGAGTCTGATTTCTGGTGGTGGGGGAGGCAGTAGAGTAGAGTCACTCTATAACTTCAAAGCTGACTTGGAGTTGCCTAAACTCCCTCAAGGCAGCGGCCCAGGGCAACAAACTCATGCTGCTATGGGTTCCGGGTCATGAGGGAATAGAGGGCAACAAGGAAGCTGATCGCCTTGCTAAAAAGGGATCAGAGTCCAACCCAATTGGACCTGAACCCCAACTAGGGGTTACCAAGAGTTATATAACTCAACAGGTTCAGAAATGGGAGGACAAAACACGCACAGAATACTGGCACAACACTCCTAAGCAGAGGCAAGCCAAGCGGTTTCTTACAATCTCAAGGAAACGCGCAAAAGCCCTTCTATCATTGAGGCGCAAAGACCTTCGCAAACTTGTGGGTCTTCTTACTGGCCACTGCCCCCTAAGGTACCACCTAAACAAAATGGGTAAGGCCAGGACAGTAGAATGCCGCCTCTGCTGCAAAGAGGCGGAAACAGCAGAACACATCCTCTGTAATTGTCCTGCTGTTGCATCAACTAGATTCCGGCATTTCGGGAAGGGTGCCCTAACACCCTCCGATATTGCTTTGGAGACGCCTGAAAACCTCCTACACTTTGTGAATGAAGAGGTTATTAAAAAGGTTACGAATTAAAATGGGGACAGCGTCACAATAGATCCTAGCGGTCTCAGTGACCAGGGGCTCCTCCCATCCCTTATCGGGGGGGAAAAAAAGAGTCACTCTACCACAGTGGTAGAGTACTCTACTCTACCGTTTACTAGTCAGTAGAGTGAACTCTACTATACTGAAAACGTTTACATGAGTAGAGTGCAATTAGGTCACTCTACTCTACCGTTTACTCGACTCGTGTAAATTGGCCTTAAGCGTCTTCAATGGACTATTGGTACAATCGATCCTAGAAGTTTGGTTCATTTCAAAGGTCGCCCTGTACATTCGATCCACATTTATATTATTTTGATATTTGTATTCTATGTGATATAGCCTTTATGTCTAATTATATGTTTTGTATTTGTATTTGCGTTCGTATTATCTCTCCCGAAAACGAACAGGAGTTGACATGATAGGTCTTTTGCAATCTAATCTAGTAAAGTGACAACTAGCTCGTGACACTACCATTAATTTTCTTAATTCAGCTCATTAACACTCCTACCATGATTTACACAATATTCAGTTGATCAGAAGCAAAACCTTACTATACTTTTTGACGTCCCCTACCAACGAGCACGATATTTCTCAGGTGATTCATTAATTTTGTCGAGCTGTGTATCAACCTGTATTGTTATTCATGAATAATTTCGGAGTTAGTTTGGTACCTGCGTATTAGTTGATAGGCGCTGAACGATCCACCAATGTCGTTTTCTTATCTTCAAATGTATTTGACTATTTCCTATCCAGCCCTAACATTACTGGTAGACTATAATTATATTATCTTATCTCTCACTTCAAAAATTGGTATAATTGGTTAGCGTTACCAGAAGTACTACATTTAATATCAAAGGACAAGTTAGCTTAGGACTTACAAATAAAACTACAAAGGTTTATAATTTAGAATAATAAACCATTAACTTGTATGTATTGTGAGCCTACGTTACCTTGAGCAACGTTGCCAAGAAATGATGATGATTGAGTTTGAGTCTTCCAAAAATGTTGTTGTTAAGTTGACTGTGAATTGGCAAAATACATGTTGAGTTTTCTAGTACTCTGAAGATTCATTGTGAGTTGTTACATTTGGGGGCCCGTCCGGGATCGTTTTGCTCAGTTCTGTACCTTTTGATGGCTCCTCGTCGTGTTGTTTCGAAAACACCACCTCGGAGAACAATGTCAACTCGACGTTGTCGGTTGAACCTTTCCCAAAACGAAGATTCAGTTCAGCCTGCCACAAGTCCGGTAGTGCCAATGGGGGAATCGTCGACTACAGCGGATGATTTGGGGCAAAGAGTGAGTGCTATAGAAACCACACTTGATCTATTGCAACAACAGATCGCTACCTCATCACAGCAACTGAGGGACTTAGGTCAAATTCAATCCAGCAACACACTACAGCAAAGGGCTAGTCCTGCCCCTACTTCGTTTGAAACAAGGATGTCAATGTCCAGTCATGATCGGAGAGAGACAGTTGTTAGTGTCTCTACTGAAACCACACTTATGACCTACGATGGAAGTATTGCCTGGGAGGAGTACAGCGGACACCTGCAAGCTTTAGCCCATGTAAACTCCTGGAGTGAGGTGAAGAAGGGTCAAAAATTAGCAAGTGTACTCCGAGGACCTGCGCTAACAGTAATGAATAATTTACCAGTATCAGAACAACAGAACTACAATTCACTTGTACAGACTCTGTCAGATCGCTTTGGACAGGAAAAACTCGCTCCAAAATGGCAAGCTGCACTGGATACACGGCAACAGAAGGCAGGTGAGTCACTGACAGAGTTAGCCACTGACATAGAACGGATGACACGTAGTGCATATCCGAGTTGGCCACATTCCTATCGGGATGCTGTGGGCATTCGAGCATTTCTCCGGGCTGTACGAAACCCTGAATTGGGGAAGTTCCTTGCGATAGGGGGCCCATTCCTGACAATGCGTCGGAAACTTGGGCGACCTCCCACTAGTATTTCACATAGTTTTTTCGTTTACCAATAGACGGCTGAACTGCTGAACCGATTTTAATGGGAGCGGCTGTAAAGTGATCAACGAGTTCCAGCGCACAACATAGGCTGGATCAGAACCTCCAAAACATCCTTCTACTTCCCTCCACAACAATTTCGTTTGATACCAGAACTTTTGTTGTGGTTGCTAAGAGGCAGTTTGTTAGCAGCAGAAAATCTTGACAACTGGAGAAGCCTTGTTAGGTTGCCAGGGAGTTCCAAGAGAAGCATGGGTCGCAGTATTGATGGGTGATGGACAGGACTTAAATATTTCGTGTGAAGCAAGTAGCAGTCCCATAAAACATACTAGTTTTCGCTACACTAGTTTCATCGCAGATTCCAATCAACATGTCCAATTAATCTCAAGATTACTGGAAGTATTGATGTAGGACATTTTTAAATCTTTGGGATACGACTGAAGCGAGCTTCCAGACCACAGACCTACATATAAGCAGACCCAGCATAATATCCTAGCATTAAAGGAGAGCTCATAGGCCAGACGCTTGTGTTTTTCATATACATACATATTTTTTTTATACATAAGACATTTATATCCATAACAAAACAAAAAATTGATAAATAAAAACAATGATTACATAGGTACCTACATATTTTGATTTAAACAAACTCACCACGAAAATTTCAGCTTGGCTGGCCACTAGCTCGGCAGGAAGTTTTCTCAAACATTTCAAAATTTCAATAGATTCACTGACGGGACAGCCCAGAGTTTTGGCTACTTCTATAGCGTTCGATTTCGGATTCTTGCTAAAAGCTTGGGGGTTAAGAGTGGTTCCACTCATTGCTACCGCCTTGTGGAACAAACCTGAAATATATCAGGTAATGAACAATACTTGTTCTCGTTCTATTATTCTATGAGGGGGGTCAGCATTGTAGATGGAAAGTCCCTATTGTGGCTAAGCTACCAAAAAAGTTTGCTGATATCCCAGAGAATACTTTTTTCCAAGGAGGAACGTTTTTCATTGAGTTAATAGAAGACGGTAAAGAATCAGTTTTCAGAAGTACAGAGATAGCAGGTTACCTAACAACAAAACAATTGAGTACTAAACAACAAAATTAGGTAAAAATTTAAAGTGTAAGCTTTTTCCACTGCCCACTCTAAGACCCCAAACCACCTCCAAGGGTGCATGTGAACATACTACGATGCTTATAGAGATGTGCGAATTTACCTTTGCCTTTTTGGGAGAGCATGAGTAATTCAACGCTAATAGAACCGGCTGAACAGCCAATTAAGGTTATTTTGTCGGGATCGCCTCCAAATGCAATGATGTTGTTTCTAACCCATTTCAGGGCTAGCAGATGATCTTTCAAACCGAAGTTGCCTGGTAGGATGTTGTCTTGCAAGCTGAGAAATCCTGAAAAAAATGGGTTCATTCCAACAAGAGTTGCTGCTAACCAAATGTTAACAGTTTTCAATTGGTGCATGTGCAGTAATGGTATTTGATGTTCCAACAAATCAAGCCTCCCAACAGACTGTCAATATCCGTGCCAACATGAAGGAACTGCTACTGGATGGAAACAGATTGCCGTCAACAAACGAAACCTTTGGCAATTCAAACTTCTCATCTAACAGCAAGGTGAAAACAGAAAAACTGTCATAAATGACAGTGAGATAGTATTAAGTGGATCAACATCCAACAAACATTTATCCACAGTCAAAGGTCAGAAACAGTAATCTAGAAGGCAGTAAACTTTTGTGGGCAACTGTTGAATGGCACCAACTTTACTGGAACAAATTTAATAGTTAAGGGTGAAGGCTGTGTCAATAGTAAGATTCAATAATTTATATTCTAGATTTGAAGGTGAAGGTGGTTTGAAGGTGAATAAAGCTTGCCCATATTAATAAATTTCCAAAGAGATACTCGCCTTGATTAGTTGACTGAAAATGAAATATATGCTGAACAGAATAATAACAAAACAAAAACAAAATCATATTACAGATTGAAAAAAAGTTAGTGTTTGTGGGAATTTGCTCAATATACACATGAGAAATTATTTAACCCTGAACTGAATGTGTGTTGACATACTTCAACTGCATCGATATTGAGTTCAGGAAGCAGTTTTTAAGGTTAAAATGAAGGTGGGAGATTTGTTGAGAGAATGTAAGAGATGATTTATAGCTCTCGGAGCAGGGACTGCTGATGACAGGAGCATAATCCATAGAGCACTCCCAACCAATAAACCAAAAAAATCACGACATTGAAGTTAGTGAAAGCTAAATAGGTCTTACCCCATTTGAAATAGACTTCCCATGGTTCTGCATGCAGTGCAGTTTGATAGGGTCATTTGACTAATCAGAACGGCCTGGGCAGCTGCTCCAAGGTAACACAGTAAAGTAAGAAAATTTTGCTTCCGAGTCTACCAAGGTAGCGGAAGCATTGTTTTCACTTTCGGAACGTGAACATTTTTTTGTCTCCAAAATCAATCGAAATTCCACTCGCATTTTGCGTTTTAGACCTTTGACCGAACAACTTTGAACAATTTTGATGAAATTTTCAGGGATGTCTTGTCTGTCCCCTATGAGTTTCAACCCCCAATCCTTGTTATGCGCAAACGTGAAAACTCCGAAGTTATAGTCCGATTTTGACCAATGATGAAATTTTCAGGGATTGTGCGGGTTTGATGGGGTGCAGATGGTCCCCTATGAGTTTCATGACCCCCGGATCAATAGTATTCTCTGCGCATGCGCAAACGTGAAATCCTTGTTACGCGCATAACTCCGGGAGTTCTTGACCTATTTCGATGAAATTTTCAGGCATTGTTCGGTTTGATGTGTAGATGGTCCCCTATGAGTTTCATGACCCCCGAATTAATAGTAGCCTCTGCGTATCCGCAAACGTGAAATCCTTGTTACACAAATAACTCCGGGAGTTCATGACTGATTTCGATGAAATTTTCAGGGATTGTTCGGACTGATGTAAAGATGGTCCTCGTGAGTAATAAAGAGAAAATAAAGTTTTAGCCTCCTGCATAACAATAAATTTACCCTAATTCAATATTTACTTCGCCTAATTGAACGAAGTTCTTTAGTCAATAATAATTTTCAATGATCTATACAGTCATGTTATGGAGACGAGGAAGCTATGTGCCACACCCACTTGGCAGACGTTTTTAATTGAGGCGGGTATATGCGATTGTTTATTCAGAGACATTAGTTTGTTGCATCCAGTTTGTAGTCCCTGGGCACATTTAGATCTTATCATTTCCTTATCATACCTCAGTCCATCACTGTACGGTTAGTATTCGTTTCTGTTTTAGAAGTTATTTATGAGTTTCAAGCCCTGTTTACAACAAACGAGCCTTATTTGTGAACACTGTTCTCAAAATATCATAACCAAGATGCTTGGGCAGTGTGAGCTGTCACCTGTACTGTTCACAAACATTCTCAAAATCCGCGCTTGGTTGATGAATCCCTGAAAAGATTTGAGTTAATCGTGCATCCAGTATATATAGCATATTTGTGAGAGCATGAATTTCTGGAGGAATCTAATGCATTACTGAGAAGTTTTCGTGGTTGGTAGGTGTTGGCGTCTTTATTATTATCCGTTTATGGTGTTTTTAACATGATGTGGGGTAACGAGACGTAGATAAGTTGAAATCCACCAAGCCCCTGCTGTTATCTGTCTTCCCCTGGAGTTTCAGGAGAGGACCACTGTCAAAGCCAAGAGTCAAAACGCTTAGTTGTTTTAAAAATCTACAACAAAGTACGCATGAAAACTTTTTGTAGGATGCGTGGTATTCAAATTATTGGAAAAAACGAGAAAATGTGGGATTTTTGACAATTTTGTGAGGCCGCCATCATTGAAAACATATTGATTAAACGAGTCAAAGTTTTTCTCCCAGGCTCCTGTACATACTATTTTTTTGTGGATCCATATGTAAGGCTACATGTTACTGATGAAAATAGCTTCATCAATTTATGTAAATTGTTTTAGGAGCTCTTCAATTTCTTAAAACATCTTATTGTCATGGTTTCGATCGGTGAACGTTTCACCCATGCAACGTGGGCTTCATCAGCATGTATTTTCTTAATTTTAAATAGGCAATAATCTCTTTGGTATTAGACATTCTTCGAATTCATTTGAATCATCGTCAACGTCATCATGATCATCTAGTTTATTTATATGAGTTATTTTGGTCATCTTTCTTGCAACAAAAATATATGCAAGAAAATTGAGAAAATACATGCTGATGAAGCCCACGTTGCATGGGTGGAACGTTCACCGATCGAAACCATGACAATAAAGATGTTTTAAGGAATTGAAGAGCTCCAACAACTTATTCGATAAGAAAACGCTGCAAATTCTTTCACTGGGGTTTATTATTTTCAATTGGCTTGCGTTCATGATTTGAATTTATACTAAGCTTTGGAGTGTGCGTGTTTCACAGGTGATAGAGAGCGATTATTGATTTCAGGAGATACGCATAGAGCACGTAAATCTGTTCTCAACCAAAAAACCTATTTGGATTATTCAGTTGATCATATTTGTGTGCCCCCGAGGAGACCTGAAATTCAATAATCACTCTATCACCTGTGAATCACGCACACTCCAAAGCTTAGTAGAAATTCAAATCATGAACCCAAGCCAATTGAATAATAAACCCCAGTGAAAGAATTTGCAGCGTTTTTCACAGGTGATAGAGCAATTATTGAATTTTAGGAGGCACACAAATATGATCAACTGATCAATCCAAATAGGTATTTTGGTTAACAACCGATTTACGTGCTATAATAATAATAAACCCCAGTAATAATATTGAATAATATTTACGTATATATTATCAGCGTTTCATGCATATCAGAATGCTTCAACCCGTGTATCGGCTATAAACTACAAGTATCCACATCGGCTATCACTCCAGTATCCACATTCACTACAACTCGACGCTACCGGCATCACTAGGTTACAAACAAACAATAATAAACCAAAAAACGCAAATCTTGGCACCATAAATCGGGCCATACATCGGGAATGGTTTGACCTACGGACCTGCGGAGGGACTCATTCGATTCCTCATGGTATGTTCTTCAAATAAGTAAATATTTAGGCCGCCTTGACTTTTTTTGAGGTTTTTAGGGATTTCAAAAAACTTTGACAGCCCTTAAAGGGCACTTTAAATTGAGTGAGAGAGCTGGCTCAAGAATTGGGGCGTCGTCGGACCAAGATGGATTTTTCCTGAAAATTTCAGATTTTTTGCTCCAGCCGTTTGGGAGAAATCGTGCGTGCGGCGTACGGCGGACGGACGGAAAAATTGTTATTGCAGATTCGGATTCTACACCCTTTGAAACGTAAACCATGAAATTTTCAGGGGGGGTTAGAATTTTTTTTTCCAGAGCGATTACAATGGTTTGTTATTGAATAATAAACCAAAAATGGTCAAGCCATACCCCACCAACTCAAGTAAATTGTTTTGGAAGCGCTTCTTTAATTTAGGCGTTGAGCTTCTTGAATACAATTGAGTTTTGATGCGAACCCCAAAATCACGGTTGCATTATACTTGGAGGAAATTATAGAAACGTGAATGAAAACCATTTGAATAATTAGACACCTGTCTACCTAATATCCCAAGACGGTAATTAAAGGTGACCATAAGAACGTCGTTCTCATCGAGGAGGTACTCCGGGCCGTGGAGGTGGCCATGCCCTTCTTGGAAGCCTCCACCGTGAATGACGAATAGGACATCTAATTTGCTGTCACCATCCTTTTCGTAAACCTGCTTGAAGATTAGTAATAGTTAGAACTGGAAACCGTAAGTTATTATGTATTTATTGTCATTTAATTCTGAAACCCCTGCAAAAACATCCTTTTTTTACGAACTTTGCAAAAATTGACCCCCACCAGCACCAACTAATGACGATTTTAGAGATATATTCAAATTACTTTAGGGGTAAAGACGTTAAGATATAAACAGTCTTCACTGCCAACATTTCTTGTGTGTGATTGTAGGCAGATATTTGGATAAGCAGTCGCATTTAAAATTCCCATCCATGGCGCAACGGGAACAGGGTCCTTAACAGAAAAACCAAAATAAAAATGAAATGCTTATTGGTTGATTAAATAATCAATAATAAAGATTCAAGATTCAACTTAAAAAGGTCATTTTAAACCAAGTTTTGTAAAAAAAGTCGTGTAATGTAAATGTGTGTAGCCACTGCTTAGAGGTACTAGAGCATGTATAACTACTTATAACATGAGTACTACCTACTATCTAGATTTCATCATTCAGTGATGATTTATGATGATATACACTGTTTTGGTATACTTTTGGTACATTATTTTCAATAAAAAGCTTTCGGAATCGTATAGCAAACAGTTTTTTTTTGCCCGCCCAAATTTTGTAATTTTACGTTTCAAGGTGCACAGATTCCAAACGCACACTGCAATTGCAATTCTGCAATGTCCATCTGCCAAACGAGACATGAAAGTCTTCAGAATGGATGTGAAAAATCCGTTCTTTCACACATGGACTTCACTTGGGGTCTGGTTGGTCCCAACTTCTAGCCTGATTTTTTAAAAATAATCTCCCTTCAAAGGTGGAGGGGGTACACCATTAAAAAGAACGAAAAAACTAAACAAAATAAAATTGGGGAGGACGCCCAGGTTTACCCAACGCCGGCCCTTGGGATTTGGGAAGTCAAGGATGATGAAGGAGGGAGAGAGGGATGAAAGGAAGTGCCCCTATGAAATGACCTCCAATTTAAGTACGATCCCCGGATGACGCGGGTGGTGATACCACGAAGTACTCCTGACGAGATGCCCAGCTGAAGTAACTCCGTGGCACTTTTTCTGAACCACACTCCGCGCCATGACACGGTCGCAGCCATAACCTCCATGTCCACGCTGCCACAGCGAACTTGGACATCCAGGATAATGGCAGACCCATCGGATAATGGCAACGATATCTGGCTTCTTGCCCTGGTCACCTGGCATATGATACAGTCTCTCTCTCCCCACATCCCAGCCACTGGATGACAATGCACCTGCTATCTGCTAGGCAACCGCATCATGACGGAGAATGCGACCACCATGAGTCCTTGGACACTGCTTGATCCCATGATACAGGTTCTCATTTTTACCCCGACAGGCACGGCAAACTGTCCCACGACTACCTCTCGAACACCTCACTGCGGTGACTAATGTAGCCACCTGGACAGCATGAAAATGTCGGTACTGACATCAGCAAGTGGGGCTGTTATATCCTTATAATATTGGATGCAAAATTGAGTGGGAAAGGTTTCATGTCTGTGAAAACTCACTCAATAATAGCGATTTCTGAACCAAAAAGTGAACCCCTCAAACCTCACAATGACACGAGCAATCACGCATCATTCAAGAAATAATTAAGCTTCAAGTTAGAATTGGAAGCATTCGTAGTATTGATTTACCTATTATTTCCAATAATTTCTTCCTGTAACGGGTGAAACCAAAGGGCTGAAATATTACAAAAATATGAGTATTGAAAACTTTGGAAATAATTCTGTTGTTTTCATGTTTGTTATTGATGGACATCTTTTCAATTGAATCGAATGATCTCCCAGCTCGAGGTCAATTCCTAAGTATGGAGGCACACTATGATTAGCTGAAGGGCTCTTGAAGCTAAGTTATTTCCTAATTGATCTACCCAGCTGAAATATGATTGGCGCTCCTTCTAAGACATTTAGAATACAATTGAGGCGGTCCATTCCAAAACTCACATAATCCACTTTTCAAAATTTTTCAGGAAACCTAAAAAACGTTTAATTTAATAACTTTACAGTGAAATGTATTTTTTTTTTTTTTTTTTTTGTGTTCCCCGCGTGTAAAATATGTGTTTTTATATAATGGTATATACCTTTTGTTCAAAATATCTGTAGTTTTTCCAAAAATTAAGATTAAAGTTTGGATAAAGTGAGTTTTGCCATGACACCAGTGGATAAAGTTAGTTTTGTAAAGATGGTTACTGGATTAAGTTAGTTATGGCATGATACAATTAACCTTTAGTTTTAAACAACACAACTATCTGTAACATAAATGATACTATTTTGACTAACCTAATGCACCCCATGTGCTGTTATTGTAAGCTGTAATCACTGGAAATAATATGAAATGTTAAAAGAGCGTGTATATGTATTTTTTATTATATACAGTAAAAAATTACTGTTAAAATCTCTCTCAAACTCATTATAATTATAATTTTAAATGTTTTAAAATATACTGTATTTTTACTGAAACAAAAAAGATGACAAACCAACAGCAGAAGAAAAATGACGAACATAAACAGAGTCACGAGACTGAATCCAGGCCACCGATCGGGTAAGAGGATAAATTTGGAATGACAGTCAAATCAGGGTCACGTGACGTAGACTTCACACTCCCATTGGCTGATGGATTATGTGAGTTTTGGAAATGACACCCATTTTTTAACGTTAAATATTTATATGATTTAGTTACTTTTGGAAAGATAACCTAACAAACAGATGCACATTTTTCTGCTGTATGCAGTGGTACCAATAACTCAATTTCGAAAAAAGTGGATTATGTGAGTTTTGGAATGGACCACCTCAAATGCAAGGTATGGCTCAAGATTTACCTAAAGGTACAAGTCTAATTTTAAAAATTTAAAAAAAAAAACACTTTGAGTAACAATTTGCAGCGTTTTTTGATGTTGTGTACAAAACAATGCTATCATCCCTCGTAGACTCGAAAGTAAGAAGAAAGGTATTATGATTTTTTTATGTTTGTTACAGGTAAGTACTTAATTCAACTGCTACACGATTATTGAATCATTAAAACGAATAAATGACTTTCAGGTTCTCACCTCGAATCTGAGATCGCCGGTTGGGGGTTGAGCGTAGGGGATCCCTAAAAACGCTCCGATCTCTCTACCGTTAATCGATTTCTGATAGACCCCTCTGACCTTCCCCAAAGACAAGTTGACCTCAGGACCTTCATGGCAAGATGCGGCGGTCCACAATACTACATAGAAATAAGAAATAACGAATAAACGAGGGGATTCTAAGTAAGCCAGCCCCATTTTGATGGCATGTGTAGAGATACTACTGGCGGCACGAACTTGTCACTAAAGCCTTTATTGTGGGCATTATGTAATTCGAAGACGATAATTTCTTATCTTATAAATACTACGTAAACGCAACTACTTCGGCAATTGCTACGCAGTCAACTATATCCACATTTAAATTAGCATTTCAATGTGAAAACTAGCAGCAGGGGTTTCAAATAGCATTGAATATGATTCTCAGATCTGAAATGAGAAACATTGAAGACAAAATAAATTCAAAAAACGCGATATGTTTATGCGCGAAAAAGCTCTTCAAACGAATTTTGGTCTACTAAATCCGAATTTAAGAAATTTTATTACAGCAACATCCATTTCAGTAGGCGAATAAAATCTTAAACCTTTTCTGGTATAGTACAGCGTGAGTCAACAAAACTTGCTGATTTGAAAGGTCAATTTAAAAAAAAGTACCCAAGATATCAATGCGATTCAAATTTTATTATGTAAACAAGATCTTCCAAATTTGTTTCATATGGTTTTAAAAATTGTATCCCTCAAATGACCCCCTCAATTTTCAATCCACTGAAACACTCGATTTTGAAAGTTTTGGTCTACTCGTCTGAGCATATCGAGGGGAATTTCAGCGATGGCTCGTCGGATATTGTCCTTGAGTCGTCCTATGGTCGTGGGACGATCCACGTAAACAATGGAGTTGAGATAGCCCCACAAAAAAATGGCAGGGCGTTAAATCTGGAGGCCACTGCAGGGATTATTGGTCCGTACTTTTTTAGGAAGACGGGCGTGCTGTTACCGCCGATTCGGCACGCTACCTCGCCATGATCGAGGAATTTTTTATGCCTCAACTCGTAGAAATGGACCTTGGTGATGTTTATTTCCAGCAAGACCGCGCAACAGCACATACGGCGAGAGCAGTGATGGCAGTTTTGCGCAAGGGTTTGACTGATGATTTTTCCGTCCGTCCGCCGTAAGCCATACGCACGATTTCTCCCAAACGGCTGAAGCAAAAAAGCTGAAATTTCCAGGAAAAATCCATGTTGGTCCGGCGGCGCCCCAATTCTTGAGCCAGCTCTCTCACTTAATTTAAAGTGCCCTTTAAGGGTTGTCAAAGTTTTGTAAAATCCCTAAAAACCTCAAAAAAAGTCAAGGCGGCCTAAATTTGTACTCTTTTTGAAGAACACTCCACGAGGAATCGAATGAGCCCCTCCCCAGGTCCGTAGGTCAAACCATTCCCGATCTATGGCCCGATTTATGGTGCCAACATTCGCGTTGTTTCGGTTTATTATTGTTTTTGTGTTGATATCAGTAACCTAGTGATGTAGTGAAGTAATGTGGATACTGGAGTGAACTCCTAAAAGGCTTTGTAGCCGATACGTGGGTTGAAGCATTCTGATAACCGTAAAAAATAAAAATAAAAAGCAGTGGAAATTACCTCGAAATTCAGATAGCAGACTGATTACCTTTGCTTCTTCTTCTAAGGAACTTCATGTATATTCTGGGCATTCCTGTCCAAATTCACTTGGATGAGTGTCTTTCGGGCCAAGCAATCGTAATCGTCGTGCAAAATTTAGCGCCTGGTTTGGTAACACAAAATGCTGCAAATTCTTTCACTGGGGTTTATTGAATTGGCTTGCGTTCATGATTTGAATTTATACTAAGCTTTGGAGTGTGCGCGTTTCACAAGTGATAGAGCGATTATTGAATTTCGGGAGGCACACAAATATGATCAACTGATCAATCCAAATAGGTATTTTGGTTGAGAACAGATTTACGTGCTCTATGCATACCTCCTGAAATTCAATAATCGCTCTATCACCTGTGAAACACGCACACTCCAAAGCTTAGTATAAATTCAAATCGTGAACGCAAGCCAATTGAATAATAAACCCCTGTGAAAGAATTTGCAGCGTTTTTGTGGGGCTACCTCAAGTCCATTGTTTACGTGGATCGTCCCACGACCATAGGACAACTCAAGGACAATATCCGACGAGCCATTGCTGAAATTTCTCTCGATATGCTCAGGCGAGTGGACCAAAACTTCCGAAATCGAATGTTTCAGTGGATTGAAAATGGAGGGGGTCATTTGAGGGATACAATTTTTAAAACCATATGGAACAAATTTGGAAGATCTTGTTTACATAATAAAATTGGAATCACATTGATATCTTGGATACTTTTGTTTTTAAATTGTCCTTTCAAATCAGCAAGTTTTGTTTACTCACCCTGTAGAAAGCCGATTTCGCATTTGTGCTTGATTCTAAAGCCACTAACGGAGTTGGCCACAAAGGTTGACAAAAATCAATTGGTGGTAGGACTGTACAAGAAAGGAAAGTATTGTTTACTAGGGTCCTATTTTTCTCTTTCATTCTTCGTAGCCAGCCACACCATCGGCTACACAAGCTTGACCAATTTTCACCTGTTTAGGGGCTTGCTCTAGAAGCTCTATAAAGGCAGACCTTACCATTCTCCTACAACCCATCGTCCCGTATCGTACGACAGCATCTCCTGATCCCTGTATAGAAAAGCCATCACCATGTACAGCACCACCTAAAACAAGAGATAACCAGGTAACTATGATAATTGTGTACAAATGGAAAACTGTTTTTATGCGGCTACCAGTTATCATAGAAAATAGGAACATAAAATTATATTTGTATTTATTTTGATAGTGTTGAGCAACTATATCTGGAAATTATTTTGTTACATGTTAATCACTATAGTGCTATACGCCAACATTAACATACTATATAGGGCACTGCCCAAGAATGAACCTTGTTGAAAAAAAAAAAAGTGTTAAGCAAGAGTTTGAGTGAGATTAGAGGAGGTGGTTCACCTGAGAGAGCAAAATTCTCTATACATTTTAGGTAGTTGAAATTCTCTGTGATATTAGTAGTCCAGTCATCTGGTGCCAAAATCGGGGGGTAGCTTGCAAAAATTCCCAACTTTCCGCAAATTTGCTGGGTTGTTTCTACCCCCCCCCCCCCTCAGGGGTGCTACACCTCATTTTGCAGACAAATTAAACTTGTGCTAACTTCAGGGGGCCGAAAAACCGCGATTTTTTTGGACTTTTTTCAGTTTGTCCGCTACAACTGGAAAACTACGCATCCTAACGAGTAACTCACTCTATTTAGTAAATCGTTAAAACTCGAGTTCAATTCGTTAAAACTCGAGTTTAAATCGTTTAAACTTGAGTTTAAATAGTTGAAACTCGAGTTTAATTCGTTTAAATACATCAGTGTCATGTTCTTAATTCCTAGATTTCTGGCTGATTTTGCTGGTTGCGGTGGGAGGGGGGGGGGGGGTGTGATGAAGCTAGGCTATGAAGGGGGAGAAGATGTAGCATAACAACACAAAATATGAAAATAAATTCAAGTACGTTAATAACAATAAACTTGGAGGAAAAGAGTGATTTCTGCTAAATTTTGCCATTTTGGGAAAATTCGCCAATCTTTGAGCCCCTATATCTTGATGATCGCTTGGTCAAAAATCAGGTGTGAGTAGATCATTTTGGAGAAAATTTTGTCTACCTCATTTTATAACACAGTGATTTTCTCGTTAGGATGCGTAGTTTTCGAGTTATAGCGGAAAAACTGAAAAAAAGTCCGAAAAAATCGCGGTTTTTCGGCCTCCCTGAAGTTAGCACAAGGTTAATTTGTCCGCAAAATGAGGTGTAGCACCCCTGGGGGGGTAGAAGCAACCCAGCAAATTTGCGGAAAGTTGGGAATTTTTGCAAGCCCAAACCATTAGATGACTGGACTATAGGAGACAAATGAAATTACAGCTTTCATTGTGATCAGCTGATTATCAATACCTACGGCAAAATTTTGGTGGTTTTTTTTTTCTCCAAGTGTATTTTGGCGTGAAAAATAAAACTAATTTTCCTCCACATCGCAGAAAACCATTGAAATAAGGAGCGTAGCCAATTAGGAGGAATATGGACGGCGGGAGTTCCGTCAATTTGAACCCGAAAGCGTGACAGGGTAAACAACCCATTAGGGAGCAAAGGAAGAAATGTGTTCTGTCTAGTTAAGTAGTCCGTATGCTCGCTACAATCGCATCTCAAATACGAAAAAATATCCTAAATCAATCCTTCTAGTAATGTATAGATCAGAATATGAGTTAAAACTAGCCTCTGTGTTTTGATGTTGATTTGGCTAAAACAGTAGTACCCCCTAACGTGCCTTTTTCCTGCACATCTTTCTCACTAATGGGCACAAATAGTTTCCCCTAAAGTGCTCCTTTCTGGGTCCTCCCCCTAACGTGCTGCGGCCAAAATGTGGATATGAAAATGCAATGCAAAAAATGCAATGTAATGAGAAATTTGAAATTTTTATCTGCACTGTTATCTCAAAAATGTACTGAACTGAATATTTAGTTTCTATTCATTGTAGGTATCACTTTAACGTTACAAATTCAGCTAATATGTAACACCATCAGCCTGTTCTTTGACTGTCAGGCGGTACAAAGTTCATCGGATCAGCTAGCGATTAAATTCGCCTATTAACGTAGTCTATAATATTACTTCAAAATATTGGCATACCTTTTTTAGATGGTAGATCAAAATCGTCTGAATCCGACACGATCTTCGCAATATAATCTCGAATATTGTCAACCAGCCAGTCGATTTTTCCTTAGATAGACTAATAGATACATTGGTACCCAGTTTGCAGACAGCACCACCCCAATGACAACTAGCCATTTCAAGGGCCGAAGTTGACTAGGCTCATAGCAGCAAAGCATCTTGAACAGGAAAGCTAGATTATTAGAGCAAACAAAGAAACTTTGGTCTGAGGGCTCATTAGAATGAAAGAAGATTACCTACCCATACAAAATTGTGTGAAGGACCTGAAAGTTCCCACGTTCCAGAACTGTCATATTCGAATGTTGTACTATTTTTTTTTATACATTGCCCAGGCAAACACGTTCCTACTAGAATTTTCAGTATATCCAAAGAATAGGTAACGCACCTCTTATCAGTGATAAGTTATCACACCCGCGATATCTATATAGGTCCATGGTATCGATATATCGAAGAAACGTGTTATTAAACATCTGATTAATACCTCAGCTGTGCAACAATATGGGGGTTTGGTCCGGGATTAAAAGAAACATAAATACGAATGAAAGCAACAATTTCTGGTTTGAAAGCAAAAATCTCCTACCGTCTAGTTTGGTGGTCTGGATGGTCGCTACGCTCGCATCTCAAAAACAAAAAAATATCCTACATCAATCCTTCTAGTGAAGTATAGATCAGAAGATCGTACTGGTGTCGGGTGAAGGTACAATGGTCGTGATAATCGTTTCAAGATGGCATTATATCGATGTAATAATCGATAATTAGATCGATGTAAAGACACATTGATCTTATCTGATAAGATCGTGATAAGAGGTGTGCGTTACCTATTCTTTGAATTAGCCGAATTTTCTACAACTCTTGAAAACCTCGAGAATTTTCCAACTTCCTTGCAGTTCCATCCATGACCCATACACATCGTATGAATCTGATGAAAAAGAGGGAACTGCTGATTTTCATGTAGAGAAAAATAAAGAAGATATCTTTGAGTACACAACCTGAAGGTTACCGCCAAGAAAAACAAACAACAACAACATTTTCGGCTTCCTTCTTCCAGCGACGGTCCGTGAGCTGTCTATAGTGTTGTGTACGTTCTAGATTCTATTGTTGCTGAAACATCATAGTTTAAGTGTAAAATGTCAGTTTCGTGAATGAAAAACAATGAAAAATTGTATATTGGTACCATGAAACCTCATATTAGATAAATTTGATCTTTAAAGACAGATATTTAGGTACCGAACGCTTGCTCCGGTTGGCTTCTACACGCTGTGTATCGGTAGTGATATAACTTGAAGGTACCTAATATTTTACTAATCCCGTGCGAGTTATCATGGCCAAGGAAGTGGATTCTAGCTCTTCTAAAAAGAGAAAACCAGAGGCCGCAGACGTTTTGAATGGAGGTACCGAAGTCAAACTATCAAAAGTTGATGAGAAAAAATCTAACTCAGCCAGTGTGTATCAAGTAAGTGTTGAGTTCCTTCAAAAACATATCCAATACCTAGTCTTCAGTTAAAGTCCCTTACAATTCACTTTTCTTCATTATTTCATTATTAACTCATAATAATAAGTAAGTCTACACAATTGAAGCTGCCTGATTTAGATCTATACATCCATACTTATTTCATCTTTTCAGAGAGTTTCGGCATTTGAAGAGAAAGAGGCACTTCAGAGAGATTCTACTGTAGATTTGGAGCAGTACCAAGCTCTATGCAAGGAATTCTCCGAACACATCTGTACGATTAGCGACCTTATGACGACCAAACCTGAAGGGGTTAGTTGTAAATGTACTCGTGGATCCAGAAGAATCTACTCCTCTTCTAGGTCCATGAATGCATCAATACTATTCAGTTGCTATATTCCTCTTTCCTCAATCTATTTCTGTGCATTATATGTCGATACTAAATATTGGGATCAAGGAAAATTGATTTCGGCGTTACATTACAAGAGGGAGGATAGCTTGGTCATGCGACCTGATAAGGAAGATGATGTAGAAGCAGATGAAAAAACGAGCCAGTTAGAAGGTTTATAACTATGCACCTAGATTGCGATCTTCTTCGTCTGCCTCTATTCGTAGCCTTTGCCATAAAATAGAACATACTATCACTATGGACTTGAACATGAACTTGTGACAAGGAGTAGTTACCCCTTCCAAGGGCTGAAGCGATTATGCCTGTAACACCCAGAGGTTATCTCTGAAGCTCAAAGGCTCGATGCTCATTAGTAGCAGCTTCACGAATCATGATGGAGCCATTAAGGGTGGGTTCTTGCCACAGGCAGGGCAGTCGTAATGTTAAAAACGTTATTGGCGATTTTGCTTAAGGGGTAGAGATGGGCAGATGGAAGGATAAGATCAATCTCTGGAGATCGATTAATCGAAAATTTTCGATTCCCAAGATCGATTAATCGGACGTAAAAGATCGATCTTTAGTCAGATCGATTCATCCAAACTGAATTTCTCCCCTACGGATAGTACCGTAGTTTCTATTGTTGGCTATAAGTAGCTAACTAAAATATAATGCTTACTTATTTCATTAACAGTAAGAGACTCCAGCTTTACAGGCAAGTGAGGCAGGGAGGAACAAAGGTATGGAGTGGCAAGGGAAAATGCGCCTCTGACTTTCAACTAATATTTCTCCTCTAATATGGCACTAAGAAACCTAATTGATACGGCATTTTATTCCTAAAAGACCAATCTTACCATTCACGAATTTACATTTTCCAATGATTCGATAAGTTGTAATGAAAATACTAATAAGATTAGGTGATCAACGACAATACGGCATTCCGCTGGTTAGGTTAAAGCGGACACAGTGAACACAAGCTCAGTAAAACGCCGCTAAAACGCAAGGCGGTAAGAATTCCCTGCCAACAGCTCTACGGTTGATCAGACTCCGTACCTTTGCCCCTGAGTGAGGTTTCTTTAAGTGATGTGAGAAAGGAGACCAAAAATAAGGTTATTTAATTTTACTTAAATATTGCAATATTGTTGTTCAGAAGAGAGTTCTTGCGCAAAACGGTATAGATGGAAATTGGAGATCAATCTTCTTCAAAAATCGACCTCCATCAGATCGATTCAAAAATCGATTAATCGGCATACCACTTTGAGGTTTTGGCATATCAATTTATACTTTTGACAAACCAAACTAAAAGAATCGATCTTTTCTTAGATCGATATATTTTGCCCATCTCTATTAAGGGGGCAATGGGAAGGTAAGGGATGTCTGGGCAGTTATTGGAGGATGAGTGGTTATAATCCAGGCTGTGCTAAACCTAAAGCTGGATTCACATCTATGCAGATCCGCAGAGCAGTGGATACTGCCTTCTGATTTTCTGGAAAAAAAACTAGTCGATGGGTGAGACCTTTCTGGAGGTAATCTTTCGGATAATTCCGTTTCACCCAGTGGCGTGACAGAGGGGCCCGCAGGGCCTGCAATGCGCGGGCGGGGATCGAGGAGAGAAAATACGGGAAATGGCGACTGAGAACCGGCGATCTTGAGATAAAAACCACCACAAATGAAGTGCGAGGGCTGGTGAAATTAGGGCCAATCATGACAAATTTTATTGTTTCAATTATTGATTAATGTTATTTACGCAACCGTATTTTGTACTTCCGTACACTGCGTATGTCTAAGACCAAAACAGTTGGAATATTAAGTTCTCTAGGGTAATGAGCGTTGATTTTGGGTCTTTTAATATTCCCATGTTGGCATTACTCCATATCCCTGTCAACACTGTTTTAAAACCCATTCCCAAATAATACAAATGCGGGCTTTTGTTGCAGAGCGGCGATGTTAGACCTGCTAGCTGCTGTTAACGTAAGAAAAGTATTTCCCTGTCATTTCTTGCTCTTTACAAAGATTGGCAAACTTTCGTAATGTAACATTATGATCAAAATAATAAAATGTGATGATGATAAATGATAATCGCGCATATACTATATTGAAATTACGAAACTGTTTCATTACGTTCTATCGGTGATCCAATGATCACCAATGATGAGGGGCGAAAAAATTGTTACGCCACTGTTTCCACCCTATTTAGTTTATTAGCCAAACAAGCTGGTTTGCTGCGTAGTAGACAAAATGCCACACCCTGTCATTAATGAATTTGTACTTTAATGTTATATATATGTTTATGCTCTGGTTTCTTTCTAAGCATTATTTATTTTTCAGTGGGCTGAACAAGTGAGAGAAAAGAGAATGGAGGTTGGTTTGTTGACCGTCTACATGAAAAAACTGAACAGGATCGAAAAAATCAGGAACCGAAACTCCCGAGAAAATGTAACCAAAAAACGGCAGCAGGTTGACGTTTCGCAACTTCAGTTGCAGAATTTAATGTGCGAAATTCAACATCTCAGCCGCGAGGTTGATAAATGTCTGTGTTTCAAGTAAGTATCAATTTGATGAATTCAACTAATTAATTCATGTGTCTATACTCCAATTTGAATAGGTGGAGACACGAATTGGTATCTTGTGTGACAATCTTAATTTCTTTTCAAAAATGATTTTTTTGTCATTTTGAGAGTGATTTTGTGATCGACCTACATAATTATTATGCAACCAAAAATCTGGAAAGGCTTCAAATTTTCTACAAAAGCTAAATCAAGAAACTGAATCGGTCTAGCTATCTCCAGTGTGTCTTCAGAAACGACAGTAGCTATCACACTATATAAAGACGAACATATCAGAGTATATCCGCTTTTCAGGGGTTGGTAACGCTGGGGGTGGAAATATTTTTGAAATGTCTTGCTCTTTAAAAATGTATTTAAGATAATTATTTACCCCCAGAAATTCATTAGATGTGGTATTTTCCCATGTAATTCAACCTTTATGTTTTTGTCTGGTCCTATCCACCCTGACACGATCTCCCAGGGCAACCTACCTGCAGACCTTCCGATTCCGATTTTGAAGATGAATTTTAATTGTTGGCGCTTACTTGTTGACAAAAGGAAGAAAGAGACGGAGATATTGGATTCATCCAGTAAACAGAGAAAGGGAGCCTAAGGGCGAGTTTCACAGTCTTGTTAAAGAGCTTGAGATTGACTCGGAAAGATTCCATCAGTATTTTTGAACGTGATACTGTTTAGAACGTTAGATCTTTATACTGCTTACATTTTGTATTATACATCACATCGTCTTGCCGTATGTATTCAATGAGCAGCTCGAGATCCATTGTCGCTTCGCAGCTCTGACGCGTTACAACGGAAAACCTGCGCGTTCACACTAGCAAATGGCGCTCTGTCTTGTCGCTGCCCCGCGTTCATATTTGTCTGACGTGTTGTGTGTGACGCAGAGCGCCATTTGCTAGTGTGAACGAGCCGGTTTTCTGTTGTGATGCGTCAGAGCTGCGTTGCGACAATGGATCTAGAGCTGCTCATTGAATACAACACTTTGTGAAGAACGGTTTGGCAGGTCTCCGAGTAGTTTGAACATCGGCCGCAGGAGTCATGCTGTCAAGAACGTTTGCGACCTGCAGGTCTCGAACTTGCCTTTCTAAGAGAAGTTCGCAACCGTCCGAGTAGTTCGAACGTCGGCCGCGGGGAGTCATGCTGTCGCAAACGTTTTGTGATGAACTGCAGGTCCTCTCTCCGCAGGTCATTTGGGACAAGTTCACTTGAAAGAGAAGTTCTTTGAGACAAGGTCACTCACTCATACCCACCTCTAATGTGAACAGTAGCCATTTCGTCAGAGAGCGTCACACAACACGACACACAGATATTAACGCGGCTTAAAGACAATTTGCTGATCTGAAACTGTTTTTCTCGAAGTTTTGTGTAAATATTTTCAAGCCGAGCATTTTAGAAAATAGTTCTGTCTATTAACGTAGCAGTATCTGACAGAAACATATAATGAAGTATATTCCGATTACACCTTATTGAATTGCTTTGGTTTCAGGTCTAAACCTTTGGGTGTTGATTTGGTTCCCGTTGAAGAGTTCTTTGCTGAAGCTCCGGAAAACATCAGCCGTCCAGTACGTGTCAATATTCGTCATTTATCGACATTAAATATTTAATATACTCAGTAATCGTATTGGTATATCGTGTTTTTCTGTTGTTCCAGGAAATTACGAAGTCTGACGATCACAAGCTGCTACTTTCACGCCTTGAATGGGAACTCCATCAACGCAAAGAGCTCTCGGTCCTGTGCTCTAAGTTAGAAGAGAAGAAAAAATCCCTCACCTCTCAGATCAACAAGAAGCAGTGTGACCTGGATGGCTTGGCGCCACTCATCAAAGAAGTTCTGACGGTATTGTTCATTTGAAGACGAACTGCTGTACCGTCCAGTTGAATTAAATCGTACTAATTAACCCGCCAAGTACTATAAGGGCGCCCATGCAAATTTCCACTCCTTCTTTTTATATGTTGTTACTGAGAGGTAATGAGAAGCATATAAGACGAAACACCCCGAGAAAAATTATTTATTCAAAAGATATGAGGGTGTCACCCCTAGGTGACTCTAGGCCTGAGCTCAACACTACATACAGTATTAGTCCTTATCACTTGTACGTTGAATCAAACATTAGTTTTGTGGAATGAATACCAACCATAAAGAATATTCAGCAGCAGCAACCAGGTGAAAAAATTTTCAATGTACAAATTGTATGGTCAGAGCTCTGTTGGCATTCTTGAATGAGTGGTGAGGACGACTGCAGCTCCAAGTCCAACTTCATTTTGATGAGAAATGGGGGCAGCTTTTGCACCTTGGTAAAGTTCAATCGACACAAGGAACCCATTCTTGGTGGCTACGGACCAGAGTTTGTAGCCAAAACGGATTTGCTTCCCCTTTATGTGCTGCTTGCTGCCATGCCTACCATGGTAGATCTGTGACATCTAAAATCCTCCTCCAAAGGGGTCAACAGAGAACAGCCAACACCAGGCACATACTTTCACCTTGTTCACAGTTCAAATAAAACATAAGTATTACGAATAAAACACTTTTGACGTCTTGGGTTGAGTTGGGGGTTGATGTTTCGTGAAATCCTAGAGTCACCTACAGGTGACATGGCTGATTTGGTTGAGTATAGGGGGCTTCAGTTTGAATTTTTCCGGACAAAATGTTATTTACAGACACATGCTACATCCTAAAAAACAGATTATCACAAAAAAGTCCCAGAATTTTACCTGATCTTCGGCATTTTTCTCAAAACTCTTGACAAGTTGCAGGGAAACACGCAATTCACGAGATAACAAAACATATGAGCTCATCAGTTGAACTGTCATGAATATTAACTTCTTCTATGACTCGTAAGTTGTTGATCCCGTAGGGCCGCAGAAAAATCGAATTTGGCGGCTTATTTATTTTTAATTAATTATCAAAGTAGTGTCACCTAGAGGTGACTATAGTACTTGTCGGGTTAAAACTTGATTTGGGGTGAACATGAATCAAAATTACTTCACGAATTTTGAGAAAGTCAAGTTCTTTTGCTTTAGTTGAAAAAGTAGCTTGTCTATGTTCCTAATCCTAGTTTATATCGCCCTCTTCATCATATTCAGCTTCGAACCGGGATTTAAAAAAATAATTATGCTAATTTTTCATGTTTTTAAAAAAATTTGTTTGTTGTCTGCTTTCTATTTATGATTGTCAGGTACCCTAAAACTCCTCCATTACTTCCTCAGCTTCAGAAAGCCTGAAAAATGATTAATAATTTTTCCTTCCATAAAATGTCAATAATGATTGTTGTGACGTGATGTTCTATTTCCAATGAGGTTCTCTTTGTTCTAGGTAACGAAACCCCTGCAAGATAAGCTCGGGTATACTGCGGGTCCTTCAGCTTTGGGAACGGATAAATCATCACTACTACCTCATTGTCTGTACTTCTTGTATATACAAGCTTCCGCCTATAAAGAGGCTTCTGGTGAGTTTTGTTGCCACCTGTTTAAACCAATTACATTATACCTGTTGAACGAAATTACGAAAAAGACGTGAGACTGTAGCAGTCAAGCGAGTTCATTGAGACTGTGTGTTTTGCTCAATGAAGGAGGAAATTAATCAAGGGGAACTGCTTATAAGAGGGTAGGCGAATGTGCAACCAGTTAACCAAAAAATAAAAAAATCCCTATATCGAAGCTAGTGAAGGCTTAACAGTCCTTAACCTATTTGAACCAAGGTGCGAAAAGACATTCCAGGGCTCTTGTGTAATGCAGTTTAAGGCACCTGACCAATCAGAACGGCTTAAGCACGTGCTCCAAACTCACACATTAAACCAGGAAATGAATGAGCCAGGCAGCATTAAAGGCCATTCCTGCCTTCTCAACAACATCAAAGCTGACCTGGAGTTGCCTCACCTCACTCAAGGCTGCAGCCCACGGCAACAAATTAACGTTGCTTTGGGTACCAGGTCATGAAGGAATAGAAGGCAACGAAGAAGCTGATCGACTAGCTAAAAAGGGATCAGAGTCCAGCCCAATTGGACCCGAACCGCAACTAGGGGTTACCAAGAGTTATATAACTCAACAGGTCCAGAAATGGGAGGACAAGACTCGAACAACATATTGGCAAGACACTCCTAAGCAGAGACAAGCCAAGCGGTTTCTTACAATCTCAAAGAAACGCGCACATTCCCTATTGTCACTGAGGCGTACAGACCTTCGCAAACTTGTGGGACTCCTCACTGGCCACTGTCCTCTAAGGTACCACCTTAACAAAATGGGTAAGGCCAGGACAATAGAATGACGGCTCTGTTGCGAAGAAGCGGAGACAGCTAAACACGTACTCTGCCACTGTCCTGCTGTCGCATCGATAAGATTCCAGCATTTCGGAAAGGGTACCCTAACACCCGCTGATATTGCCAAGGAAACGCCTGAAAACCTCCTTCACTTTGTGAATGAAGAGGCCACTAAAGATTCTTAAATAAAACTGGGAAAGTGTCACAATAGATCCTAGCGGTCTCAGTGACCAGGAGTTCCTCCCATCCCATTTAAAAAAAAAAAAAAAAAAAAAAAAAAAAAAAAAAAAAAAAAAAAAGAATGAATTGTTGGCATGGGGGCAAAGAGCTTAAAAAACCAAAGATGGAGCAGGGATAGTTTTGGCCCTGGGCTTATTTCGATCATATCGTTTCCTTATTATATTCCTAGAAACAAACTTGCACATCTCCCTCTCAGCTCAATCCTCTTTCTTTCTCCTTTAAACGGCCCTACAACCCTATAGGCCTCCCAAACTGTCTCCCTCCAACGCACTCGATCCTCTGCCACTCTTTTCCAATTCTGCACTCCCGTGGTTCTGACATCATCCTTCGAGTCACTAGGCCACCGTATTCTAAGCGTCCCGCGTCTTTGCTTCCCGTACATTCTATGGCTCATTACCCTCTTTGGAATCCTGTCATCAGGCATCCTAATGACAAGATGTTATGTTGGCAACACTGTGTTGGAAAAAGAGAGAAAAAGGGGACGTTTAAATAAACATTGTCGTGAACTGAGCCACTACTCAAGGTGTATAATTTTGTAAAATCCCTCTTCTTAAACAAGTTATAACACATGACCAAGCCACCGCAATCTTTGTGCTTCAGTAAATCGAACAATATTTTCTACCCAATATTAGCAGGTCCAACACCTCGATACGGCAAACTCTCAACCTCCGACACAAATGGCCCTCAACCGTCAAAACCCCTATAAAAAACTTGATTTTGAACACAATTTTCCAAAAATTGCTTTCGTTTTTTTAGTGACTTTTGGTTTATTTCAATAATAAACCATTGTAATCGCTCTTGAAAAAAAAATCTAATCCCCCTGAAAATTTCATGGTTTACGTTTCAAAGGGTGTAGAATCCAAATCTGCAATACAAATTTTTCCGTCCGCCCGCCGTACGCCGTACGCACGATTTCTCCCAAACGGCTGGAGCAAAAAGTCTGAAATTTGCAGGAAAAATCAATATTGGTCCGACAACGCCCCAATTCTTTAGCCAGCTCACTCACTTAATTTAAAGTGCTCTTTAAGGGTTGTCAAAGTTTTGTAAAATCCCTAAAAACCTCCAAAAAAACCACGGCGGCCTAAATTTGGACTCTTTTTGAAGAACTTTCCATGAGGAATATAATGAGCCCCTCCCCAGGTCCTGTAGCTCAAACCATTCCCGATGTATGTCATGATCTTATGCTGCCAACATTTGCATCCACATTCACTACATCACTAGGTTACTGCGATCAAAAACAAAAACAACAGTTTTTTTTTTATCGCAGTCACCTAGTGATGTAGTGAATGTGAATACTGGAGTGAACTCCTAAAAGGGTTTATAGCCGATAAACGGGTTGAAGCATTCTGATATGCATGAAACGCTGCAAATTCTTTCACTGGGGTATCTGAATTTCAGAAGATATGCATAGAGCACGTAAATCGGTTCTCAACCAAAATACCTATTTGGATTCTTCAGTTGATCAAATTTGTGTGCCTCCTGAAATTCAATAATCGCTCTATCACCTGTGAAACACACACACTCCAAAGCTTAGTAGAAATTCAAATCATGAATGCAAGCCAAATGAATGAAATTGAATAATAAACCCCAGTGAAAGAATTTGCAGCGTTTTGATTATAAAATACTTGTTAATGATTCACTTAAAAAATTGTTCGTTGTGAATTCATCTTTTCAACGACCTTCACAATTTTGAAAATCCCCCCAAAGAGACCAATACGCGAAAATTTACTTTTTTCACAATGTACGTCCATGATTTATTTCCGATTAAACCATTCTATTGGGCAGGGTTTGGTAGTTAACTTTATATACCGCAAAATAAGAATTTGTCTAGGTCGGCTTGTATTTTACTATGTGACTACCACGAATCTCGAACTGAGTTTTTCTGCATACATTTTGGCTAGCAGTATATATCAACTTTCCCGTATTCTTTTTAGATAGTACCAAATCTAATAACCTTTTTATGAATAACAAATATTAAAATTCTATTCGACGCAAGATACGGCTTTGTTGATAGAGCCAACCCTTCTTTCAACCTAGGAAGATAACTCAAATTTTGTAGCCATACGTAATAAAATTAAAGTTGTACTTTCATTATTCATACAGCTATAAGTAATAAAGACTAAATCGTTGAAAAACAATTTTTTTTCTTTGTTTTCGAAGATGGAATGATAAACATTGAGATTAATGGCAATGAGGATTTGGCTCGAGAAGTAATGAAGCAACAGGCTCATCAAGATGAAAAAGATCCTGCTTCGAGCGGTGATGACTCCGACTGTGTGGTAAGTTATGGGTCTCAAAAATAATATAATAAACGGAAAGTAGAACACATGTACGGATATTTACAGATATATTATGTTTAGGGATATATATTGGCTTATATATAGCTTTTCCAAGTCGAATTGAGAATTTTCCAAACCAAATTGAGAATTTTCCAAACCGATTTGAGAATTTTCCAATCAATTTGGAAAATTCTCCAATCTAAGAAACATTCACTACTAAACAGGAAGAGGAAGTTTTCCAACCGAATTGACAATTTTGTAAGGCAATCCAAGACTTTTATTGAAAACAAAATTAGTGAAGCAAAATGAAAGAATAGCACTTTATGAACAAATTAACATTGAAATTTAAAAAAATTTCGTTGGCAAACGCAGAGTGGCCTCGATTTTTTCTGTTCTTAACAAGAGCATAATTTTTATGAAGTATTCTTCGTTCAATTTGTCTTTATGATTTCAATGTTAATTTGTTCATAAAGTGCTATTCTTTCATTTTCTTGACTAATTTTGTTTTCAACAAAAGTCTTGGATTGCCTTAAAAAATTGTCGGTTTGGAAAACTTCCTCTTCCTTTTTAGTAGTAAAAGTTTCTTAGATTGGAGAATTCTCAAATTGATTTGGAAAATTCTCAAATTGATTTGGAAAAAATCTCAAATTGGTTTGGAAATTTCTCAAATTGGTTTGGAAAAATCTCAATTCGGTTTGGAAAAATCTCAATTCGGTTTGGAAAATTCTCAATTCGACTTGGAAAAGCTATGTATATATTTAACGAGAAAGGTTTCATAATCAATCAGTAATAAATTTTTATGGATAATGTTTCGTGAGGGTTGCTAGGCCGTCGTTTCGATTTATTTTTATATCTTCTTCAAGGCTTAAAGTGATGAAAACAAGTAACTATTTTAATTGGCTATCGCTATAAATACTTCCACTAGTTTCTCATTGGACGAATTTGCTTGTAGTGGTGGTAGCTAAGTTATACGGGGATGAAATTGGTAGGTAACTTAAAATATTGTTTTGAACTTTGTGAACGGTACTACATCTAGAAGGATTTTTTGTTCTTCAAAACAAAAGTACAATGATTTTGTTTTCAAGATTAAAACTATTTACTTGCAGTATAAGCCTATTTTTATCATCATATTATTTATTAAACCTATTAAGGATAGATAGTACCAGGACTTTTAGTTTAATGAGGTTGGTGTAAAAACGGCCCAAATGAATACCACCAGCTCTTTTGTTTCAAGTGCCGGGTGTTCAAAGAATATGAATAATATCTTCCATATCGTAAGAAACAATATCCATGGGATTTATATATATTTGTTTGTGTTATGCTGATAAAGTAAAACCAGTTGGGCTGTACAATTGAGGTTTTGGAGTTGTTGAGAAATTTCGTCACTTCCTGATTTCTTGTAGATAGCAAAGTGATTGATTTATAATTTTTATTTTTTCAGGAGACTGGCCGTGCAACGAAAAGAGAAAATCACGATAAGTTAGAGATGAAACGAGGAAGGCTCCTTGAAAAGCACCCATTGACAGTAACCTTAAAAATACTGTTCAGCGGTTAGTAATTTCCTTACTAGTAATTTCGGTTGTTTGTGTATCATTTCCTTGTATTGTCTTGTTCTGTATTCAACTTTCACAACTAGTCCATACCTGAATGCCAGTGGCGAAGCCAGTGGTCATCTCTGGATTCGGCGATGACCAGACGATTTAATAAATTTAAATTTAAAGAATTAGTTGATACTAAAGTTAAATATACAATTTTGCTCTTTATAAAAGCTCGCAGTCGGCGCAATTACCTCCTCATCAGCGACCTAAGCGCTTGTGTGGAAGCGTTGTCATTCTGTATCTCATACAACCCCCCCCCCCCCTACCCACTGACCCCCTCATCTTACTCCCTCCAAAACATCGACCAATCAAATCGCTTTAAGACTCGTGCTCAAACACGCAACATCGAGCGAGCGACAACCATCTCGGTGGCGTCCGTGGAATTTCGGTTAAAAGCCACGACAGGGTTACCGTAGCAAGCGATTTTCAACCTTAAGGCAGGGTTTGTGAATTTCATACGTCAGGAACACCTTAGATTGGCGTTTTTGACAGGTAATTTTTCAAAATTTCCAGGAGGACGACCCCCCCCCCCCCCTTCTTTTATGGGGGGAGTGCCCCTCAGACCCCCATTCCCACTTCTGGTTACTAATCGCCGCCACTGGCGATGATCTAGCAAAAATGTCACGCCTTGCCACTGCTGAATGCATTTTTAACTTCAGTACTCACAACTAGTCGATAACCTCTAGAAAATTCTCTCTGCCAAGTGCCCAATGAAACATGAGTGAGATTTTTCATTACTAATACATTTTAGAAATTTAAACGGCATCTCATTCTTGTATATCAACTTATTAATGTCCATAACACACCTAAGTAAGTTATTGATTTTTCTCTGAAAGCCTGAATATGATTAAAATGTACTAATTTTGTGTTTTTCAGATGAAACTTGTTTGTCCTTAGAGTTTTCTTACCTTTTGAAACTGAACATAATGACTGTCATGCCAGCGTTAAGTTTAGGAAATGCTCAACTGAAAAGTTGCGAATCTGGGTTAGTACCCTATACAGTATTTTGACAAAGAAGTCAAAAGTAATTGCCTCCGTGACTAAAAGGTTTTGATTGTTTCAGAGAATATCTTCAAAACCTGAATGTGCTGTCCAATCTTTTTGCTGGAGATGAAGGCACAGAAAGTCCAAATATTTCAAATCATTATCAACTCAACGAAGTACGTGAATATTTGTTTTTCTTGTCCTTGTAGTTAAATTTAGAAAAAAAAAATCCTTGTTTTACAATTTTTTGAACAATTATGATCTGTTATTGTATGGTTGTAATGTGGTTTGTTTTTTAACTGCCATGGCTCTCCCTTGCCTTTTGTTTGCTACCCCATCCATGTCCTAAAGGTTATGGGCCTCGTTAGTCTATGACGGGAGTAACAAAAGTTATTTCTCCCTGTTGGAATTTATTAATGCGATCATTCAATCTACTCTTCATATTTACCGAATATAGTTTAAAAAGTAGAGTTACTCTTTTAACTTTTAGGTTGGCTTGGAGACCTTGGACACCAAAACTATAGGATTTCCATATGTATGGGTCCAAAAAATTGGAGGGCTGGATTTCACTTCTTCCGTAGAAGGCAGAGTTGAACCCAAGTTGGAAACATCCAAAACCAATATTCCAGTTGTCATCAAGTTCATCAGGAGACGAATACGCTCCAGAATTATTCTTATTAAACAAATTATTGCTTTGGGTAAGTTTATTCTTAATTTAATTTATCTGAATTAAGTGGGGTAAAGTACCATTATCCTCTTCGTATCCACAATTTTTGCCTTTGTCACTCAACCAAACTATATCAAGTGTACGATTATTAATAAGATGATCCTTGTAAGATTAGTTTGGCTGTCAGGCTTAGTGTTCATTTACAGGAGTAATCCATCTTTAACATTTAAGACTCCTTTCACCTGAAAACTACTTACTGGAGATTAGGCAATCTCTGTCAAAATGAATGTTTAGGGGTAAACCTTGAAGGACATCTGGTGTCTTTCATCAATCTAAATCTTGATTAGACTAACGAAGATTGCATATAGGAGTTTGGCTCAAATTGCCCAACCGAAGTTGGACAATTTGAAGCGTCTGGTCAACAAACTCAATATGACAACCCAACCACTGCCTAGCTGAAGCCAGATCGAGTCCCCCTTTCATGCCTTATTTTCAATCGAAGTTTTCGTGACATTAAAATTAATAACAACTTATAAATGATGAGGCATTATTTCTGATAAATTAGATAAATAACAATTTTCGAAGGCTTCGTTGTCACAAGTGAGGTAAAAAGCTTCAAAATCAGTGCATAGCAACAAAGAAAATGTAACTTCAGCTCAAAATATAGCAAATATGGGGAATCGTCTTGCAAGAAACAGTGTTGAGGTACCTCAATATTTCTATTTATGATGCTATTGTAATGTGCAATAATAACCTATTATTCGTTATTTCCTATAAAATTGTCTGGTCAACTCTGTTTCTATTACTTGCAAATTTGTTCTAAAAGTCATTAATAACTTGTCGAATGGCTAAAACAGGTTTCTTGCCCCCAACTGTTTTCCCTGTTTTGTCGAAAAAATCAAAACAGTAGTTAGTGAATGGCAATTATTGTGAATTCAGTTATAATATTCACTACTCACAATGAAACCGACAAAAAGGATCATCTTGAAATCACAAATAACGAAGATTTACGGGATTTTGGCAATTTAAACTCCAACCGCCTTGAGAGGGGCTTGAACTCCTAAAACACTCTGGTGGAACGCATAATTTGGCAATCTCCGTTATTTTTCCAATCTCTCCTAGGTTTAATTGTCTGGTCAAAGTGGTTGTGAGACAGTTGAGAAGGTCTTGGTCAATTGTATTAAGTTATTTGGATTTGGTTGAATGTGCATGGCTTCTGCTGTAAAACATAATTTCATTCTATTATGTCGTAGAAAATAAAAACGTAGTTGGACCGCCCTGTATGAAGTCTGTCAAACTGTCCTGTACATTGAAATCTTGGAAAGCTATGACTTGGGATGAATTTAGGGAACATCCAGCCGCTGCTCATCTGAAAGACACTATCTATGTTTCTCCGCACGACATATTCTTCATTGCAACTATAGTTCGAGGGAAAGGTGAGATAGACGTAATTGATTTGAGTTTTAATAACTACTCGTAATCCCCTTCCATCCAAGTATTCAACAATGCTCTGACAAAAACGTTATTCATTAATAAAGAGTTCCTAGGAGATTCGGACACCGTGGTATCGTATCTAGTCGGTGGTGGTATCTAGGGCGAGCACAGCTCTGGTTAGCAAAAATGGCGGCGTTACCACCAACTCAGCTGAACTAGTGGTATCTCTGATCCGTATCTAAGAGTCACGTACGTTTTGCTTTCACGTCACTATAAGAAAACGAGCATTCTTTTTTATGCTTTACAAGATCACTCGGATCACTCGTTCTTTCGTTTTTTTAACAAAAAATGCCGGGGTGGAAGACTTTTTTGAATAGTATGTTAACGGATTGACTTCAACTGAGGAGTTGCTGTTGATTTTTCGAACGTATTTGGAGCGGGAGCGTGTAAGGGAAGCACCTCGACGATTAAGCCTGCTCTATGGGAGATTTTCCCTGGATGACATGAGCGAGGATGATATTCTATTTTCGTTCCGATTTAATAGAGAACATGTACATTTACTCCAGAGGCTCCTTCAAATTCCCGCAGAAGTTACGACAGATAAGTACGCTTGGAATCGAAATTGATTTGTTTGTAACTTCCTACTTAGCGACTTGGGAAGTACATACTCCAGAAAAGGAATGTACAGCAGGGATTCTGGGGTTGCAGTTAGACAGTTTCTATAATAGCAAATTCCTAAATGAAGCTGTTAGGCTCTTTAAAAACTCGCACAGTTGGCGAGAGGCTCACTCAAAACAAGTTGTTAGTTCGTAGGTACTAAATATCGAAATCTTTGTGTTTTCTTAAACTGTAAAGTACCTAATAAAATGATGTTGAATCAAAATGAAAATTCTGCTCTCTCTTGGCATGAAATTTCAATTTAGCAATTTCAGAAATCAAATTTTTAGGTAGAAATGTTGAAAATGTTGATGCGAAGCGGTTTACAACTAGGTTACCCCGATGGCAGGTCACTCTGTGATAAGGACGAAAGATATTCGTTTGGATCGCATCGGTAGCATCGTAACTTCCGTAAAGATACCACCGTCGTATTGCAATACGACCAATCGTATTGGCGGCGCATGCGCAGTCGCGCGTTCATATCGCGATACGGATTTGTAACGGTGTTGGCGGATCTCCTAGGAACTCTCTAATATCATCTTTCGTCCTGTGAGGCCAAAACCCCAGGAGTCAATGAATCGTGGGAGTCAATTTCGTGTTCCAAGCTCTAAGCTCCGAGTTCCTACAAGTGATATGAGCGCTCCTGCAGGGCTCAGTTGTCACTTTTGGTTTATTATTTTCAGTAACGAAGGAAAAATATGCAACCCCCCCCCCCCCCAAACTGTTGTACACTTCAAGATAAGTAGATTTCAAAAATGTATTCATAAAACCTGTCCATCCACTGTCTAGTTTTCTCAGCAAATACTTGATCAAAGTTTACGAACTTTGTCTCAAAAATCCTACGTTGATCCAGGATGTGCCAGTAATCATGGCGTTTTGATCAAGCCACCCTTGTAAGGTAGAAATATTAAAAAATCATAAACATTGTACGCAAGAGGTTAGTTTTCAAGTTTGACTATCGGAAAACACATGCTTCGTGCGAAATATCGCATCTACAGTTATTGAAAACCCACGTCATGTCTTCTCCAGCTGTCACAATTGTCTGCCATCAATAAACTGCATTTTAGCAACCAAATGAGAAAAGTTCGGGAAACAAACAAATCGGTTAACGTTTGTGAAGTAGAAGGATGTTTTAGAGGTTCTAACCTAGTCTGGGTTGTGCGCTGGAAATAGCAAGACCGCTTGCTTTAAACGATTATTTAGTTACCTATTTAATAATCTATTATATTAAATCTCCTATTCCTTTGTAACAATCTTTAAAGATTATTGCAATAAAATGCAAAATGAATCCTCAGTCCACTAGCCATTTCAAAAGTCAGAAAATCACATTTTCTGTGAATGTAATCCTCTGTAGTAACAAACTTGATTAGGACATGCTATCCGAATATTTAGGAAAGTTCAATGTTTTTATTAAGCTCCTGTTAATACTTGATTACTATTTTATCGCCCAATGTAATAATCACTGAAAATTTCAGCTAAAATGAGCGCCTTAGTGATAGTAAAATGTGACTACCCCTTTGCTCCTCCATTTTGCGCCGTTCAATTAGAATGGAATGACCTCGTCCTGACTGCCAGTAACAGCTCTCAAGTTGTTGTAAGTAACATCAAATTATACTTTATGTAATATGATATTATCTTTTTAATTACAAAATTAAAATACTAATATTTTATTTACCAAACACTGTGATGTCGAATGTTTCTGTGTCCAGAATATGGAGAGAGAAGTAAACGTTTATTGGAAGGAGCTAACTGAGGAAAGTACCTGGACTTCGACTATGATACTGTTCCAAATACACCGACTTATGTACATATTTGACATATTCTTGGAATGCTCCGATTCCAATAAATTCTCAGCTGAAAAGAAGACATTCCTCCATCCACACAGGTCTGAATTAAAGTGTATTATCATTCGTAGATTATTAAAGATTACGCCTAGATCTCAATCAGAGACTGGATACATTTCTGATGCACGTTAAGAAAGCCGTTAGTTAACAATTCACTCCCCTGGTTGCTCTCGGCTTTTGGTTTATTATTCAATAATAAAGCATTGTAAGGTAACGGCACCGGTAGTGGCCACTGCTCCAGTAGTGGCCATTTTAAAGTTTACATTTGAGAAATAAGGATTCCCGGTCTCCTAGTGGCTTCAAACTTGCAGGAGGTACAGCTCCCCGTCCCTAGTTTCCTCGTTTGTTGGGCTGTATCCTAGAGCTTCTACTGGATAGAATCAATTTTGTTCATCTGTTTATTATTAAACAATAATAAAGACATTGGCCACTAATCGTAATTTGATGTGGCTACTAGATCAAAATAAAGAAAAAAATAAAAAATTTGTTCTTTTGTAGTTTTAGGCGCCAATTTAACAATAAAGAAAAAATCAATCTCTTCAAAAAAAAGTTGGTACTTTAACAATTCATCTCTTCAACTTCTTATCAACTTGTTTCAGGGGTAGAACGCGTGGGCATCCCTACAAATACATCCAAGTTGGCGAAGGGGTATTCCTACAGAGGTGAAAATTGCGATTGCAGCTTCTGTCCTACATTTGAAATACCCTTCTACTTTCAAGATTTCTCCTCTTATGAAATCTCGAAGAACAATATTCTACTGCCTTGTTCGTATTATACCTTGTAATATATTTTTTAATGTTGTAAATGGTTTTCGAAAAACGACATTTCAATCTGGTTCTCTTTATTCAATAATTGGAGTTGCCCTTGGCGATGAAAGAACATTTCTGTAATGAAATCTGTAAAAACAACTCAGTATAAATACATAATTTTCTTTCTTGGATATTGCTATTTTAATTGGCCGAAATTGAGCACTAAACCCCAAAATTTTGTTAACTTCTCTACTAAAAACTAATTTTGTTGGTTTGAAGAAGCTACAAATTTAGTTGTTGTTTCAACTAAATCAGTTCTAGTTGCGTGGTGAAACTAAACGGCGTAGGTTAGCCAGAGCTGTCAGCTACAGCATTAGATTAAATTGCAGTTAGTTTTCGAGTAACAAGTATTTCAATAATCTTGACGAATTTAGTGACCACACGGATTAGTATATAAACCCTAGGTGGTTGGCTGTGATCAGATGAGAGACAAACCACTACCCCCTTGCTCCCTTCCACACTTCCTTATTGCTCGCTTTCTGGTGAGTGATGTATTCCTTAGTTGAGGAGCTTACTTTCAAACAGGCACATATCCATTCCGACAAAATGTTCAGGAAGTGAAAAAAACGATTTGCAGATTAGTGGAGATGTTTTTCTGCAGTTTCTCATCGGAGTAATGTGTGAGAAGGCACAGATAAAGATGCCTCAGAATATGAATCAATTTTCTCCAAAACACGAGGCTGTATATCCATTTTCACTTTGGAAATGTGCCCTTTTGATCAAAACTCATGGATTTGTGCCTTTTTGAAAAAGAAGGAATTCATTCTCCATTCTGTAGGTTTTATTGAAAACTTTACCTGACTCCATACTTCCATTTGTCATGCCTGCCATCTATCGAGTCTCGTGTAAATATTCAACGTCAAGACGAAGGCGCAATGCTTCTTTTTGGATATGTGCCTCTTTGAAAAACCACGACTTATCGCCTGACGAAATTCGGAGGATATGTGCCATTTCGATTGCAAGGCACTGAAAAAAATGTAGGGGACGGATTTGTTACCTTTGGATGCAAACACATAACTTTAGCCCCGGAATTGACGTGGATGTGTTCTGTTTTGTTCGGAAATGATAGGGGGATCTGATTCAACTCATATTCAGAGATAGAAAATTGAGAAAAAAACGTTTTCTCCCAGATTTGGATATGTGCCTCTTTGAAAGTAAGCTCCTCAGTTGACATGTTCTGGAAGGATTGAGTTTGAAGGTACGTTTGACAGTATGTATCCACAGGTCGTTTGAAATTCAACGTCAAACAGTAAGTATAAGCATGTACATAAAAAGTGTTTGAAAGATCTGTTCCTCCTACAATTTTTTTCGTTGAGTTTCTAAAACCACAGTGGCTTGAAAACGTCGTAATTTAAAAACAAAGTCATTGATCGATGAAAGAATTAACCTGATAAGCAGTTAGTCGTAATGATAATTCAAAATTCAACTATATGGAGCTGAGAAAGCTGTACGCTTCATGAAGTGTAGGATGGGAATCAAAGCGGTGCAGAGGTGCCCTAAGAATTTCCTAGTGCATACAGAACACTGTTGGATGAGACTGCTCAGGTCATCCCGTTTGACTTCTTGACAAATGAATGGCACTCGCAGAAGGAGGAACGGGAGTGGAGCCTACAACATTTTCGTAGAAGATGGGCTCAGGAGCGTAAAGGTAGATGGACGGCTTTACTAAGAAGCAATGTGAGGCAGTGGATGTAGAAAGGGCATGGGAACGTGGGGTATTACCTGACCCAATTCCTGACAGGCCATGGGTACTGTTGCTCCTTCCTGAAGAGTATAGGGAAGATAACCGAGGCAGAATGCCTCATGAGAGATGATGATGCAAGGCTCAGTGTCTGCCTACGTTGGAAGCACCTTAAGGCGTGTTATAACAGCGCAGATAGAGGATTTGAACACTGAAACTGTCATTGCGAGACCGGCATGGGCAGAGAGAATAGGCTGCACGTAAGTAACTAGAATTCTCGAGCACGAGGAAGTAAACAGAATGGCAAGAAGAGTTTAGGTATCTCATGAAAAGCAAACATAAGCATCAGACTGGAAGTGCCTGTTAGAGGCTAGAAAGAGGCTGTCCCGAAGTAATACCTAATGGAAGCTCCAGGACAGTCCTAGAAAGGAGGTATGAGGAAGGGTGTTCTGTCGGCATTTCTGCAAGGAAGGATCTGACACAAAGGATGATTATAAAGTGACTGTCAATTTGTACAAAATTTCATCTGCCTCATTAAAAAAACATTTGAACTAAGTTATATTTTTTCAAATTAGAGGGTTTCGAACCTCACTGGCCGCTTGAGGTCTAAGTTCTAACTGTTCGATGATATTAGTTGGTACCTCCTTGGTTGTCCAAATCTGTTAACGATGAGATACCCTGCAAGGCTAAGTTATGCATTGGTTTCGTCCGACTGGTGTCAATTAAAATCGTGCTATCTGATTCTCTAAGGCGATTGTTCTAACGAAGTGTTTTTTCTTGAGGCGAACAATAACAAGCCCTCATTATCATTTTCTATTAAGAGATAATTGTGTTTTATGGTTCCGACTATTGTAGTCACGACATAATCATGATAATTTTAAAATCCCTACTTAAATACACGGAAAGTGGTGATATGAATTTCATTATAAATACGGGCAATATGGTCACAAACAAATGAAAGCTTGAACTAATTGGACTGGGGCTGGGGGATTGAGTTTTTTAATATTTATAAATTATTTTGAAATGAAGTAGACTAAACAACCAAATAGTAAACTCTTCAAATACTCTTCCATCGAAAAAAAACCTCTGCCAAGGGGGTGTGGCACACGTAATAACATGACTGTATAGATCATTGAAATTATTATTGACTACAACTTCGTTCAATTAGGCGAAGTAAATGTTGAATTAGGAAAAAATTATTGTTAATACTGCAAGCGTAACTTGATTAAAATAAAAACTTTGAACAAACTAATTGGACTGAAATCGGTCAAGAACTGGTGTTATGCTTGTGGCAAGGATTTTACGTTTGCGCATGCGCAGATTGATCCGGGTGTCATAAATTTCAAATACTTTGAACATGAAGTCAAAACTAAACACGTTTGCGCAACTTAGTAAACTCTTCAGGTTATACTTTCACGTTTGCGCATGCGCAGAGGCTACTATTGATCCGGGGTTCAAGAAACCTATAGGGGACCATCTACACCCCAACCCGCACAACCCCTGAAAATTTCATCAAAATCGGACAATAACTTCGTGTAGTTTTGCCCGTAACAAGGATTTCAGACACACAGACAGACACGGAACCAAAATTGTTCAGAAAGGTCTTTAAATTTTCAAATTCCGAAAGTGAAAACAATGACCTTGGTAGCCATCACTAACACAGCCATAACTTTGGACTTGGAAAAATAGGTAATAATACTTACTCTAAGATCATGAAGTCTTAACTTGATGTCTTCAGAATTAATTATTCTAGTTCTCCCATAAACTACCCCAATTTTTGCTTTAGAAGGAACGGTACAGGAGACATGGCAAGTCCACGCACTTGCAGGGCTAAGGAAGTTTGCCTCTTGTGTGCGGGTTTGTCCCTTTTATAGTGTCATACTCTCAAAATGGAGAAGCACCACCAATGAAAATACGTAGGTAATAACGCGGGCTTTAGTACAGGAATGTGAAGCTAAACAATGAGGTTCGTTCCTCCACGCTCAAACCATTATGAAATAATTAATTAAGAACAAAGCAAAATATTACATGGAAAAACAAACCTAACGCGTTTTTCTGTCCTTATCGACAAAAACCGATACAGTTTTGGAGAACGACTCACTTTTATCAGAAAGGAACTGCTGCTTGGTGGCCTAATTTTCGACTGCACGGATTCGCTCCAAAAAGACCCTGCGTGTCTTTGCCCCATGCGGGCTATTGCCCCCACTTACCCTACATCCAAATAACCATAAGATTCAAATTTGAACTGCCAGCTGGGCAAGTTAGTTGGCCCTGTACCGTAAGTAGTGGTCCTGAAAATAATTCAAGCTTACGAGAAGAAGAAAAGCATCATTCATAATAATCTGCTTGGTTTCATGTACCCATAGTACCTACTTTTTAATGTAGGGATCTCCTCAGAAGGCGTTTTCACTTTGGGGAACGAACGAATTGGGCTCAAGTTCGTTGTTTCTTTCGAATTTAAGATAAAAATGTAATTTTTACTAACCACAATAGTATACATATACACGTACCACATTTGAAAAAAAATTTTAAATAAGTATAAATTCAACAGTGAAACCTTTTTTTTTTTTTTGGGTTTATTATTTAATAACAAACCATTGTAATCGCTCTTGAAAAAAAATTGCTAACCCCCTCTGAAAATTTAATGGTTTACGTTTCAAAAGGTAAAGAATCCGAATCTGAAAACAAAATTTCCGTCCGTCCGCCGTACGCACGATTTCTCCCAAACGGCTGAAGCAAAAAAGCTGAAATTTTCAGGAAAAATCCATGTTGGTCCGGCGACGCCCCAATTCTTGAGCCAGCTCTCTCACTTAATTTAAAGTGCCCTTTAAGGGTTGTCAAAGTTTTGTAAAATCCCTAAAAACCTCAAAAAAAAATTCAAGGCGGCCTAAATTTGTACTCTTTTTGAAGAGCACACCACAAGGAATCGAATGAGCCCTTCCCCAGGTCCGTAGGTCAAACCATTCCCGATGTATGGTGACAACATTTGCGTTATTTTGGTTTATTATTGTTTCTGTTTTGATATCAGTAACCTAGTGATGTAGTAATGTGGATACTGGAGTGAACTCCTAAAAGGCTTTGTAGCCGATACACGGGTTGAAGCATTCTGACAACCATTAAAAAAACGCTGCAAATTCTTTCACTGGGGTTTATTATTCAATTGGCTTGCGTTCATGATTTGAATTTCTACTAAGCTTTGGAGTGTGCGCGTTTCACAGGTGATAGAGCGATTATTGAATTTCAGGAGGCACACAAATATGGTCAACTGATCAATCCAAATAGGTATTATAGTTGAGAACAGATTTACGTGCTCCATGCATATCTCCTGAAATTCAATAATCGCTCTATCACTTGTGAAACACGCACACTCCAAAGCTTAGTAGAAATTCAAATCATGAACGCAAGCCAATTGAATAATAAACCCCAATGAAAGAATTTGCAGCGTTTTCAATCTTAAAATTGAAATACGTGAATACATATCTTCAAAACGAAATGATATTACGCTAATTTTTATGCCAAACTATCTGTAGAATTTATTTCCTTAGATTGAATGTGTCAAGGTGCCAATTTAGTTGGTTTAGTATGCAGGCACCTACTTGGTATATTTTTAAGCCTTTCATAACACTGACATCTACCTTCATTACCACCTTATTATTACCTGGTTTGTCAGGTAATGCACCTTCTTCACTTTGATTTTTGATGGAACTAAGTACTGACAGCCCTATTCTTCAGATAATTTAATATTAAATAGCGTTAACATTGTGCAGTTGATTGGAATGATGCAATGAAATATGAATAAGCTGGTTTGTGGCTTCAAGGAGCTACGGCATCTGCCCAGCTAATGGTCTTATGACGCCCTTGCCTCGTTCTCCTTCTTCTTCACCTCGTCCTTGATTTTTTAAACTTTCTTCGCCACAGACCTTTGGCCGGAGGAGACTACCTATTGAAGCGTTACGCGGTTCACTTCGTCTTAACCTCGACTTAGCCTTTCCGTAGCGGCCGTGGTCGATCAGTTAATATAGCCCGTCCCTTGAAGTCGTACACGGGTGCACTTCGCAATGACAAAGACCATTTCAGCGATGTTTCCTCACGAAATTACGCCCGTCGAGGGTGAACTCAACGATTCGCTCATGAAAGATTTTCACGGAGAAAGGAGCGGGTTTTGCCGAGTTGGTGAAGATAAATTCGTGCTACCTCTCGCCTATCAGAAACACGCAGAAAGCTACTACACCGTCCCATTGAGAAAAGATGACATTTGGGTCGTTACATTCCCAAGATCAGGTAAGTACAAGCTTTTTACATTGGATGCTCTTCAACGCAGATTACAAAAAAATCTGTACATAGGTACATTCCAAATAATCTTAATTTCTACTAGTTTCAATTTTACATTCAATATTAAATTAAAAAGCATGCAAAATGATTTGATCCTTGATAATACCATTTATTAGCGGTCCTTTTCTTGCCAACTACCAAAAACAATGAAGCAACTATACTGGTGCCTCAAGTTTTTGAAATTCAAATTTCCAAAATTTTCATCATGGAAATCCATTTTGGAGTATTTTCGACAGTGATAAAATCCAGAAATCGTTTCAAATATTCATGTGCCATACCAGACAATACCTATAATCTTCCCTTCATATTAAGACGAAAAAAAAGTCCCAGCCATGCAGGATTGTTGTGTGAGCAAAATTTTCAAAATAATCACATTATATTCTTGTTAAATTGAGTTGAAATTCGGGCACTTTATGTGCAAAGAATTGTGAACTATCAATTTCATTGCGAACAGAACTTATTCTAAATAATGTTATTTCATTCTAAAAAAGATTTTGTATGTATAGATTTTTAACATAATTTATGAAATAAATCAGCACGAATGGGACATTAAATTTTTATAAGACCAAATTCACTGTTGATAAACTTTTTTTTACCCAACTATATTCTGCTAAAAATATGAATCCAACGATTTTTCGCCGTTTTTCGTAATTTGTATGCTTTTTTAAGTACAGTTTTTGAAATTTGATCAATGTAATGTACTCAACAAATTTTGCACAACGAACTCACCCTTTCTTTTGGTAGGTATGCTTGGGTTTTGGGGAAAGAACTAAGTTTCATTAAGAAACAAAAACCTAAAATCCGATTCCCGATAGGAACTTTTTTTAAATTTTATTTTAAAATGTTTGGAGTTATTTTCTAAACAAATTCGGTTTAAAAAACCTGTTGTTTGGGAAAGCATTCAAAAAGAGGACTGGACCATTGGAGGGTGCTTTTTGAAAACATTCAAGAGTTCTATTTTTTTTAATTGTCTAAAAATAGTGAAGTTCATGTTTGGTAGCACAATATTAATAAAAGCACACCATTCATGCAGCACGATCGTATGGCATTTCCTTAATCATCGTTTTACGTTTATCTTGAATTGTGTTGACATTGGAGCAGTTTGAGGGCAATGATAGGTAATGTTAAATTTAAATTCTATAGCAAATTAACTTCATCAAAGTAATACTCCGGTGCAGAAATTTGATTTAATATGTGGATTTTACAATTTTCATGTTCTAATCGATCGATCAAATCGATGTTTACCCTTTTTTGGAAATGTATATTGATATTTTTAGACATTTGACCAATTTAATATGCTTAAAAAGTGGTGTCCCACTAACTCATCTTTTTCGAAATAACGAAGTTTTAAATGTCACAAAACAATTAAGACAAGTTATGATTATTTTCATTTAAAATTTTTCGGAGCTATTGCAACAGCTTCATCTTTTAGGAAAATTCCTAAAATGAAGTATACTGACTAAAAACTAGAAAATGTTTTTACTTAATTTTTGCTGACAGTACCTATGTACAAACTTCATTAAAAACCTCACCGAAATCTGTTTTTGTTTCAAAACACTCTAATAACTGATTTTTTATCTAAAATTGTGTATAAAATATTTTAGAAAACAATTTTTTGTTTGTTTATGCATCTAATATGCTTCAGAAAAATAAAATTAAATTAAATTTTGATAGAAAAGCTAGAAAATTAGCTCGTAAGTTTATGCTGTAGCACTGCAACTTGTCTACTAAAATTTTGAGCACGGTAAATTACTAAAAATATCAATGAAAATTGATAAAAATATTTAAATTCTTATTTTTTGACAGATGAATTTTTAAAAAATTGGGAATAAGTATGAACTAGAACGCACACTGAAATTTTGCACTAAACTATACCAAATTGTGTTAGAATTTATTTAAAATGCACTCAAAATCTATTACAAAGAGAGTAGAATATTGAAAATTTATGAGCTGCAATATTTCATACGTTTTACTTTATTTTATTTTCGATCCAAAGAGAGTAATAGAACACAATTAAAGCAGTTGACTGTTTGTATTGTTCAAATTTTATTGAACAAGTTTACCCGGCATTGCCCAGGTGAGGGTGATAAAATGAAGGATTCAGCTCCACATAATCACGCTTTATTATTATCAGCTGAAGTTTTGTGTTTTTAATTTTCTCCAAATCAGTATGGATACTGTTTGTGTTATCAAGCAGCTTTGTATCTTTGTATAGTTGGCATTCGATTTGGTACAAAAATAAACCTTTGTGCAATAATTTTCAGGTTTTTTGAAAATTTAATTTCCAACTTTTGAAGACCTTGTTTTTAGCTTTTTTGTGTTAAACTATTGGTTTATTATTAAATTGTAATCGCTCTTTTAAAAAAAATTCTAAGGCCCCCTGAAAATTTCATGGTTTACGTTTAAAAGGGTGTAGAATCCGAATCTGCAACAAAAATTTTTCCGTCCGTCCGCCGTACGCCCGATTTTTCCCAAACGGCTGAAGCAAAAAATCTGAAATTTTCATGAAAAATCCATGTTGGTCCGGCGACGCCCCAATTCTTGAGCCAGCTCTCTCACTTAATTTAAAGTGCCCTTTAAGGGTTGTCAAAGTTTTTTAAAATCCCTAAAAACCTCAAAAAAAGTCAAGGCGGCCTAAATTTGTACTATTTTTGAAGGACACTCCACGAGGAATCAAATGAGCCCCTCCCCAGGTCCGTGGGTCAAACCATTCCCGATCTATGGGCCGATTTATGGTGCCAACATTCGCGTTATTTTGGTTTATTATTGTTTTTGTGTTGATATCAGTAACCTAGTGACGTAGTGAGTAATGTGGATACTGGAGTGAACTCCTAAAAGGCTTTGTAGCCGATACACGGGTTGAAGCATTCTGATAATTTTCAGGAAAAATCAGAAAATCTGAAATTTTCAGGAAAACGCTGCAAATTCTTTCACTGGGGTTTATTATTCAATTGGCTTGCGTTCATGATTTGAATTTCTACTAAGCTTTGGAGTGTGCGTGTTTCACAGGTGATAGAGCGATTATTGAATTTCAGGAGATATGCATAGGGCACGTAAATCTGTTCTCAACCAAAATACCTATTTGGATTGATCAGTTGATCATATTTGCGTGCCTCCTGAAATTCAATAATCGCTCTATCACCTGTGAAACAGGGACACTCCAAAGCTTAGTAGAAATTCAATTCATGAACGCAAGCCAATTGAGTAATAAACCCCAGTGAAAGAATTTGCAGCGTTTTTTTACTCTTCTCCCTAATAGATGCAACTTATTTTGACGAATGAGATTCATCCAACGTTGATTCCAAACTAATTTATAATTGGTAAATGACATATTTAACATTTTCAGGTACGACGATCTGTCAAGAACTGGTTTGGCTCGTTAACAACAACTTGGACTATGAAACCTCCAGCAAAGTCTCGCTTCAGGATCGCTTCCCGTTTTTAGAGTAAGACCTTCGAAGGACAACTCGGCATGTTTCATAGCCACGATTAGACCATCGATGATTTTCCTCTAAACCTTGAAAAGAATTGATTTCAAGGCGCAGCTGCACACTTAATCTCGACATCGTGTTTATTTCTTAACTGAGTTCATTAAAATTTAATTTCGGAATGCAGTAACAGCTTACTTCATCCGAACAAGGGACAATATCTAAGCTATATTTGTTTGAAAGGAATACTTTACCGCCTGATCGTAAAAAACAGAAGCGTTTATCAAGTCTACCTAGTTATCTACCAACCTTGAATAATTGGTCTATTTACGTCATTATTGGAAAATACCTAATTATTGTCTTAACGGTTTTCAATACATTCCGAGTTTGCGGTTGTTATAATCGACCTTGCGTTATTTCTTTACGCGAAAGGCTACGGATATGCACGCTTTGAACCAAGCCTTAAAGGTGTGTCCACTCATTGGTCGCTAAAAGTGTGGGCAGGTCAAGATCTCAAATAACCGCAGCCGGTTCTAACCTGACTGAATGTTGCTTCCGAGTGTTTCTACTGGTTGCGGAAGTTTTGTTTTTAATCTCGGGGATAAAAAATTAATTTTTTCCCCTCAAAATCAACCTCTGTTGGATAGCCATAGATTCTCGTAACACCCTTAATATCTACTTTTTATTGGATTTTGATGGAATGTGCGGGTTGGGCTCTAGATGATCGCCTATAAAATTTACTTATCGCTCAAAGATCAATATTTCACTCTGATTAGCGCAAACGTAAAATGTAGCAAGCTTCATTTTCTCAGATTTTAGCTGCCCGACCTCGCTCAATTTTAGAGTTGAAGAAAAACATTACAATAATCTTCTATAAATTTCAACACGCTCGTACCATTAGTAGCTTCTACGCATGCGCAAACGTAAAACCTTGGTAAAAAGCCTAATTTATACAGTTTTTAACCGATTTTGATTAATATTGTCGAGTACCTTTGTTGGGATATGCTATAGATGAATTTTCAGAGAAGGTGCGAATTAGGGTGAAGATGGTCCCCTATGAAATTAACTCCCTCAAAACTCAATCAATCTGTGCTAACATAAAATATCACATCAATTTGAACAGGATAGTATCACTTTTGTACCCGCTATCGATATAGCCATAATACCTACTTGTCGACTCACTAACGTGAATCGTTCTAAAAAGCTAATACTCGGCATCTTGAAAGATTTTGATTCTCATACGTTTATTTACAACATTTCAACGATCTATAAATTTAGGTTACTGATACCAGCAATCTAGGCAGACGTTTTTCGAGTGTGCACAAAAATTGTTAATACTCAGGCAAAACTTTTCAAATAGGTACCTACAGCTTCTTTAATATTGTGCAGTAGAATCGTTTTAAATTTTTCACATTTGGTGAAACCTGAGTAGAACGTTACCTACGCTCAAAATTCTCAATGTTATATAATTTTCTGTTCATGGTTAAAACGAATTATTAAACAATTTAGTTCTCCATTTAACAATTCAGATGATTCGTAATTGAGACCTGCCAAAAGATCAAAGGACTTATTTACTTTTTATTCTAATATTTTGCTTCAGAGTCTACCAAGGTAGCGGAAGCATTGTTTTCACTTTCGGAATGTGAAAATTTTTTTGTCTCCAAAATCAAAAATTCCACTCGCATTTTGCGTTTTAGACCTTTATGAAAAATTTTGGTTCCGTGTCTGTCTGTCAGCAAATCCTTGTTACGGGCAAAACTACACGAAGTTATAGTCCGATTTTGATGAAATTTTCAGGGATTGTGCGGGTTAGGGTGTAGATGGTCCCCTATAGGTTTCATGACCCCCGGATTAATAGTAGTCTCTGCGCATGCGCAAACGTGAGATCCTTGTTACGCGCATAACTTCGTGAGTTCTTGACCGATTTCGATGAAATTTTCAGGGATTGTTCTGTTTGATGTGTAGATGATCCCCTTTGAGTTTCATGACCCCCGGATCAATAGTAGCCTCTGCGCATCCGCAAACGTGAAATCCTTGTTACACGCATAACTCCGGGAGTTCATGGCTGATTTCGATGAAATTTTCAGAGATTGTTCGGACTGATGTAAAGATGGTCCTCGTGAGTAATAAAGAGAAAATGAAGTTTTAGCCTCGAGCTTGATTGAACGAAGTTCTTTAGTCAATAATAATTTTCAATGATCTATACAGTCATGTTATGAATACGAGGAAGCTATGTGCCACACCCACTTGGCAGACGTTTTTGAACTAGTTTATAGCTTAAAGAAAGAAAGATTTTTTTTTTTGATTTATGCATAGCCTAAGTGCATTTAGACTAAGCGGTGACAGGATTGTATTCGTGTGTACTTTGAGGAGCTGGATTCAAATCATAAAAAGGAGAAAGGAGTAAATTAAAAGTATGTTTATAGTAATTTTCGAACGGAAAGCGAAGAATGGAATCACCAAGCTAATCGATTTTTCGCTTTTAAATAGGGATAAAAATAAATTATAAAGCTACAAATTATTATTATATCTGTGTTAGATAGGTAACCCTTCTATGTAAATCAATTCTCTATGTATATAACACGTATTATTTAAACTCGGGGCCTTCATACCTTATAGATAACTGTATTCCAGATGCCATAAAAAGGCCCTCATTTATAGGTATATTTCGGCAAGGTAAATCGATTAGGAAATAAATTAGGCAAAAAGATTATTCAGCTGATCACTGTGACTCCATACCTTGTAATTAGCTTCTAGAATGGCCTTGAAAGATAACCTCGTGAACGGCAAACCTTAAAAGTCCGTTAGCGGCAATCAATCACAATTTTTACTACGTCCATGCAAGATCATGTTCGTGTTGACGTTATTTTTTTCCTTCCAAAGTTCTAGCCTTCAGAGAGGCTTGACGGATGAGCGTGAAGCGGATCGAGTGGGCTCATTCATTTCGTTGAATGGGTTTCGAAAGTTCTGATTTTTTAAATATTTCAGTCCTTGGATTTCATCCTGTGGGATGGATTGCAACTAATGACTAGATGTCAGTTTCAACTAGACCCCAAAAGGGATTTTTGACCCAAATTTCATTAACTTTGCACATTCAGATAGAAGCTCCGAACGGCGGACGGACGGATTTTTGGGTTTATTATTCAATAATAAACCATTGTAATCGCTCTTGAAAAAAAAAAAAAAAAATTCTAAACTCCCCCTGAAAATTTTATGTTTTACGTTTCAAAGGGTGTAAAATCCGAATCTGCAATAAAAATTTTTCCTTCCGTCCGCCGAACGCACGATTTCTCCCAAACGGCTGAAGCAAAAAAGCTGATATTTTCAGGAAAAATCCATGTTGGTTCGGCGACGCTCCAATTCTTGAGCCAGCTGTCTCACTTAATTTAAAGTGACCTTTAAGGGTTGTCAAAGTTTTGTAAAATCCCTAAAAACCTCACAAAAAGTCAAGGCGGCCTAAATTTGTACTTTTTTTGAAGAACACTCCACGAGGAATCGAATGAGCCCCTCCCCAGGTCCGTAGGTCAAACCATTCCCGATCTATGGCCCGATTTATGGTGCCAACATTCGCGTTATTTTGGTTTATTATTGTTTTTGTGTTGATATCACTAACCCAGTGACGTAATAATGTGGCTTTGTAGCCTAAACACGGGTTGAAGCATTCTGATAACCATAAAAAACGCTGCAAATTGTTTCACTGGGGTTTATTATTAAATTGGGTTGCGTTCATGATTTGAATTTATACTAAGCTCTGGAGTGTGCATGTTTCACAGCTGATAGAGCGATTATTGAATTTCAGGAGATATGCATAGAACCAAATCGGTTCTCATCCAAAACACCTATTTGGATTGATCAGTAGATCATATTTGTGTGCCTCCTGAAATTCAATAATCGCTCTATCAGCTGTGAAACATGCACACTCCAAAGCTTAGTATAAATTCAAATCATGAACGCAAGCCAACTGAATAATAAACCCCAGTGAAATAATTTGCAACGTTTCTTTATTCTACACATCTTGAAACGTAATTTTGTTTTAACTAATGAAAGGATTCCGACCATCTAAAGGTGAATTGGAGGGTACTTATGTGGTATACTAAGAATATACGTGATCAGCGTTAAATTTACTGTATCAAGTATCAATTTTATCATTATTAGTATCTCTTGGATACCCTCTTACGTCGAATACGGCCATCCCGTTAGGTAATTTGGTGATGTGAGTCTAGAACCACGATTACCAAACCCCCTGCAATAACGTAGGTGTCATTAATAAACGATGTCCTTGCCCCCCTATTTCAAATCATCCTTGATCTGTCGTCGAGATTCCTAGCTACGAATTACTTTTGATTATACCAACTCGTAATTATTATTTGATGTCTTTCTGTAATGGGAAATGAATGACTACGTTCAAAGATATCAATATGTTTAAACAAGGGTTCGAAATAGAAATCTTTCAGTATCAGGAAAAATTATCGTTTTTATAATTACTAAAAACTAATCTAGATGTTGAGAATAATGATTAATTTTTGCTTGAAAAAACGTAAATTATAGATTAATAGTTCATTGTTGATCAAAAGATCCCTTTGGCTATGCATGCCATGACTGTAAAGTCTATTTTCATAATCTATATGATTTTTTGGGATTGGGATTGGTGAATAGAAGAAGGGGACTTGGCGTAGGTGATCTAACTATGCCCAAAACACCGGCCTACATTAATTCTTATTGTAGAACCTCCTATCTCTATCGAGACCTTACAAAATTTCTCCACGATCAGGGAATAGCCACCACTACATCAACCCTTACAATATCGAGGGTGATGGATTAGCGGAGAAATGCAATGGGATCTTTATAGTCATGGTTGTTGGTTGGTTGTGGTGTGACCACTTTCATTCAAGACATCAAATTGGAGCGTATAATATGTTTTTTTTTTTTTTTTGGAAACGTTTCGTCCCGCTATGGGGACTTCTTCAGTCCTGCATACAGCATAAAACATACGTCAATATTCACTAGGGCCTATTTTTTATCACATGTATCTCTATCATGATTGTCATTCTTAATAAAATTAAATATTTCTCACCCGTCATTATATTATATTAAAGTATGGGTATCCAACAAACATCATACTAGTCAACACTCATGTTATTGTTGGAGTGGGATCTTTGAAAGACTATGTCCCTGGCAATGAAGGATTAGAGCTAACCCAATGAGAGGAAGTTTTGTTAGATTCACTACATGTTCTCCGATCCCTCTTATCCACCTCTACCAACAGCACTCTTCAAATGTTCCTAATCCGAACGTTCAGTGCATGACGATCGACAAATGGCGACACCGTACCATCATGGCTGACCAGATCAGGGAAGATCTTGATGAAATGTCACGAAGAGCTTCAAAACGCATTAGTCGAAGCTGTTGATCTGATTGAAGGTAAACTCAGAATATGCCCTGGTAAGACGGCAAGATAGTAAGGAAACAACCGTTTCCTTGAAACACTTGCGTCCGACAGGGAGGAGTGTATCTTCGATCCAGCTCAAGATGGCTCCTAAGGCGATGGTCGGGCGCAGGAGTCAAGCCTTCCGCCTAGGATGAACGTCCTCTAGGTGGGATGCTGCAGACCTTAACTGACAGACTCCACATCCTAAAGATCATGAAAATTACCAGCTTATTTTCAAGACTAGCGCTAAACTGAATAGGGAGGAGAATGTACTAAATCGTGATTTATTATCATCAATATGATCACAGGGCTCCTAAGAACAACTTAGCAATCATATCATTGTATTATTCTCTTTTCAACTCAGACAGGAACGTTAAGTTTAACAAATTGAAGCCTTAGTTCCAGAAGTTGTACTTTATCACAATTTTTAATTTTCTGATCAGAGATTAATGATTGTTTTGCTGAACAAGATTGAGTGCCCTTTTTTGTCAAAGTGGTCTCAACGAAATTTTATCAAGTATCATGTACGAGAGACACAACAAATTTTTTTACAAATTCAAAAGTGCTACAAAAAATTATATTAATTAAGAGTGTAGTGTAGTTGAGACATGATGCAGTGGCCCACTGGGAGTATAACCAGGACTACAACCAGAGGGTGTGGGGGGACCTTACCCCTATTGGAGTGTTCTATTAATCGTATTATGTTTAAGATACTAAGAGAGAAAAAACATTTATTGATCATTATATGGGGTGGAATGTTGGGTTAGTTGGGATTTGTGAAAAGTATAAATTGATATGCCAAAAGCTCGAAGTGGTATGCCAGAAGTGGAAATTGAGTCGCCGAAAGTTTAAGATACTCATTTTCTCCACAAACCAATAAGGGCTGTTACCAGGGCATTATATTTTATTGATATTTGATTGATTGATATTTTTATTGACCTCTGAAGTTACATTACAGGAACTTATATATCCTATTATCCTCAGTTCATAGATAACTAAACATCGTTTTTGCAGAGTCAATTCGCTGATCCATGATGACTTCGCTCAAGACCTTATTGAGCTCAATAATAACTCAACCGTCACAGAAATGATCAAAAGCTGGAAAACTGCAGGGCCTGAAGTACTTGAAAAAGTACCTTCGCCACGTCATGTCAAGACCCATCTGCCATTCAAGTTGCTCCCTCCTGCTCTACTGGATACTTGCAAGGTAATTTATAACAGCTACGTCAAATTACCCACTTACACAAAGAATCGAGAATTTTTCTAGCTTCTTATTTTATTTTTCTGAAAGTACTTTCTGAGAAAATAAGGAAAACAATAAACTTGAAACCACTTCCAGAAAATTTTGATAATTTAACGAAAATGATGGCATTTGAAAAAAAGAGGAGGAATGAGGCCATGGATGGGGCTTGATGTCACAAAATTTAGCAGTGAGTACAGCCAACAGGATTTTATTGAAACTTTCATCGATATAAGTTGTTATTGTTATAATATAACCATTGTTATATGTAGTTATTTTATATATAGTTACACAATCGTTATTCAGGTGTCCCAAAGTTATGCACAATCCGACTCCTGTTCTACAACTCATTTCCTACCAAAAGTGGCTCCCAGCAATATTTTTTTAGAGGCTTCGTTTTCGAGCTATTCGCGATTTAAGATTGTTTTCGTGTTTTCGACCTTAAGTCATTAAAACTGTTATAACTCCCTCAATTTCGGAGATAGCTCAAATTTGATGACACCGTTGGAAAGAGCGTTGAATTTTCTATCTATTTGCTGTCAGAAAACTTTTGACAAATTGCATTGAAGATGTGCAATTGCTGCGTGAAATGGTAGTTTTGTCAAAATCTTGAAATCGCCTGTTTTTCATCTCGCCTAGAAACCCCAAGAATGCTTGACGCGGAACTGTGCAGGCCTGGTAAAACGTGCACCGAAATGTCAGCTTTCCAACGGTGTTGTAGTTTTGGTTTTTAAAAATATTTTTAGTTAAGGAAATGGTGTTTAACTGCAGAAAAACATGTGTTTTCTGTTAAAATTGAGGTTTTTCCAAAAGTCTCGAAGATTAATGCAACTCATCGCAGTCGGAAATGAGTTGTAGAACACGTAGGAGTCAGATGGTGCATAACTCCTGGGACACCCTGTCTCACTAAAAAAGACCTATAATGTTTGAAAATTGGGAAAGCTACGGAGGAGGCATTGTCTTGGTTAGGGGCAAGGCCATGCAATGACCCGCACGACCCCCCGGTCTTGAAGGAGGGGTTGCTTTGTGCGCCGTGTATTATCAACCCCAATTTAATTTGGCCGTAGCATTGAGTGTTGCAATGTTGATAATTTGTTCTTTATGACCAGATTCAGTGTTAGACAAAACTGCCATTTCGCGTAGCAATCGCACATCTTTTTTTTTTGAAGATTTTGGTATCTTCTGGAAACTTGGCAGTTGAATTTTTAACAGCTCCTGGTAGATCAGGTGTAAAGTAGGTACAGTTTAGGCACACTAGGTACACTGCCTTGCAGCACTCTAGTGTGAACCTGAGACTGCCACAGGGCTGCATGGCATGCTGGTTTTAATTTGCGAAGTTTCTAAATCAGCCTTCTTGCCGCACTTCGTCGAACGCCGGCACACATTTCACTGTACTGATAGGTAATTTTAATTGTTTTTTTTTTTTCAGGTTTTTTACGTAGCTAGAAACCCGAAAGATGTCGTTGTCTCCTACTACCATCACAATCGCCACGTGAAACTCCACAACTACAGAAATGATTTTAGAACATATTGGAACTATTTCAAAAATGATTCATGTAAGGGTTTACCAATCAATTTTCCAGTAAATCACATCTTTGTAGTAATAGTGTTACATACTTATAGATATCACAGATGCAAAACTGCAAGTGTTAGTAATTTTTGGTTTATTATTCAATAATAAACCATTGTAATCGCTCTTGAAAACAAAAATTCTAACCCCCTCTGAAAATTTCATGGTTTACGTTTCAAAGGGTGTAGAACCCAAATCTGCAATAAAAAATTTTCGTTTTGTAAAATCCCTAAAAACCTCAAAAAAAGTCAAAGCGGCCTAAATTTGTACTTTTTTTTTAAGAACTTTCCATGAGGAATCGAATGAGCCCCTCCCCAGGTCCGTAGGTCAAACCATTCCCGATGTATGGCCCGATTTATGGTGCCAACATTTGCATCCACATTCACTACATCACTAGGTTACTGCGATCAAAACAAAAACAACAGCTTTTTTTTCGCATTAACCTAGTGATGTAGTGAATGTGGACACTGGAGTGAACTCCTAAAAGGGTTTATAGCCGATACACGGGTTGAAGCATTCTAATATACATACTCCGTCTTACGAAATTTAAAATTTTCAAAAAGAATATTTTTCCATTGTAATCGCTCTTGAAAAAAACGCTGCAAATTCTCTTACTGGGGTTATAATTCAATGATTCATGATTTGAATTTCTACTAAGCTTTGGAGTGTGCGTGTTTCACAGGTGATAAAGAGATTATTGAATTTCAGGAAGCACACAAATATGATCAACTGATCAATCCAAATAGGTATTTTGGTTGAGAACCGATATAAGTGCTCTATGCATAGCTATCTCCTGAAATTCAATAATCGCTGTATCACCTGTGAAACACGAACACTCCAAAGCTTAGTAGAAATTCAAATCATGAACGCAAGCCAATTGAATAATAAACCCCAGTGAAAGAATTTGCAGCGTTTTTTTATTGAACCTCAATACCCCCCCACAATAAAAACATCTATAATTTATCAAGTCCTTTAGCGCTCGTATTGCGTTAAAACTTCCCTAAACCCAAATTTAGACGATGTAGCCAAAGGTAGGCTGATGTAGAGGAGGCACAAAAATATCATCAACTGATCAATCCAAATAGGTGTTTTGGTTGAGAACCGATTTACGTGGTCTATGCATATCTCCTGAAATTCAATAATCGCTCTATCACCTGTGAAACACGCACACTCCAAAGCTTAGTAGAAATTCAAATCATGAATCATTGAACAATAAACCCCAGTGAAAGAATTTGCAGCGTTTTTAATATGCATATGTATTTTGCGTTTCCAGTGGTGTTCTCTCCCTACTGGGCTCACGTTAAAGATGGATGGGACCGTCGAAAAAATCCTAACCTACTTTACATGTATTACGAAGATATGATTCAGGTTGGTAAATAACATGGTTTTTGATTCGAATTTACTGAATAAAACTAGAATGTTACATTTCATTGGTGGCTCCTCCATTGAAACACAGGGAGCACAAAGATATCAGGAGTGTTTTTCGCTAAGGGACAGAAGAGATGCTTTTCTTTATAAAATACAAAATTCAATTTGTATTATGTCTCGCTGTCCCACTTCATTTAAAACTGCTTGATAACAAAAAACAAATTAACCCAGACTAATAAACACGCCAATACCTCAAAAACTTCAGAATAATGTAGTTGGTAAGTACCACCTGCCATTCATTCAGTTGACAACATGCTGTTGACGATTCATCAATTTACCACGCAAGGTTTACTAATAAGTGGTACAACGTGCTTGTATGACAGAGAAAATTTGTGACCAGAGTGTGCAGATGAGAGTTGCTGTAATGAATCTGCCAGCTTCAACTCTTAAGAATTTTAATGAAAGTATTTATACAAATTATTTCCGTTTTGTTTTTTCTTCCTACTTAGTCAGGTGAGGCAGGACCTCAAATGCTTCACCTCAGAGCTACCACTAAGTGACAAACAATATAATAGCAATAAAATAATGCCTTATTTTGGAGCATGAGTCTTAATTTTTTGTTGGCAGATACGTTTCGTCCTACACCGAGGACTTCATCAGTACTGTTATGTCATCAATAAATGCAGAATTCCGGCTTAGACATGGTGGTGCCACCACACATCCCTTCACTTGGTTTCAATACTTGTAGTATGGGCAATTTTTTTTAGGTGCTCCCTCATCCTTCTTCTATAAAAACTAGTTATGATCAAAATTGTTGCTGTCATTAATTGGGGAAAAAGAAATTAAAAATAAAAAAGGGAGAGAGGAGCTGCAGGGAAAACTAAAACTCACTGCATTGATGACATAACAAGACTGATGAAGTCCTCGGTGTAGGACGAAACGTATCTGCCAACAAAAAATAAAGACTCATGCTCCAAAATAAGGGATTCAAAATGAATGTGCTCACCCCACTACCTTCACCCACTTATAAAATAATGTAATTCGCTCTGTTGCTTTCAGGATATGCATTCTGCGATCAGAAAAGTGGCTGACTTTTTGGGAAAAACTATGAGCGACAAAGAAATCGAGAAACTGGCCAATCATTTGTACATTGACAATTTCAGGAAAAATGTGCCACTTTTGACCAGCTCCCCCCTGCAGGGTTTTGTCAACCCAAAAGAAGAAGGATTTATTCGAAATGGTAGGTAACTACCGCTGTACAAATGATCCAATGAAAAATAAACTCGACATTCCAACTTTTGCAACACGATGTCACAAGAATTTTACTTGAGAGTTCTCTTTCATCATTGCAGACCAGTTCAAACATGAATGCCTAATACGGTATGTAAATATGGTGGGTTACTCAGAGACCCAAAAGTTGTATATTGATCCTGCTCTGCCTTGTGAACTGACCTAAGGACGTACCTAACCCCCCTCCCCACAATAATGAGTGAATTAGGTACCAACATACCTACACAGGCTATTCTATTGCTTTCTGACGTATTACTTCCCCATCAATGGGTGTAGGTACGCACGTGTATGTTCAGGTAACATAATATATTTGTTAGGAGCCTTTTGGAATTTACTCACAATTCGTATTGCTCATTTCAGGAAAAATTGGGGGTAACAATGAATTGGATGAAAAAATGATGGAAGAAGCGGATGAGTGGATTGCTAGAAACCTGGAGAAAACTGGAATCTCTGATTTCCCCATTCATTGAGGATTCATCGCAGTTTTACCAACCCTTGTCAAAATTGACTGCTTCAGTGTTACCAACGTTAATTCAGGATTGATGAATAACGCTTTTGAATATTTGTTAAACGTCTGAAAAGATTGAATAATGTAAAATTACTTTGTTTATTAAGCAGAGCCTATAAATTTGCTAGATACTTCAATTACCTACCTATGTAATAATTTTAGTAAAGAGTGGCTAACCTCTCACTGCACAATGGTAATGCCCATCATCCCATTTTAGAAAGAGTAGTGCGATGGTCCACATTAACCTTTATCCATCATGCCTTAACCTAACCATCATGCGTATTTCACCCAGGGCAAGAAATAAATTTGGAGCCCTCCCCACCATAGGTTCAATATCTCATGACTCATACCATCTTAATATACCAATGAACCAAAATATAAATATAATTAATTTGATTTATTCACAATGTATAAACTCTTTGACCAAAACTTGGTAAACTGTCACTTTTTTGCCTATTTGGTGCCCCTCAAACTTTGGCGCCCGGGGCTGCCCCCCCCCCCCCCTAGTTACGTCCCTGATGCCACGGAATTGTTATCAGCACTCATACGTCTCTTTAATGACGTTATAAATAACTAGGCACCTACCAATTCTTGATCATGTTTTCCCAAGCAGATCACTGATAAACTCGTACTGTTAACTGTTGTGATTGTCAAATAATGAAATTATTCTTAATTTAACAACAACTATTATACTGTTTGCTGCCATTTATTGTTAATTGTTCATAAATTATACAGTTTATCTAATCAGCAAAGCTTCAACCACCTTCATTTCACCCTAAGTTGTCACATTAGAATCTGAAAATGTGTTCACCAGATGTTTCATACTTAAAGTACAAAACCCGCCATTAACTAAATTAAATCCACCCTCCCCCTCACAAAATCATAATTTCTTGGGTAGAGGAAGTTGTTTTTCAATCAATGTTTATTGCCAAGGATCTAAAATATTGAGCAAGTTGCCATAAACTTGGATTATAGGTGGCACTTGGATTGTCATTGTTTTTCAATTCTGAATCATGTGGTGGTATCTATTGTCTTTTGGATTTCACTGGATTTTTAGTTTAAAAATATGGATAACAATCTAGGGTAGGGTAGTAACAATGATGAGGAGACTTAGCCTCCTGCGGTCGTGGAATGCTGGGATGTGCTGAAGATCATCATGCAGGAGTGGTAGGTGATGAATGAGCAGACCTGATTGTGTGAAAGAAGGCATCGAGATTTCAGTGGCCCAGAACGAGTCTTGGGTATAGTAAAATGCTCAGCAAAAACCTCTTTGTGGGATGGATAAGGACGGCACATAAACACCACTGGGACAAATACCACAGAACAGAAACATGGAAGACTGGTCATGAATGCACCTTACCATCATAGAAGTGACTGGCAACATGTGCTTCAGGAAATATCTCAAAAGGTTTGGAGCCTACACAAGTGATCCACTGTGCAGATTGTGTGGAGGAGGAAGAAGCTGCCTACCAGCTCCTCTATGAATCCCCAGCACTACAGGTAGACCACCTTGTGGGGGGAATTCTCAGTCTGTAGGATTGGAATTGGCTGCAGAACCTGTATTTTGGAATCATGGGTATAGTGAAGGGGAAGTTTGACCCCTCCTAAGGGCCATGAACAATAACAATAATAGCATCCTAACTAATCAAAATTGACTCATAACTCATAATGATGAAATTAGAGTGATTTTTCACTTAAAACATCAGAATGTTTGGCCATTAATCTGTTGCTATCAGAACAAATGGATACCATCAGTGGCATAATTTTTGGTCGTTGGGGGCAGGCAGAGCAGAGGTGAACACAGGATGTAGATTTTTGTCTTATACCCTGTTTACATGAAGCCCACTTCCGTGGCAGTGAGCAGGGAAGTGGGCAGGGCATGCATGTAAACACCCCACTTCCACTGCCTCTGTTGCTGCCCCAGCAGCCCTCAACTGGCTGTGTTTCATGCGGAAGTCAAAGGGAGGGCAGCGCCAGTGGGTGGTCCTCCATTGCCGCACTGAGTTCCTGCCACGGAAGTGGGCTTCATGTAAACACACAGGCTGCTGCGGCAGCAAATACAGCAACGCGAGTGGCAGCAGCAGGGGCTGCATGTAAACGGGGTATTAGAGGTGGGTAGTGAGTCAGTGACCTTGTCTCAAAGAACTCCTCTTTTAAGTGAACTTGTCCCAAATGACCTGCGGAAGGAAGACCTGCAGTTCATCACAAGACGTTTGCGACAGCATCGCTCCATTTGGCCGACATTCGAACTACTTAGACAGTCACGAACTTTTTGTGGCAAGTGAAGTTCGAGACCTACAGGTCGCAAACGTCTCTTGTTGAGGAGTCTTGGCTCAAGATCATCGTTCACTCTCCCCACCTAACAACCTGGGTAGGTTGCTGCTCCTTTACAGCAGATTCAACTATTAAAATAAAATTTATTCATGATGACTTGGAAAATGACCTCGTTTTGGCACCTGTCATTGCTACATTGCTCATTGTAAATTGGCACTCAGAGATACTCAGGCAAGGAGTACAGTAGACGTCTGTCATCTACCGAAACCTGACTGCACAAAATGAATTGCGGAGCTAACTGCAGGCCCCATTCATTCACGGAGTGAACTGGTGAACTTCTCCCACTGACCTTGTCTTTGCAGTGAGTGACCTGCAGGGAGTCTACTCCCTCAGGTGACCTCTAGTTTGTCTTGAAACGGGCGCTGTGCAGACGAACACTGTGGCCTACAAAACGGACTGCGGTCAGTAAGATGTTTACTATACCCTAAACCAATGGAACTAAAAACAATGGTCGGCCTCATAACCGGCTTTGTACCCCTAAGGTTCCACCTACACCGCATTGGGGTCACACAAAGTACAACCTTGTGCAGGCTATGTGAGGAGACTGACGAAACGGCATCCCACATAATATTTGAGTGCCCAGCACTCGCATCTCGCAGATCTTTGGGGCACAAACCCCAATGAGGTCCATTCAGAGCGAACAACTAATCAAGGGTCTCAAACCCCTCACCAAGGGGATGAATCTCTTTGATTAGAAGCAAAACTCCCAGGAAAGTACAATAAGCCAACAGGCTTCCGTGCTGGGGGCTCCCAAACCCCCACCCTGAGAGTTTTAGTTATCATCTACATCTACATCTACATCTACATTCTTCTAATACGGGTGAGAAAAGCCAAAGTCATAAAATAAATAAAACTTAGGTAATGCTCAAATCCCAAGTCAAATTAACCCACAAAAGCACATACTGTGGTCGGTCTATTCTCTTCTGCAGTGTCTCGGACTACGGAAGAAGAGAAGTATGGCTCACTCCAGCATTGAATATGATCTTGCATGGACTATTCAGTTTTTGTATGTTGTCTAACCTGAGTACTCAAGACGTTAATTCGAAGTTGAAGCCGATGTTTGATTCAGTTTTGATTTTGGAGTGGTTTGTAGACGTTTGTTGAAGTTTTGGTGAATTGTGCGGGTCCGCTTCAAGATTTTACTTTTTGATCCCATATTTTTTTCATAATGTTTGAAATAACGTTTTGCGAACAACGTAAAAGCCTTCCTCACTGATGGCATAATGGCAAAACGGAGTGTGGAAGTCCAGGTGCTCGATAGCGATTTCTCAGTTTTGCTCCGCGAATCCGTCACTTATGAGTTCAAAATGGAATCGAGATCCAAAAACAGGTTCAGGAATTTCGTGATGTTCTGCATGTTTCTGGCGTTGACAGGAATAATTTACTTCAGTTATTTCTGTTCGGACGAGGCCTGCGCTCTGACGCCGCAGAAACCAAGTTGGTCCGAATGGAACAGCAAGTTCCCCGTCCAGGATAACCTGGGGAAGCCACTGTCTCTCCATTCGAATCCCTTCAACTCCAGGTAAATATCCTGACAGTAAAATTTCGTAAGTACTGTGCATAAAGCTCTATTGTACGTAGGTACAACTCCCCAAGATGTACTGGATGCTCAAAGTGAGTTGAGCATCGCACTCCAACCCTCTTGGTGATCTTATTAGGAACCAATCGAATGCTAATAAAACGGTAAGCCCCCAGCCTTTTAAAATAATTTTGTAATATAGAGGTATCTTTTGTTCCTAATAGTTCAAGTAAGATCCTACTTTATGGACCAACGGAAAGTTGGTAAACTCCGGAAAATGTAAGGGGAAAGCACCAGTAGTGGACATGTTAAGAAAATCTTGTGCGATTGTTTGTGTTACCTCATAAATTTTTAGCTCTCAAATTTTTTTTTTTTAGGGTGTCTACACGTTCTCCAGACATTTGTAATTGAGTTTAATCAAAGGAAACACCAATTTTATAAATGTTTGAAGAAATAGAGTCAAATTTTGTGTAATAACAGAAAACACCAGTAGTGGACAGCTAAAATTTTCTAGTGTTGATGTAGTGGACACTTCATGACCCAGTTGTGGACACGTCGTAGATATCAACTAGACGACTTGAAATCTCGTTTAAAATCATTTATATATCTAATCGGTAGTGAAACAAAAAGAAGCCCATTCAACTGGAAGAATGAAGTGATCACCAGTAGAGAACAATTCATGTATAAGTAGAAGATAGCTCATGGACTAGTAGTGGACATCTCTTGCACTAGTAGAGGACACCCCCTGTCCGCCTCTGGTCCGCAACACTATATTCATTTGAAAATCGTACCGAAAGCTTGTTCCAATACAAATGAACAAGTAGAAAATTAAGTAAATATCCTTTCGTGAAAAGTTAAGTTGCACCAGTAGTGAACAGGGATGTCCACTACCGGAGCATCCGTCATTTTTGTTGTACTAGAAGTGAACATGCTTTAAAAGCCCACTTTATCAATATTAACCGAGTTAGGCGACTGGAAAATCGCCAATTAAGTTACTGAAGTATATATTCAAACCAATGGGTACAAAAATTTGAATATTATATGTGAACATTGCTTAAAACATACTTTATATTCCTTAGCATTTTGCACAGCGTCCTGCTCAAAATCACTCCACCCACAGACTGGTTGTTTTTAATGTCAAGTTATTATTTTTCATTTTGGCCCTAACGTTTTCTTTTGGTTCATCACGTTTGTTAGGCTATTACTTTAGTTAATCCAAAAAGATTCAAGTGCCCTGCTCAACCCGAATCCTTATTCTACAACTTTTTTCCGAAGTGTCCATTATTGGTACAGTGTTCACTACTGGTGCTTTTCCCTTACCGATAATTTTGTTCCTTTGACCACCTCAAACGATCACTTCTTAACCCTGAAATGACACTGTGTTTTTAAACATCGTGGGTTAAACATCACCCCAACGTTTCAAAACAATCAAATTGGGCAGATTTTGAATTTTTAGTCCTTAATTATCCAGATACCTAACCTACAGGGAAATCTCATGTTAAGAATGAACAGGTAAACACACCGCTTTTATTTTAAATTGTGGCTGAAGTAGAGAATAGGTGACCCCTACCTCTTCTCAGGCTCTTTTGAACGTGGATCGATGTGTACTTTCATCGATATGTAGTATAATATATCGATACCACTGCCATGTATTATGGAATGATTTTCACGACCGTTATATCGATAAAAGTATTTTTAATACGCAGAGACACAAGTGTTAACAGATTCTGATCTATTTGTCCAACTTATCTATACTTTACTAGAAGGAAGATTTAGGATAATTTTTTGTTTTTTAAGATGCGAGCAAAGCGAGCGTCCAGACCAACTAACTAAACAGAACACATTCGAACACACATCGGAAGCGTGGACCTATATCGATAGGAGACATCTGGTTTTTCTATATGGCGACGGTCTGATAAGGAAGGGGTTACCTATTCTCGACTTTTACCTAAATTGTCAAGTAACCGAGAAAAATAGGATTTTCTGGATTGTAAAAACCGCATTGTGTTAAATCCTCTCCCTAAAGCTTAGAGAAAACACATCTCTAAGGAACTACCTATAATTTTCTGGAACCAGAAAAGATTCCCAACTGCATTGAAAAGAAATCATCAAGAAATGTAAATTATTGTTCAAATGATGCTCAAAGATGTGAAGAGCATTTTTCCTATGACCCCGCTGAAATGAGACATCGGTACGAAGAAAATACTACGATTTGAATGTTTCTTTCTAAATCAATTGCAAGTATCACAAAATATTATGAATGATAAACTTAAAAACTTAGGTATTCCTCCAAATTTCAAAAACCTCTTCAAAATAATTTTTAAAAACGGAAAACTGAATCCTCTAGGGAGATTGAATATGAGAACGAATGAGAACGCACCACTGACTTGCATTCAAAACATTAAGCAGATTGGTGTTTGACACATATTGCTTGATGACAGTCTGAACAGATTATCTTTCTTTTTCCGAAACCTCTTGCTGCTCATCATCGGAAGAACTGACAGAATCGCCAAGATCCTCAATTTTTTAGTCCAAAAGGAAGGATTTTTTTCTTAATAAGGAGTAAAAATACTCTTCAGCTCGATTGGAATTGGAATTTAAAAGTTTCTTGCTGATCATCACAGTGAACTGCGTTTTAACTGGACCTAACTCGTTGGGATTACTTGTTGTTAATTAGATAATGTTGGGTGACAGCATTTTTTTCAACCAACCCAAAATTATTTAAACCCGATCAACTGTGATAACAGGATTAATCTTGGAATTGTGGGTTCTGCAACTCGGGACAAGCCGTAGGAGTGAGAAAATGGCTGCATAGTATTTTAAAACACGACATTGTCACCTACTATGAGGATACAGCAACTGGCTGATTGTGTTCCTCATCATACTCAAAAACGCTGCAAATTCATCCACTGGGGTTTATTATTCAAATGGCTTGCGTTCATGATTTGAATTTCTACTAAGCTTTGGAGTGTGCGTGTTTCGCAGGTGATAGAGTGATTATTGAATTTCAGGAGGCACACGAACATGATCAACTGAACAATCCAAATAGGTATTTTGGTTGAGAACAGATTCACGTGCTCTATGCATATCTCCTGACATTCAATAATCGCTCTATCACCTGTGACACGCACACTCCAAAGCTTAGTAGAAATTCAAATCATGAACGCAAGCCAATTGAATAATAAACCCCAGTGGAAGAATTTGCAGCGTTTTTTATGGTTATCAGAATGCTTCAACCCGTGTATCGGCTACAAAGCCTTTTAGGAGTTCACTCCAGTATCCACATTACTACATCACTACATCACTAGGTTGCCGATAGCAACACAAAAACAATAATAAACCAAAATAACGCGAATGTTGGCACCATAAATCGATAATGGTTTGACCTACGGACCTGTGGAGGGGCTCATTCGATTCCTCGTGGAGTGTTTTCAAAAAGAGTACAAATTTAGGCCGCCTTGACTTTTTTGAGGTTTTTAGGGATTTTACAAAACTTTGACAACCCTTAAAGGGCACTTTAAATTAAGTGAGAGAGCTGGCTCAAGAATTGGGGCGTCGTCGGACCAACACGGATTTTTCCTGAAAATTTCAGCTTTTTTGCTCCAGCCGTTCGGGAGAAATCGTGCGTACGGCGGACGGACGGAAAAATTTTTATTGCTGATTCGGATTCTACACCCTTTGAAATGTAAACCATGAAATTTTCAGGGGTGGGTTAGAATTTTTTTTTTTTTCAAGAGCTATAACAATGGTTTATTATTGAATAATGAACCAAAATGGCTAAATTTATAGTTGACCTGCAAAATACGTTTTTTAAAATACTTAATTAGCATTGCACCAAGTTTACATCTTATTAGCAATTTGATTTTGATGTTAATTACTGCATACATAATGCAAAACATTGATACAGAACGTGAAAAATACGTGCATGAGCCATAGTTGACTGTGGGCTCTAATTTACCGCTTACCGTAAAATGAAACATGTATATGATGAAATTTCGTTTACTAAATGTAAATAGACAGTAAAGTACAAAACTCTAAATAACGGAACAATGGAAGGTGTTCGCAACGACAAAAGTTTCGGCCTCTGGATTGTAAATTAGTTAAGACAATAGATTGTATTCTATGGAACAATAATAATGTTCTTCGTTTCTACCTATTCATCACTTCCCAACCGAATTTAAATCCCTCTATACAAATTCTCGTTCCTAAGGGGGGGTGTTAAAATTTGGATACCTATTTGTGCATTGTTTGTATCTCTGACGTCCCTATTTGTGTCTTTGGGTCCCTGAAATGTTTTTTCGTTCAAGAAAACATCCAAGTGTGTATGTGAGATTGTGTTTTTTTGGGAACACCCCCTGAAGTTTTTCGTTTCAGCGTATAGTCCAGTCAATTAGTGGGGGGGATCCCCCTCACCAACAATCCTGCTACTCTCGATGTTTTTATATGCTGTTTAGGACCATTATGTATTCGTAAATCCATATTTGCATCGTCCTCGTTTTTTCCCAATCTTGAAAAACTGTCATTTTGCGATTGTTTCAGATGTTTGCTTCTAACTCGTTTCCCGTGCAGTTTTACGTTAACCATTCTATTATTTGAATTGTATGAAAAGAAATTTCCTTCAAATTTGGTCCCGTGAGCTCTTTTGTTCCGACCTACAATAACTGAAATATGAGACTGCGAAAAAGGGGCTGAATGTCGTGTTTTTGCAAAATGTTAACTTTGTTACCACTTCGGTTACCAAAACCTCCGAAATTACTTCGTTTTAGCAAGAAATCCTTTAAAAAACAGAAGTTGTAGAGGATTTGAAGTAACTATAAAATTCATGTCTCTAAAAAAATGTAAACTCAATACTAAGGGGTGGGGGTAACCACATATATTTTTTCCATACTCTTATCCTGAAATGTCAAGATTATGTGTAAAATTATTATTGAAGTGCATTTGAAGGTTTTTATTATGTAATAATAATAATGTTAGTACAATTTAATATAGAAAAGTGTTGATTATGACAAGCATTATACAGTATTGAGCAAGGGGGGAGCGTTTAAAAGCTGTCGATGTTGATAGGGGGAACCTTCGGGGTCCTCTCCATCAAATGTTGGGAAAGCACAGTGGCCAATTTTCCGGATTCAGGTTGACTAAATTATTTAATAGTCCCATTTTATAGGAAATTGTTCAATACATTGAAGCGGGGTTTTTGAGAAAATATGCTTTCAATCCACAAATAAATTGCATTTGATTTGTGAATTGTTTTTGTAATTCCATTGTCATGAACCAGGATCTCTACGGTTTTAATTAGAAGATTTGTGGATGAAAAATATGCAAAAATAAAGCTAACATCTTCGTTATAAAAAATGGAATCACTTGGGAAAATTATGGTCAAGTAGGTGAGAAAGTAGGAAAGAATTTGATTCTTAGCCCAAGGGGTGTACCAACGTCGATAACTTTGAAATGAAATCTCCTATTATTTTGAAAATATAATGTAGCCTATAATCTGTAGTAAGCTTTGGAGTGTGCGTGTTTCACAAGTGATAGAGTGATTATTGAGTTTCAGGAGGAACACAAATATGATCAACTGAACTATTCAAATAGGTATTTTGGTTGAGAACAGATTTACGTGCTCTATGCATATCTCCTGAAATTCAATAATCGCTCCATCACCTGTGAAACACGCACACTCCAAAGCTTAGTAGAAATTCAAATCATGAACGCAAGCCAATTGAATAATAAACCCCAGTGAAAGAATTTGCAGCGTTTTTCAAGATTGTGAAGATAGAAAATGGGCAAGAAACAAATTTACAACTACCTGATGATCCTAATTAACACAACAAAAAATCAATCAAAAATCAATTGCTAGACCAAAATTTTCAGTCGAACAACAAAAGAAGCAAGGAAATCGGAGAATAGGCTGGAAGGGGGGATGGGAAGGAATGGATTGTCTGTCAGTTCTCTATTAGAACGAGAATTTCCAAGGTTTTTTCGCGTAACTAGACTAAAATTGGGATTGAACAAAAAGAAAATCGATAAAATCAGATGAAAATACTGGAGATACGGCGATTTATCACTATAATCCCTTACATTACCCCCTTTCATCATGGAATGGACTAGTATCCCCTTCAAGGGTCGAGGCTATAAGCCTGCAACACCTAAGGGATACCTCTGAAGTTAAAAAGTCATTTAAACTTGTATTTTTTTCCATGCCATATTTTGTTTTGAGAATATGACTGATTTGTTTTCAAGGTCTTCCAACCCCGGTCTCAGCTACGACGATGTTCTCAATGAGAATTTCCAATTCGACATGAACGCCCACGACGTGATGGTTTTCCTGCACATTCAGAAAACTGGAGGAACGTCTTTTGGAAAACATCTCGTCCAGGATTTGGATCTCCAGCGACCCTGCTCTTGCCAAAGGAAGCGGAAGAGATGTTACTGCTTTCGCCCTAATAGAAACGAAAACTGGCTGTTCAGCAGGTAAATACTACAAGACCATAAAGTCATCGAGCAGCTCTGCTCAATTCTTTCATCGTTTGTGGAATTTGAATAGATGTTGTTCGAACATAATCTTTGAAGAGGACTCAGTGATTCAAATTTAATTTGAGTTGGTGGGGCATGGATTGACCATTTCTTATTGAACAGGTTGTTGGAAGCTCTTCAAAAAATCTTTATTGTCATGGATTTCGATAGTTGTACGTTTCTGGATCCTCTCCCAAAAAACGTGTTCACCTCCCATTGATTTTTTCAAAATTGACATTCAAAGGCAAATCATCATAAAACTGAACAAAGTCAACCAATTAACATATCAACTGATACACCTGGTGGACAGTGCAGTTAACGAAAATAAGATATGCAAAGCCATCAGCAAGCAGAAAAAGATGATCTTGATGATGTTGACGACGATTCTAATGAATCCGAAGAATGTCAAATATTAAAGAGATAAAACTAAAAAAATACATGCTGAAGAAGCCCACGTTGCATGGGTGAAACGTACAACTATCGAAATCCATGACAATAAAGATTTTTTGAAGAGCTCCAACAACCTGTTCGATAAAATTTAATTTGTTAGATAAATCTGTTGATTGTTTTGCTGCTTCAAATTATTAATTTACTGACTGTAAAGATGTTTACAACGTACTGTGCAGTTTGCGTCAGCCTCTGTGAGTGACTGGGATACCAGAGCTCATCAAATGTGACATTTTGTCTCACAGTAGGCTTCTTACTGGGTATTGGAACCTTCTTGTACATTCGCCATTATTTTTGTAATCATATTGCCATCTGCCTTCCACTACGACTAATGGTTTTCCTTAGCATTGTAGAAAAACGTTATTGCAATAATTGTTAAGCAAAACGTTCCATAAAACGTTGCTTTTCCAGGTACTCCACTGGCTGGAAGTGCGGGCTACATGCAGACTGGACAGAGCTGACCAGCTGTGTGGATGCCGAGTTTGACAAAAACGAAGGCGATTCCGTCAAGAGGAGGTGAGTTTAAACCTTTAACGGTTGTACATATCGTTTTTCTCCGTTCCAAAGAAGGGGTTATTGATACCATGGTGGTAGCTGAGGAAAATGAAGAATAATTTGATAGCAATTTGGTCACTATAGTTTGTCTAAAATTTAAATGGAAGCATTAAGAAAAAATGAATGAACGCTTGCTGCTTGCGCAGTTTGTTTCGTTATTAAAAATAATGAACCAGCAAGTAGATTGGACCTAAAGGAAATCTTTTGTAGAGCCACAGCAACAGTAAGGGAAAAATAACAAAAATTATATTGGTTTATTATTCAATAATAAACCGTTGTAATCGCTCTTGAAAAAAAAAAAACAAAAATTCTAACCCCCCCCTGAAAATTTCAAGGTTTACGTTTCAAAGGGTGTAGAATCCGAATCTGCAATAAAAATTTTTCCGTCCGTCCGCCGTACGCACGTTTTCTCCCGAACGGCTGGAGCAAAAAATCTGAAATTTGTTGGTCCGACAACGCCCCAATTCTTTAGCCAGCTCTCTCACTTAATTTAAAGTGCCCTTTAAGGGTTGTCAAAGTTTTGTAAAATCCCTAAAAACCTCAAAAAAAAAAAAAGGCGTCCTAAATATGAACTTTTTTTGAAGAACTTTCCATGAGGAATCGAATGAGCCCCTCCCCAGGTCCGTAGCTCAAACCATTAAGGATGTACGGCCGATTTATGGTGCCGCATCCACATTCACTACATCACTAGGTTACTGCGATCAAAACAAAAACAATAGCGGTTTTTTTTTTTTTTTTTTTTTTTTTTTTTTTTTTTTTTTTTTTATCGCAGTAACCTAGTGACGTAGTGAATGTGGATACTGAAGTGAACTCCTAAAAGTGTTTATAGCCGATAAACGGGTTGAAGCATTCTGATATTCATGAAACGCTGCAAATTCTTTCAGTGGGGTTTATTATTCAATTGGCTTGCATTCATGATTTGAATTCCTACTAAGCTTTGGAGTGTAGCGCGTTTCACAGGATAGAGCGATTATTGAATTTCAGGAGATATGCATAGACCAGGTAAATCGGTTCTCAACCAAAATACCTATTTGAATTGATCAGTTGATCACATCTGTGTGCCTCCTGAAATTCAATAATCGCTCAATCACTTGTGAAACACGCACACTCCATAGCTTGATAGAAATTCAAATCATGAATGCAAGCCAAACGAATAAAATTGAATAATAAACCCCAATGAAAGAATTTGCAGCGTTTTTTATACGTTTTTTTAACAGAGCGTTGAAAGAATCAATTCCGGGCTGGGCCACAGTGTTACACTGCCCAGCTCGTTCATCAGTTATTATTCAATTGAAGAATGTAATATGTAAAATGATTTAAATAAACTATCTATCTATTTATTTTGAATTCGGACATTCAACAACTCACTAAGGTTGGTTTGAACAAAGATATGGCTATCGTTGGTGATAACTGCTTCACACACCGAGGTTTAGGGTTCTTGTGTGTGACAGTTCCTATCTCACCCAAGAGAGCACGTCTACCCCTGACGTGCGCTTGTACCTGTCCCACTCAAACTGTAATTGGCAGGTCATTTAAACCGGCTTTGGGGGTCCTGAGATAAAAACAAGTTGGGTGTGCCGCAGAACATGTTCCAGCATGCACCAACGCGTTCATGGTTAGTTGACATGTTCTGGTGTGTAACGCTAATTCTATAAGTAGTATGAAGGATAGAAAGATTGAACGAACGTGTTAAAATTGATGTGAAATTATTACCCAACTATCTTGCCAATTTTAGCATGATTAGGCTATAAGAACCAGAGAAAATTATGCTTAGTCGATTTTACTTTATCACATAAACAAACTGATGTATCATTTTCTGGGCAATAAAACTGATACATTACATTCTTACACTCACATTCTACATTCTAACCCTAACTTTTCCTGTAAATGTCATCTTAATTGGCTAAAAACTGTAAGAATTAGGTTGCAAGGATCGATGGATCGAGGATGATGTTCAGAATCGTCTAAAACCCAGAATATGAGTGGAAATTTTGATTTTGGAAAAACTTTCATCTCCCGATATTGATAACAATGCTTTTGCTGCCTACAGGTAGACTTAGAAGCAAAATACAACAAACACAAAGTCATAACTAAGGTTTTGGTCGTAGCTACTTTTACACCAATTTTGCAATTCGATTGTGCACCCACCAGTGTCACCAAGTACTGTGAAGCCCCTGATTTACTGATTTAGCCGAGATTTTTAGAAAACAAATTTTCTTGTAGAATACCAACTGATATTTGTGTAATAATTAAGAGATGGCATTTAAGAATAATTTAATACGGTAGGGTATTGACGTTTTATGTTTCGACGCCAGGTATTTCTACATCACACTCCTCCGAGAGCCGATTTCTCGGTACTTATCAGAGTTCCGGCATGTCCAGAGAGGAGCCACGTGGAAACACTCGCGCCACTGGTGCGGAGGGCGGGAAGCTTCTCGAGTGGAGCTCCCACTTTGCTACGACCAGGACTCGTGGACTGGGGTCAAGCTGCAGGAGTTCATGGACTGCCCATACAACCTAGCGCACAACAGGTACCACCAATATTCATTTCATCAACAATTTTAGGGAAATTTTGAAAGGAACTTGAATTTCAGTAAATGCATTTAAGAAAGGTTTTATACATGGTGTCCCAGTAACTACGCTCCCCCCCCCCATTATTTTCTCTAATTGTGGACGGAAAAAAATCGGACCAACGCTATTCTTCATAATTTTTTGCGTAGAGTTCAAAAATGACAAAATTGCGCAGCACGCAACCGCGCAACCAAGATCAACTTTTGTTTTTTCAAATGGAAACCCCCATTTTTTATTGCAGATTCGAATTCTACTGAAAATTTCATGAACATTTGGATCCTCAATCGATTTTTTTGACCGCGCAACCCGCTCAGCGAGCGCTCAAAAATGCGATGCGCCAAAATTGAGATGAAGGTAGTCCTCAAGTGTGGCACACGAATTTCAATTGTTTTTCAACGCTGATTCACGTGGTGCTATCCATTCTTTTCGAATAGGAAATCATCGATTTTCTCATGAAGGATAATGAATCAATCCCGATAAAGTGTTAAAAAAATAGTAAAGTAACAGGTAACTTTTACACATCACAAAATTTCGCAAAGAATTTTCAGTCTTCTAAAAACATCTTTAAAATAATTAATAATAAATTGATAAGTTGTTCCGAACATTGATAATAACTCACAAAATATCAGCTAAAGGAAGCAATATTACCTATGCTTCATCTGTTGTACATCGCAAGGTGAATAAATTATTGAAACAATTAAGCGATGAATTGTTCGAATTGAGCTCCTCCTGCAGTAACGCACGCCCCTGCTCTGAGTAGAAATTTTGTCATTTTCGTCGTTCTCATCGCAAATTATCGACAAATTGATTATGCACCGTGAACGAGATCAAGCTCCAACTGGATACGGTAGTTTCGCATTATGTAAACAGCAATGTCTAGCTGCACAAAGGAGAAATAATTCGTGAAGGGAACAATACTCGGAAAAGATTCCACGGAAAATCAAAGATTTCCTCTTAATAAAGTGACTTTTTTGGCTGTAAATGCATTAAAATGAAATCAAATCAAGAAAAGGATATCAACACGCGATTCAGCGTTGAAAAACAGTGCTTAGTCATGTGCCACACTTGAGGACTACCTTCATTTCAATTTTGGCGCATCGCATCTTTGAGCACTCGCTGAGCGGGTTGCGCGCGGTCAAAAAATCGATTGAGGATCCAAATGTTCATGAAATGTTCCGTAGAATTTGAATCTGCAATAAAAAAGTGGGGGTTTCCATTTGAGAAAACAAAGTTGATCTTCGTTGCGCGGTTGCGTGCTGCCCAATTTTGTCATTTTTGAACTCTACGCAAAAATTATGAAGAATAGCGTTGGTCCGATTTTTTTTCGTCCACAATTAGAGAAAATAAAGGGGGGGCGTAGTTACTGGGACACCCTGTATATGAAAACATAAATAAAGAAAATCGGAATACCAAATAACACCGACATTTCAAATTCAAAATAACGGTACCTACCTCTCCCTCACAAATTCATATTCAAAATTCATAATTTCCATATTCAATGTTGTCATTTTCTTCCAATCGGAGCACATTCTACTTTCATGCAAATTTCTGACGCATCCCACCGCGAACAAACCTTAACATTGTTTGGCAAGTAAACAGATTTGTTCCTCCCATAAACGAAGATAAGAAAATTTTACTAACGTGAGCAACGCGGCAGTTTTTCTCTTCAAACGGAATCAACCGTTTTCTGAAAAACAAATTCGGTATTTCCGGGATGCTTACTGCTTAGAGCCGCCTTACTGCTTACCATTCTGCTGGTTTCAATTTGCTATTTTCGTGTCTGCTATTTCAGCTTTACCTATGAGACCAATGTGTGTTAATATTACTGATCTCCGTGGTCTACCGAATAAAATATATCTATCGTAATAATGCTGTTAGACTAATTATGTGACTGAGGACTTGCGGCTCAGATTCTCGCAGAACTTGTGATGGATATGGTTAGTTGGGCCCTTCCCGATTTTAGAAGCTGTCGCCTTGGGAGATGAATCGGACGCCTGCAAGTTTCTGGATCATCTTCTGAGCGTGGCGGAGCATAGTAATGCATCCACCTCCTCGGAAGGGGCAACTATAAAGAATTATAGCGCTTATTATGACTCGCCACTAACCTGCATAAAAGGAATTAAATTATTTTGTTACCTTATACAGGGTGTCCCAGGAGTAATGCACAATCCGACTCCTACGTGTTCTACAACTCATTTCCGACGAAAAATGCCTGTTAGCAATTTTGTGCCAGAGGCCTCGTTTCCGATTTATTCGCGATTTAAGATTTTTTCGTGTTTTCGATCTTATGTAATTAAAATTGTCATAACTCCCTCAATTTTGGGAATAGCTCAAATTTGATGACACCTTTGGAAAGAGCGTTACATTTTCTATATATTTGATGTCAGAAAACATTTGTTTTATTGCATTGAAGATGTGCGATTGCTGCGCGAAATGGCAGTTTTGTCAAAATCTTGAAATCGCCTGTTTCTCATCTCGCCTAGAAACCCCATTAATGCTTGACGCAGAACTGTGCAGGCCTGGTAAAACGTTCTCCGTAATGTGAGCTTTAAAACGGTGTAGTGGTTTTGGTTTTTAAAAATATTTTTAGTTAAGGAAATTGTGTTTAACTGCAGAAAAACGTGGGTTTCCTGTTAAAATTGAGGTTTTTTCAAAAGTCTCGACGAAAAAAGGTTGGAGGCGGGATATACGTAACTTTTCCCGCAGAATCGAATGGTGACAACGCCCGACCTCACAAGTGACGATATGAGTTAGTTTTGGTTTATTATTCAATAATAAACCATTGTAATCGCTCTTGAAATAAAAATTTCTAACCCCCCCCTGAAAATTTCATGGTTTACGACTTGAATTATAAATGTTTTTATTGTGGTGGGGTATTGAGGTTCAATAAAAAAACGCTGCAAATTCTTTCACTGGGGTTTATTATTCATTTGGCTTGTGTTCATGATTTGAATTTCTACTAAGCTTTGTAGTGTGCGTGTTTCACAGGTGATAGAGCGATTATTGAATTTCAGGAGATATGCATAGAGCACGTAAATCGGTTCTCAACCAAAATACCTATTTGGATTGATCAGTTGATCATATTTGTGTGCCTCCTGAAATGCAATAATCGCTCTACCACCTGTGAAACACGCACACTCCAAAGATTAGTAGTAATTCAAATCATGAATGATAAACCAAATGAATAATAAACCCCAGTGAAAGAATTTACAGCGTTTTTTCGGATGCATAAACCAGTTGTTTGTGAACAGCGTCTACGGCATTTCCAGGCTGTCCGGAAAAAGTCAAGATAATCGAAGAGCCGAGAGACGGCTGTTGTTTGTGTTCATTTACGATTGATTGCGATGAGTTGCATTCATCTTTTTGCTGACACTATGGACCCTTATCAAACCAGGCTTCCGTATCATTACCAACTCTTCCCTTTCGTCTCTTTCCTCGCTGTATTTCCTACAGAGTGGTTTCCCTATTGTATATTCCCATTCATCATGGTGCGCTACAGCTATTGAACATGGCTAGTAGTAACAACCAAAACCTTACTGACAAAAAAAGGATTAATATATAATAAAAGATAGTTCAGTAGATAAAAAAAGGATCAGTGACATAAACAATATTATCTACCAATATTTTGGTTTATTATTCAATAATAAACCATTGCAATCGCTCTTGAAAAAAAAATTCTAACCCCCCCCCCCCCCCCCTGAAAATTTCATGGTTTACGTTTCAAAGGGGGTAGAATCCGAATCTGCAATAAAAATTTTCCGTCCGTACGCCGTACGCACGATTTCTTCCAAACGGCTGAAGCAAAAAAGCTGAGATTTTCAAGAAAAATCCATGTTGGTCCGGCGACGCCCCAATTCTTGAGCCAGCTCTCTCACTTAATTTAAAGTGCCCTTTAAGGGTTGTCAAAGTTTTGTAAAATCCCTAAAAACCTCAAAAAAAGTCAAGGCGGCCTAAATTTGTACTCTTTTTGAAGAACACTCCACGAGGAATCGAATGAGCCCCTCCCCAGGTCCGTAGGTCAAACCATTCCCGATCTATGGCCCGATTTATGGTGCCAACATTTGCGTTATTTTGGTTTATTATTGTTTTTGTGTTGATATCAGTAACCTAGTGATGTAGTAATGTGGATACTGGAGTGAACTCCTAAAAGGCTTTGTAGCCGATACCCGGTTTGAAGCATTCTGATAACCATAAAAACGCTGCAAATTCTTTCACTGGGGCTTATTATTCAATTGGCTTGCGTTTATGATTTGAATTTATACTAAGCTTTGGAGTGTGCATGTTTCACAGGTGATAGAGCGATTATTGAATTTCAGGAGACACACAAATATGATCAACTGATCAATCCAAATAGGTATTTGGATGAGATCAGATTGATCATATTCTGTATGCCTCCTGAAATTCAATAATCGCTCTATCACCTGTGAAACATGCACACTCCAAAGCTTAGTAGAAATTCAAATCATGAACGCAAGCCAATTGAATAATAAACCCCATAAACCACAGTAAACGGTAAAAATCATCGGAAAATTGTTTATTTCGACGAATTTCTTCCTTGGAATGAGTGTAGATTACTCTTGAAAATTCAATCTAGGTACGTCTCTAGCTGATATTTGCCTCGTTACATAAAGCGACTTCCTACACTCCCTAGCCAATTTGGCAGACGTTTCCGTACCGATCGTTTCCCGCCGTACTGTTGTCATGGATGCTCAAGCAGTATAAAAAAAAGATGGGAGTGAAATAAAGCGAGGTACCGGCGGGTCGTGGGATGCATAGTCAACAGGTGTGACAACTTGAATATCAATGGGCTCCCACCCATCTTCCGACGAACTCGCCTGCTTTCCTACGGTTACACAATGAATCACGGACGGGTTTACAACGAATGACGGACCAAAACGCCCTGCCGTTCATATTGATGACCGAGCCCATCTACTCCAACTTGCATGTGGGATTGTGTGGAACATCATGTTTAGACCGTTTAGGCCCAGAGCCTCCCGACTCATTGACAAACCAAATTTCGTTGAAGGCCAATATTTGAAGGATACTTGAAATTAAGCTTTTGTGATGTGTCCGATAATTTAGTAGCTACCTACCTGCTCGAAGCTGTGTTTCGCCCAAAAGTCAAGAATTGTGTTAGATAAGACAGTTTTTACCTTTGTTAACCAATTTTCGTTCTCTTCGTTCTTCAAAAAATCACGATGAAATTCAAAAGGCTTCGTTCTGACCCAATCAACTGCCAAATGTGAACAAAATCGGACGGATAGATCATAAGAAATTCAAGTTCGCGCATGTGTGAGAAAAAATAAGAGATAGTTGGTAAAGGATGTTTAGTCACTTTTGCTGGTGAAGGAATGATGTGAGACACCTATTGAGATGCGGAAGGCGATCACAAAAAAAAAATCGATGCCTGTGGATTCTATGAGCGCATTAGCTTGACGTGGCATTCGAAACATAGGCCGATGAAGAAGGTAGTTGTATGCAGCAAATGGCACAACAAACAATGAGTTGGATCGAGTTGCGTAGCTTGGAACCTGGAAGTCCACTCTTGACAGCAGGGATGGGCAGTGAATTGCACCATTGACCAATTTATGGTAAAATGCTATGTCCGCCATAAAATGACGGTCAATCAAGTTGGGCAGGTTGTATTTTGCTGCGAGAACAGCCAACTGATCATGGCTAGCCGGGACTCTCGTTTTGAAGCAGAGATACCGCAAAAACCTACGCTGAACACTCTCCAGACGATCCTTATACTCCCCGTAGAATGGCGACCATATGGGGCTCCCATACTCCATGATTGGGCGAACGAGGGCCCTATACAGTACCACAATTTCCGAAATTTTCATAAAAATTAGACTAAAATTTACTGCAGTTTTGGGTGTGACGGGGAATTGGCACAGAAACTGAACCAAAATTGATAATAAAAACTCAAAAATGAGCTCTTGGAACATTTTACTTGCTTTCGGCTTTACCTACGACCATATGTAGGAGAAACATTGTTCTCACTTTTGGAAAAACACATTTTTTCCCGTTAAAATAAAAATGTGTACTCCCACTTTACGTGTTAGACCATTCTGAACAACTTCTGTCTGTCTCTTGTCTGTCTGTCGTGTCTGCATAGCCTGGCATCAAGCTTAGTTTCTACCGTTATCATCCGATTTTGATGGGATTCCCAGGAAATATGGGGGAACTCAAACCTTCAATCCATCTAGTTCAATTATCTCACGCCCGCCGTCAATCTCCCTCAAATCTGAAGTATTGTCAAAGAAGGACGATTTAATAATTTCATACAAATGACATATCATTAGCATGATTTGCGCATGCACCAATGAGAAGTACAGCTTTTGTCCGATTTGAATGAAATGATGGTCCAACACCAATATTATCTCTGGTTTTTGCTGTGTATGCGCAAATGTAAAATCCATCAAGCCATGATTGATTACTCGTAGTAACATTAGTAGCTGCTGACAAAAACAAAACTTGACTACGAATTTCGGGATTGTAAACAATTCATTTGTAGCTTTATCGATTTTTTAGCAAACAACATTTAAGAACATTTTCCAGCAAGATATTGTGTTGGGATCTCTACTGATAATTCATTGTTATTTTACTTGTTAAAGATTTCGTTGAGTTTCAAAATTCGTACTAAAAAAAAAAAAAAAAAAAAAAAATCTGCCAAGTAGGTGTGGGCACATAGCTTCCTCGTTTCCATAACTTGACTGTATAGATCATTGAAAATTATTATTGACTAAAGAACTTCGTTCAATTAGGCGAAATAAATATTGAATTAGGATAAATTTTTTGTTATGCGGGAGCATAACTTGAGAAAATAAAGTTAGGCATGTTCAACTATTGAACGAACCATAAAATATATCTAACAAGTCCGAACAATCCCTGAAAATTGCATCGAAATCGGTCAAGAACTCCCGAAATCGGTCAAGTTTGCGCATGCGCAGAGGCTACTATTGATCCGGGGGTCATGAAACTTATAGGGGACCATCTACACATCAAACCGAACAATCCCTGAAAATTTCATCGAAATTGGTCAAGAACTCCCGATTTCACGTTTCACGTTTGCGCATGCGCAGAGGCTACTATTGATCCGGGGGTCATGAAACCTATAGGGGACCATCTACACCCCAACCCGCATAATCCCTGAAAATTTCATCAAAATCGGACTATAACTTCGTGTAGTTTTGCCCGTAACAAGGATTTGCTGACAGACACACAGACAGACACAGAACCAAAATTGTTCAGAAAGGTCTAAAACGCAAAATGCGAGTGGAATTTTTGATTTGGAGACAAAAAATTTTCACATTCCGAAAGTGAAAACAATGCTTCCGCTACCTTGGTAGACTCAGAAGCAAAATGGAATGAGCTGGTTTTGATAACAAACGCCTCATTTATAGTTATTGCGGATCCACTTTTTCTGAAAAAAACTTCCACAAATTAACCAATTCAGGCAGCGCAGAGGTTAGTGTATTTGCACGAATTTACTTCGAATGGGTCGCCTACATCCTTTGTTATTTCCTAGTAAAATTCCAGTTGGTTCATTCGATCATCTGATTACAAAGATTTTTGTCGCCCAAAATCGGTGCGGTCTGAGCCACAGTGCGAACACGAAAAGCTACGAGCCACAACCGGTTCAACATTTTCTCGACTCGATCAAACAAGTGTTTATATTTAGCCTTCAGTAAACAAAAGTTAGTAATAAAATAACGCGGCAGTGCACTTTCTTAAAAAGGTAAACAATGCCCCTCTCATGTATTTCCTGCCGCGATAATCCGCACATGTCTGGTTTCGGGGAAACATTATCTTTTGTTCGAAGATTACAACTACCGCCGTTGCATAACTTTTTATCTACAATAAATTTCCGGCAGGTGGATTGTTCAATGTTTACTCCTCCTTATCCTCACTATCTTCCTATTCGGAAAACGGTGACATACCATGTATACTAACCATATAATTAAGTTACCGTTTGATTTATAATGTAAATATTTTAAGGGAAAACTAAAATCTCCTTGAACATTCTTTAACACATCTGCTAGTGTCAGAAAAATTGCTATATCACGATTTTTGCAAGTCATACAGCGTTTTTCCGAGCTCAATTTTGATTTTCATTTCAACTTTTTTTAATTTCAGCCACATGCTCTAAGCAGTAAGCATCCGGGGCCAGGGGGCTTGTCCCCTGGGAAGGCGCCTAGCGCCTAATTATCATATTATTTTTTGTAAAGATTGTAAGAAGTTCATAATAAAAAGAGAGAACTATTGTTGCTGTCTTGTTAACGCTAACTCACCTAATTTTCATACTGGCTCGAGTTTAATCAATGACACCTACAAGCAAGTTCACACCTCCAGCAGACTGAGTTTGGGGTTTTGATAGTTTTGACGTTTGCTTCATAGTCCTCAAATGTGTGACAATACATGCCACATGAAGAATTTCCTTCACGATCACGAAAAAGTCTAGTTCCGCGCCAATAAGGCCTTCCTGAACCTTACAGTTCCGCGCGGTTCCATATGACAGTTCCGCGCGGTTCCATATGACAGAAAAGAAATTAGGGAATGACGGGAAAGATGAGCTAAATTTGCGGCCGTTGAAAAGCAAATAACGTTGGTTGCTGTGTCATTTATCAAGACAAAGGGCTCATTGTCATGTGTTTTTACGTCCATTTGAATAAGTGCTGAATGAACTTCACATATGTTTTTGGGTAGAGGGGGCAAAACAGAACGTCTTTTACGATAAACACTCAAACGGAAGCTGTCGATGTCACTCACTGTAACTTCCTTCGAGGCTGCCTGATTGACGATTTCTTTACGGATGAGGTTCATTGGTCGAGAAAACAGATCGTCCATGGCTTTAATTTTTAAAGAATTCGATAGTTTTTGTCGCACTGTTAAAGCTCGGATCTCGTGATCGTGGACTGCATTGGTGTCATCGACGACGACGTCAGAGCTGGCATTCGTGTAAATTCTTCCTCGACAAGACTTTTCCACGCACCTCCAAGAAATTCCGCGAGTTACTTCCCGGTCGCGGCGAAACTTAAAACTTTTATAAACAACGTGGGGTTTGCCTTTCTCACTTATGAGTACACACTCCATCTCAACTGACGTCTCATAGAAAACTGACACATCCTGCGGAAATCGTGACCCTCTAGATAAGCAGTAATACAAGAAACCAATAATATTTTTAATTCACAACCTTTCTATGATACAACAACTTTCAAAGGGCACTGTGGGTCGTCGAGAGTGATGGTACATACAAACAGGTAGTAGCTTCAACGTTGACTCTTCGCGCGGAACTGTCATATGGAAATAGCGTCTCGGCCGCGCGGAACTGTCATATTCAACAAACCATTTTTCGGGGATTTGCGCGGAACTGTCATACACCCATTCTGAACCACTGTGATGCGAGCGGACGATTTTTTTGTTAATTCCGTCAAAATTTCGGCTGATACTTTACTCGTGGATTCATCTTATTCACGGATCTTATTTTCCAGACAAACGCGGATGATGTCCGACTTGGCTCTGGTAGGCTGCTACAACACGTCGTACATGACTCCTGGAGAGCGGAACCGGGTGATGCTCGCCAGCGCCAAGAGGAACTTGGCAGCCATGGCCTTCTTCTCTCTCACTGAATTCCAAAAGGTAGGTTGAAATGAAACCCCGTCGCTATGCTTTTGGTTTATTATTCAATAATAAACCATTGTAATCGCTCTTGAAAATAAAAATTTTAACCCCCGCTGAAAATTTTATGGTTTACGTTTCAAAGGGTGTAGAATCCAAATGTGCAATAAACATTTTTATGTCCGTCCGCCGTACGCACGATGTCTCCCAAACGGCTGGAACAAAAAATCTGAAATTTTCAGGAAACATCAATATTGGTCCGACAATGCCCCAATTCTTTAGCCAGAACTCTAACTTAATTTAAAGTGCCCTTTAAGAGTTGTCAAAGTTTTGTAAAATCTCTAAAAACCTCAAAAAAATTCAAGGCGGCCTAAATTTGGACTTTTTTTGAAGACCTTTCCATGAGGAATCGAATGAGACCTTCCCCATGTCAGTAACTGTATGGCCCGATTTATGGTGCCAACATTTGCATCCACATTCACTACGTCACTAGGTTACTGCGATTAAAACAAACACAAGAGTTTTTTTTTTTTTTTTTTTTTTTGTTGATCGCAGTAACCTAGTGATGTAGTGATGTAGTGAATGTGGATACTGGAGTGAACTCCTAAAAGGGTTTATAGCCGATACACGGGTTGAAGCATTCTACTATGCATGCTCCGTCTTACGAAATTTAAAATTTTCAAATAGAATATTTTTCCATTGTAATCGCTCTTGAAAAAAAAAACGCTGCAAATTCTTTCACTGGGGTTTATTATTCAATGATTCATGATTTGAATTTCTACTAAGCTTTGGAGTGTGCGTGTTTCACAGGTGATAGAGCGATTATTGCATTCCAGGAGATATGCATAGAGCACTTAAATCTCAACCAAAATACCTATTTGGATTGATCAGTTGATCATATTTGTGTACTTCCTGAAATTCAATAATCGCTCTATCTCCTGTGAAACACGCACACTCCAAAGCTTAGTAGAAATTCAAATCACGAATCATTGAATAATAAACCCAGTGAAAGAATTTGCAGCGTTTTATTATTGTTTCTTAACCACCTACATTATACTGCAATTAAATGTTCATAAATCTTCATTTTTTGGTTTTGAATGGGTTTGAACCAATCTGGAGGTCAATATGAAGCCTTTGGTATCATCAAACGAGGACTTAAACCTAAAATATAGGCAAAAAAACAAAATTTAATTTCACTACCTGACTATACATTTGGAAATTGCTAAAGGTGTGACCAACTCCAGGATTCAATTCTTCGTGGAGATGTGAATACCGAGATCAGTACTTTGAGTAACATTCTGTTTCATTGCTAATTGAATTGGCGTTTAAAATTTATCCTGATTATAATACTGCATTGAACGAAATGCGGTTGGGCTGGTCCATTGTTGTAAGTAATTATTCGCTTGTTGTAACAGGTAGAAATGTTTCATTTGTTATGAATAGGAAGTTCTTAGGTGTACTTTATCATTAATCGAAGAATTGAATCCTTAGATCGGGCAGTACGTATTTGAGGAGACGTTCAACTTGAGGTTCGGGGTGCCCTTCGAACAGCATAACGCCACCCTCTCCAGCTCCACTCTTCAATCTCTTCCACGGGCCCAACTAGTCAAAATCCGGGAGCTCAACGCTCTAGATTTGGAGCTCTACGATTTCGCAAGGACTCTCATGTACAAGTAAGTCTAAGTGCCATATTCACTTCATAACGAACATAATACACGTGCATAATAAGAACATCATTCTCGTTGTGTATGGAGGCTTAAACCACCCAACCCCCATTCGGTAGATGAAGGTAGAAGGAGGATGAAACACTATTTCATGGATTCAAAATATGGCATTTTGCGAACAGGCACATGCTCAAAACTTTGATTGAATGATTGATGGTAACTCCTATTTTGTGTTTCTAAGTGCTATTATTTACTTATAACAATAAATGGGCTTCAGTGCGTAATTCTCCCGAAAAATACTCCAGAATCATGTACTGCATGTAGGAATCTCTTTGTGAGAAGGGCATATGGGGTAGGCTTGTTAAATAGACAATTTTTCATATTTATCAAAACATTGTATGGTCGTACTATCAATTTTGTAAAAGGAGAATCAATGGCGTTTTGGCGGTGACCCCTCAGGTTGCTATCGGAGTTCTCAAAGGCGGCTAGCTGGGCACTACCAATTCAAATCTCATTTTTCAATTCCACATCCTACTCAAGCTATAACTTATTCCAGCATTGACAAAATGATCACTCACAATAAATAAGTCAATGATGTGTTACTTGTACAAGAACTTTGGCTCTTGTTGGTATAATGAACCTTTGTAATCTGCCAAGAAAATAAATCGTTAACCCCCATCAAAATATGTTGGTTTGCGGTTCAAGATGCGTAGATTTCAAAAATGGAATAAAATTCAAAAAACTCCGTCCGTCCACCGTTCAAAGTTTACGAAATTCGGCTCAAAACTCTACATAGATCCAGGAATCCGGTAATCCTCCTTTGAGTTAATATTTTCAGGTTAAACTATGTATTAAAACATCGAAATTTCGAAGTAAGGGGCTAGCTTTTGGTTTGGCTAAGATAGAATTAGTTCCATGAATCGAATGAGACCTCTCTGGTTGCTGCACTTTCATCCGCCTGTAAACGCTAGAGTGGATGCTGAAAAAGTGATTGGAGACAGGCTTGTTTCATGATGGATACTATATGCGTATACCATCCTTATCTCTGTCTCCGATTGAGTTTTTCATAACTTATTCAAGTTATTTGCGGACATGTGAAATGTAGATGGGTATTTAATTAAATCTAGTTAAATTTCATCTGTTCTATTCTAGTCGTTGGTTGATCCTTGAAATTTTCCAAATTCTTTCCCCGTTTTTAAAGCACAGCCTTAATACTCTTCAGATTGCTGTATTAAACGACCTCATGAGACAGCTTGTAGACTATTTCTGGTCTTCCCAATGCTGAACTATCTTTCCTGCTGTTTCTTCCACAACATTTGATGTTGATGAATGCTCTTGTAAATGTCTTTTTTCCTCTCCGTTTCTGCATTGAGAATGCCGAGAACTGTAAATTACTGTTTTGGTTCATTAGACAAAGATTAGGAGCATCATCTGGTTTCAAAACTCTCTTTAAGGTTCAGCCCAATAGCTCGCGTTTTAAATCTTTCCTAGTCGGTTTCATCAAAATGTTGTTTCCAAAAAATGTGGTTTCGTCAGAAAACAAATCTGATCTCTCGCAAGCATGTACCCATTTCTGATTAATTTCTGTGTTCTTGGGAAAGCAGTGGAAATGAAAAGCGCCCCTTTTTGTGTTGATTGTGATTGGTTCATTCATAAATTTCACAGCAAACCATTTTGCAGCAAAAACATCTGTTGAAATCCCTAAACCACACTCTCACGGCTTATTGCTTAGATAGATGTGAGGAACTCAGTCATGTCAGGCCTTAGAAGTGGGGGGGGACACCATTTTCCTTGTCCAATAACCCCTACCGTCTACTCTGAAGCTGTGGTCGAGGATAATGAAGTTTTGAAAACATAAATTCAATAACACTCTCAGGATTTAATTTCTGGTTAGTGTTTAAATAGTCAGTATTTAGAGGAAACTTACACCAGTTTTTCTGCTGTTAAGATTAAGTATACAACTAGTTCCCTGTTTCTTTCTTTAACTGCTATCCCTGAGCATAAACGTGGAGCTTTCTAGTTTGGAGATACCCTCTGGGTGTTACAGGGAAATCGTCTCAACCCTTTGAAGGTACAACTAGTTCATTTAGTTGTAAAATGTAAAACTTATTTTCAGAGCTAATTCACATTTTTGTTTACAGGAGGTTCAAAAAGTTGAAATCTCGGGACCCGCAGTTTGTCGACAGGTTTGCCAACCTTGGAAGGCTGCCAGGACGAACTGAGTTCAACTGGGATCAAGCAATCGAAGACACGACGATCACCACCAACACGTGAACCTACAAAAACTACCTACATAACGAGGGCTCGTCTCCCCTCTTCTAACGACGCCCCGCACGTGGCACTCACAGCTTCCTAGATCGCAATTTTGTCTATTGCAGAGCTCTGTGGAAATCCCACCAAGGCACTCAACCAGTGAGTCTCATCGAGCGTCTGTTCCTTCATCCTCTGGAACCTACTCGACATTCCAATCTCAGGTTGTCGATCTTTGCTTTTTACTCCGTTCTCCCAGTACTTACAAAGGTCCTACCCTAGTCTCTAGTCCTTAGTCACACTCTTCCGGGCCATGCAAGTGCTCCTTACCTGTCTTACTCCTTCCTGAATCGTCTCGTGAAAATCTCTTTATTTTTTATTTCTAAAACTACACTATTCGTTTCTTTTCGACTAAGTATAAAGCTAAACTCAAGCTTAGGGCTTTTACATGAACTCTCCCTCAATTCGACATAGGTTTATCTAAATATTTAACTCTAACTCTTTTATCATCAATTTTACAATGATCAACTCTATCTCAAAGTGCGCTTCAGCTCTCAGTTACTTCACACAAAAGTGCATTATATACCTAAAATAAATTAATGACATCATGTCACCACTTTTGAATAAGGTGATATGAACTCATTAAGAAAATTATGACAATGAATATTTACAGCCGCATGATATATCGATATTTTCATTGTTTAATCGAACTCATTCTGACTTGTGAAAGCATTTTCATTAATTTGATTGCGAATATTAATTTTATGATCAAACCGATTTACTTAAAAAATGTTATTAGACGCTGATTATTATTCAAACCAAAAGATGCCATTAGATAAGTTAGAATCTATTTTGCTGGTAAGTATAAATTGTTTGAAAAGAGCATCCACGTTAGGCAATAAAGGTGAATTCAGATAGCGTGTGTAGAACATCCATGAAATTGAAAGTTTTGATCGGAAAACTAAAATTTTCATAAACCTTGACTAGATGGTTAGATGGAAAATGTGAATATCTGAAGATATTCATAATGTTCACCCAGATTTTCATATATATCGTTACTAACTTATTGCGACAGTCAAAGAATGACCTTTACTAACTAATAAATGTAATATCTTTTTATTGGATAGATCAAATTAGAACTGATTTCATTGAAGGATTCAGACCCCTATACCACTAGGTAACTCTCACAGAAAAATTATTCAAAATCTATTTATTCTTCAAAGGACAATTGAGGAGCTTACTTTCAAACAGGCACATATATCCATTGCGACAAAATGTTCAGGAAGTGAAAAAAACGATTTGCAGATTAGTGGAGATGTTTTTCTGCAGTTTCTCATCGGAGTAATGTGTGAGAAGGCACAGATAAAGATGCCTCAGAATATGAATCAATTTTCTCCAAAACGCGAGGCTGTATATCCATTTCCACTTTGGAAATGTGCCCTTTTGATCAAAACTCATGGATTTGTGCCTTTTTGAAAAAGAAAGAATTCATTCTCCAATCTGTAGGTATTATTGGAAACTTTACCTGACTCCATATTTTCATTTGTCATGCCTGCCATCTATCGAGTCTCGTGTAAATACTCAACGTCAAAACGAAGGCGCAATGCTTCTTTTTGGATTAATGCCTTTTTGAAAATACACGACTTATCGCCTGACGAAATTCGGAGGATATGTGCCATTACGATTGCAAGGCACTGAAAAAAAAATGTAGGGGACGGATTTGTTACCTTTTGATGCAAACACATAACCTTAGCCCCGGATTTGACGTGGATGTGTTCTGTTTTGTTCAGAAATGATAGGGAGATCTGATTCAACTCATATTCAGGGATAGAAAATTGGGAAAAAAACGTTTTCTCCCAGATTTGGATATGTGCCTTTTTGAAAGTAAGCTCCTCAATTGTCATATGCATGTCTTTACTTAGGTGCAATGAGAAATTCGGTTGAGACTATTTGATTGAGTCGTGGCAGAAAAAGAGACAACAAATCGAATTGGTTTGCTCTTGAAGTCATAAATAATCCCTTTAAAAATACAGTTCGTTTTTGAGTTATACTTCTACAATCAAAATTACATATTTAGCAATGACATCGTGATTTTCGTCAGAGTTCGAAAATGCTCTCTCTTAGTTACACACCCGTCTGCGACACGGTTTTTGATCTTTTAGCCTCCATATTTTACCATCATGATATCATCAGTTTTTGCTTCATATTCTGGTGTGGGTTTAATTCTTGACGAAAGCCTCTATTTCAGGCCTTGAACAGTATAAAGAACGACACGGGCTATTGTGGTTGTAGTCTATTCAGTCGACCCTTGGTTAGTTGCGTCCTAATGACCTACACAACATTTAGATCGCTTGTGATGGATTTGGTTGGTTTGCCATTTGCCGATTCTTGAATCCGCCGCCTCGGGAGATATACCAGACGCCTTCCAGCGTCTGGGACATCCTCTGAGTGTTGCAGGCATTATCCGCATTCTGCTCATCGAAGGGGCCTCTATACGAAAGAGATCCTCTTTGATCTTCCTTTTCAGGGAGACACCCACACCGAAACCTACTCAACAGAACTCTTATACAGTACAACTTGGAAGTACCTAAGACTTTTCTTGTCCAAAATCGCTCCTGAACTAAGATGCCGTATTTTCCATGCCCCCCGTAGTTGCTCAAACCTCATGTATCCGTCAACTTGAAGGGTTGCTGTTTCAAGTGGAAGCAACAACACCTACTGTGATTCGTATTGACTTCCCACCTTCTCCTAACACTGCATTGACATCTAAACTCATTGCTTTTCCCATATCAAGCTTTGAAACTGCTGTGGATACTAGACGATAGGGTTTTTTAGGGAGGAAACGGCCTTGCTTAATGCTTTCACTTTCGAAATTCTTTTACCTTCTGCTTAGATCTAATGAGTTTTCACTTGGAGCACCGATCTGAAAGACCGCACCATCTACGAAATCCGACACTTCCCTCAAAATCTTACGAGTCCTTCAACCTCTCATGTTGGAAAGAAAACTTTAGGCGAACGTCACTCTGATCCAAAGCCAACCTTTAAACCCCGCTTTCTCTCGCCCACTGTCTCACGATAGACTTCAGAAAAGTATTCATCTATGGAGCCATCGTGGTAACCACCAAACATACTGAGCAAAGTATCTACTCACTTGCCCTTTTAAACTAGCAGCAAGTCCAAAATAGTTCGTAGCCAGCTGATGTGTTCAAAACTCTTGAAAGGATTTTGGTGCAATCACTCAAATATTACAGTGAATGCACACGAAAGCTGTTCTATTGTCTATGAGAAACTCCCAACACCATACCAATTAAAAAAGGTTTCAAGTTGGAGTTATGTTGAGAAGCACTTGTTAACCATGAACAAGTTCTCGTTGCTCCTGAGACCAGCTCATTTTCAACATTTACACAGCAGCAAAACTGATTACCTAGTGAAGATTGGGTTCCTTCACTAAACTAACTGGGCACTGTACATGCCTGTTCCCCTTTTAGTTTACTAGAATTGTCACCAAATCGATCACAAACTTGCTCTCTACGATGTACACATTTGCGATTTGCTCACGATACGTTTATTTTCTGTGCAAAACACCAAAAAGTTGTCCTCTCTTAAAAACAGGCATGAGGGTTCACTTTATCGAATATAACCTGTAATTTTATACCATCTGCACAGCTAGGAACTTCCTTCACACAAGATTGAAGTTTCCAAAACCACCTGCTGAAAAACCCATTCTATTTTCTTTTCAAGGTCCCTTAATTTTAATGTTTCTCATTTGTAATCAAATCCTTACTACTTTTCAGGTACTTTTTTTATCCACTATACCGTAAGATATTGACGAAAGTTACCCAAATTCTGTATTTTGTTTGTCTTCTTCTGAAACTTCCTATTTTGTATTCTAACTTGAGATTATCGCCTTCAGAAAGAATACATCTTTAGCTGGACAGAAATATTTTTCATGCACAATAAATAGCAACGTAAGTTGTACATTAAAAAAATTGAAATTCAAACAATAAACAAATATTGTAATTATATTTTCTAATCGCAAAATTGATGTATTTTTATTACATGACTTTAGAAGTAGTGTTTTCTTACGAGTGTATTGGTTTGAATTTACTGACCGTGGCATTTGTGCTCTGCAGTTTTAATTAACCAGGTGCATCGTTTCCTCTTTTGAGACGTAAAAATTTAATTCCGAATAATTTATTAATTATGCTAGATGCACTTATGCAAGCTTTAGAAATCAAAGCTCAAGTTTGTCGTTAACTTTGGAGCAAAATGATATTGTGGAAATCGAATACGCACGAATGCCACATTGATTACGTCTAGTTGTATAAGTATAAATATATATTTTTTTTGTTTAGTTGTAATTGATTTTGATCGGGTTTATACTTGTAAATCGTTTCATTTGTTCTCAACGTTATATGGTGGCCATATAATGCAAAGCGATTCTAAAATATTTAATACGTAGAATTAGTTATCAGCCGAATGGTAAGGACAATTTTTGTATTGAAAACTTCGGCCTGGTTGTATAGAACATTAGGTATATATTCATTTAAAAAGGCATCACTTGTAGATATCGCTGATGTGCCATTTTCTATAACTTGTACAGAGCTAACGCAAGCTATTTAAAAAAAATATATCAAAAGTGGTTAATTTTGATACCCCTATTTTTTACTGTGATGGTAGTCGTTTTGAAGGCACCAACTTATTATGTTTGTCGATTGGGAATATATTTCGGATTTCTTGATGTTCAATTTCAGTAAAATAACAGACAAAACTCTCTTAGAAGAAAAAATAATGTCAAGGTGAAATAATATGCGGTACTTATATGTACTGTAAGTTGAAATGATGTCAATAAACATCCTCAATATCTGTACCCATAGAGGTTGGTGTCTTCAATCTCATTTATAAGCACACGTTTAATTAGTTTTTATTGGAACTCCTTGTACATTATGAGACTGTTTTGTTTACCAAAGAAATCCTTTTATCGTAGAATTGTTTAGCTTAGTACGTCAAAACTAGGATCCTAACTCCCTTAACTGTATGATAGTACATTACCAACGCTGTAAATTTTATTAACGTGTTCGGTGTTTATATTGTAAATAGTGTAATACATTTTTAGAGGTGAAGATTAAGTCGTTTAGCCTGAACACCAACTATGATTAATGTGAAACGTTCGATTTTTCTTTGTTTATTTTTAGTTACTGGCGCAGGGGCCCCGAATCGGTGTTTTAGTTAATCACTATTTTAATACCGGTGTGTTTTAATAGTTGAAAGTGTACTGTTGCATGGATTTGTATTCAATGAGCGTTACCTTTGAGGCTGGATTTGTCTGTCTTTACCAAAATTCGGGTTTACCTGTTCATAGCTGATGGGGGAATTGAAATTTTTTCTGCAAATTTACTTGGTTCCTAACTTAAACTACGCACTGGTGACGTCGCATCTTGAGCTTTTCCTTCCAGCAGCTTGAATGTTGTTCATCAACTTCGATTAAACTAGAACCCTGAGCAATTTTTAAACTGGGCAGTTTTCTACGTAGTGATCAGTTATCAACACTCCTCCTCTCCTGTGATATTAAGTGATTAGCACATCGACAAGACAATATCAAAATCAACACTTGCAGCATTAACAGTCGTGCAGTAAAAAGAAACTTGACTCATTACACCACGAGATAGAACAGAAATTAATAGCAAATGTGAAGCTCGGTTGTTCACAGTTGAAAACATGAAGATAGTAGAGAGTTCCTAGGAGATCCGCCAACACCGATACAAATCCGTATCGCGACATGAACACGCAACTGCACATGCGCCGCCAATACGATCGGTCGTATTGCAATACCACGGTGGTATCTTTACGGAAGTTACGATACCACCGATGCGATCTGAACGAACGTATCTTTCATCCTTATCGCAAAGTAACCTGCCATCGGGGTAACCTAGTTGTAAACCGCTTTGCATCCACCCGCCGGTACATCCGCTGTTTTTCTGGAGTAAATGTACATGTTCTCTATTAAATCGGAACGAAAATAGTACGTCATCCTCGCTCATGTCGTCCAGGGAAAATCTCCCATAGAACCCAGGTGGGTACTTGTACCAGCGTCCCCGTAGGGAGGGAAGGCGATGTTTTGGAGTCATAGGCATGTACGAGCGGCCCTGCCTGGTCTAAGGGCACAGATTAGAAATGGTACGAGCGGCCCCGCTCAAGCGAAGGCCCGCAGGCCAGTTGAACCCAGTGACTGGAAGAAATCCGAGCGAAGATGGAACCCGAAGTAGCCTTGTTAACAAAAAGTTCGCGTGAAAATCGATATATGATGGTAAACGGTTACCCTAGCCAAGTATGTCCAAATCGTTTTGTATAAGTACCAGCCCAGATCGAATAACTGAGAAGTACCTACTTGGGTCGAGAGTCATGTGACTGTGATTGTCTATTTGCATGTTTTGACAGAGCAATAAATTATACGCATGAAAAAAGTTTCGAGTTGGTGCTATTGGTTTCATTTCCCATATTTCCGTGAGGCCGCTCGTACATTTTTAAGGCCGTTAACATAATATTCAAAAAAGTCTTCCACCCCGGCATTTTTTATTCAAAAAAAAAGAAGAAAGCGAGTGATCTTGTAAAACATCAAGAAGACTGCTCGTTTTCTATAGTGACGTGAAAGCAAAATGTCTGTGACTCTTAGATACGGATCAGAGATACCACTAGTTCAGCTGAGTTGGTGGTAACGCCGCCATTTATGCTAACCAGAGCTGTGCTCGCCCTAGATACCACCACCGACTAGATACGATACCACGGTGTCCGAATCTCCTAGGAACTCTCTAGTGTTGCCCCATCTCGTCTTGAAGGTTGCTTGTTACAATGCCTCAGCCGACTTATGGGTCATACACTCCAAGTATCTCATCAAAACATCCGGATTTGAATAAAACTCTACTACGCAGGTCCTTCTAAAGATCCTTGCAAATGTGATCAGCTTTCCAATGGTATTTCAAACAAATTTTATGGAGGAATTCCAGTTTACATCTTATGAACTTTTAGGGCCTACGGGTTTATGGTGCCATCTCTTGGGAACCATTTTCACACTTTATAAACAATTTTCCGGATTCAATGGTTTTCCAAATGTATGCTGTTCCCAACTTATGGCATAAGTCTTATGCTACTTCCATGCATGTAGTAGCTCCTTTGCTGTATAAGGTGGCCAGCATTTTTGCGCCTATCGAGTCATCCGCATTGAACGTGTTAATGTTGAATGTTATCTACTCTTGAATCCTCCTTTTCTTCTTGGTATTTTTGGTAGAATTTGCTCCCAAGATGAGAAAATGAAGCAGTTGGGAATATACACTTCTCATATTATGAGAATGGAATATATTTATATGTACTCCTATTCGTTATTCTGACTTGGCAGTACTGAGGAATTCAAAATAGATGTTTTAACCTCAATGGATCGAAAAGATTGCCTCGCTTTTTGGAACAAATCCCGGTTTCCGTAAAAGAAAGGTCAGGAACCTTTCTTGATTATCTGGGCTGAGAAGTGACGACTGTATAAAATTTGGCTGAACAAGTTGCGTTTGTTGTTAACTGCATTATTTCTCCTCATAGGATTAATATTCTATCCCCTCCCTTCCGTAACAAGGTTAGATGACAAAAACTCATGCAAAGGATGCAGTTTTCTAGTGAAGTATTGTAAAATATCAGGCACCACGTACTCATATCCATTCAGCGCTAACGGTTAGCGTAAAAATTAGTGTTGAAACAATATGCAGTTGGATTAGACTCCGTTGAATAGATCTTCCAATTTTGAGGCTGAAGTATGAAAATTTAGGTTGGTTTCGACATAAACGTGTTATGTCATGTTTCTTACTGAATTCCCATAGGGACCTAGAGAAATTGAGTTGACCACAGCTTTTGGGATAGCTCTCTATTCGAAATAACAAATGTAAATGAAAATTTGTCGTGAATTCCTATTTACATGGTGTCATTTTGCCTTCGTGACCTATACAGAGTTACTATCTTACCAGATGGTCATTAAACTGCAGTATCAATGGCTTTTATGAATCCTTTTTTAAATTTTTGAACTAGGCTTTTGTTTTGGCAGTAACCCCAAACACTCCTAATTAGATTATTACGGTGTTGATCTCCAATGGGCCCCTGCATTTGTCCAGTAATGCGTTGAGTCAGTAGTTGCCATTCGTGGATTTAATTTAAGCGTATGAAGTAATCTCGCAAATATTTGTACAGTCCTACTCATTCGGTTTTCAAATGTCTTGGTTCATTGTCGTACCTACCAAGTTTTAGTTTCATTTTCGTAGTGGTTGTATTTGTCAGTGATTGTACTGTGCTGCTTGATAGAATAATATTTACCTACTGTAAATAAATGTTTTTTAAAATAAATACTGAAGGATTCTCGAGAGTTGTGATTTTCATTTATTGCCCCTATTGGAATGAGCTGAGGGTCATTCTTGGCTAAACTGGGTTTCAAGTGCTATTTGACATGTTCAAATATGTGATGTAATAATGATCGATTCCGACAGGTAATGTTCGCTCTACTGGCCCCATGCACTTTAAAAAATGTACGTTAATTGTTTCATACATTTTGGAAACCATTACGTAAACCATGATTACCATGTGCCCATCAAAACCTTATCCATATAGACTTGTTTCCCTGGTCCTTCTAACCACCAACCTTTCATACAGGTTCAGTAACTTCAATATATGAAATGTTTAAATGACTACTTGATTTTGAGATATACGGCAAAACGTATACTTCGCCTACGTTGTGTCGTTGGACCTCGTCAAGGTTTTTTTTTTTGGTTTTTGCACTCTAAAAGTCTTGTTTTACAGTTTATTTACAGTGACATACTGTAAAATTGACTCAAATAGTGCCTGATGAATTGATCTTTAGTTCTGATAGAAATTGGATTCTATAACGGGTATAGGTACATTTTCAGGGCATTTTAAAAGGGAACACAAATCAAGTTGTTAACACATTGAATGGGGCTTCTAAAACAGCTACCATCCTCCCTGAGGGGAGAAAAAATTGTATACAATTTGACATAAGATATCTTTTTCTTTTGAAGGAAGGTACTTGGTTGCATTTGAGATGGTTATGACGTATTTTGGTTTATTATTCAATAACTGGAGAGAGGTTAGTTAGGAAGCATTCCCCACTCCTTGTAAGTGTTGCCACCCACTTCCAAAACCGTCAGTCTTGCAAAATTACCTTGTTTGCTTCCCTCAGGCGGAGAAAAACCATTGGTAGGTGGTGATAATGATGACTTTTACAGTTACCATCTCTCAAATGAGTTTCTAGGCATTACATTTGTAGAATTACTACATCTCCACAATTATTACCATGACCATCATATGTTCATCACCTGGCGACATTATTCTATTTTCTTCATCTGGACTTCAAAGGGCCTCTTCCCACTTCTAGTAACAACCGCTACATTCTAACTGTCATAGACGAATTCAGTAGGTTCCCATTTGCCTTTCCATGCTCAGATATCTCAACTGCAACCATCCTTCGACACCTAACTAATTTGTTATACTGGGGCATGACCTATTACAATACCATGGTTCCGTTGAATTAGAGTTTGGAGGGCCCCGTGAACCCCTTAAAATCTGCAGTCTGGCCATTGCCACCATAGAGCCTGTATCTCTATTCTCATCCTTAACAGAAGGATGGCGACCGATTGCTATCAAATCCAGGCATCATTCGTATACCCAAGAAGACCTCAGCTTCATAAAACATGAGATCAGTAGAATGCTTGATGAAGGCATAATTGAGCCTTCACCAAGCAAATCACCCTGGAGAGCTCAAGCTCTAGTCACATCTAGTACCAACCATAAGAGGAGGATGGTTATCGATTACTCTCAAACAGTTAATCGTTTTACTCTGTTGGATGCTTACCCACTTCCTAGAATTGATACTATCGTTCCTAATGTTTCCAAGTACTCGATTGACTTGCGAAGTGCCTACCATCAGGTATCTATCAAAATTGAAGAGAGACCTTTTACCGCATTCGAGGCTAATGGTCAACTGTTTCAATTCACTAGGATTCCATTTGGTGTAACGAATGGGGCCGCAGCCTTTCAAAGAGTACTAGACGACATCATTCGAACTGAAAATCTGTCAGGAACGTTTGCTTACCTTGATGACGTGACGATTTGTGGAAATAACATCGAAGAACACGATAGAAATCTAGAAAATTTTCTCAAAATTGCCAAGAAATATAATTTGACATTAAACGAAGAAAAATGTAAATTCAGAACTTCAACAATTAACATTTTAGGCTACTGCATCTCTAACAAAGCCATAAAACCTGACCCTGAACGAATAAGACCTTTAATTGAACTCCCTGCCCCAACGAATACTGCCTCACTCCAGCGTGTTCTAGGATTTTTCTCTCATTATTCCAAATGGATCCAGAAATATTCGGAAAAAATAAGACCACTGGTACAAACCCGGTCGTCCCCACTATGTTCAGAAGCTATTGCTGCTTTTGAGATGCTCAAGCATGAAATATCTTAATCTGTTGTTTCTGCTGTAGATGAATCCACACCTTTCACAGTAGAGACAGATTCTTCCGAATTTGCAATTTCAGCGACCCTTTCGCAACAAGGACGTCCCATTTCTTTCTTTTCCCGTACGCTCTCTCTATCTGAACAGAAACGTTCCATAATAGAAAAGGAGGCAAGCAGTCGTCGAAGCAACGCGAAAATGGAGGCAATTCCTCCTTTCAAGACATTTTCGGCTCATCACTGATCAAAGGAGTGTTGCATTTATGTTTGATAACCACCGCACAACAAAAATAAAAAACGAAAAAATCATGAGATGGAGGATCGAACTAGCCCCCTTCAAATATGACATAATATACCGACCAGGAAAAGAAAATATCCCTGCAGATGCTCTTTCTAGGGTTTCAGCTTCTACCAACATTTCCCCTTTACGTGATTGGCATGACAAAATGTGCCATCCTGGAATAACGAGGATGTATCACTGGGTGCGATGTAAAAACTTGCCATTCTCCCTTGAAGAAATTAGAACTATGACGTCCTCCTACAAGGTGTGTGCCGAGGTCAAACCCCGTTGTCATACAAAAGAGCAAGCACATCTCATCAAAGCTACTTCCCCTTGGGAAAGGTTGAATCTGGACTTCAAAGGGCCTCTTCCCACTTCTAGTAACAACCGCTACATTCTAACTGTCATAGACGAATTCAGTAGGTTCCCATTTGCCTTTCCATGCTCAGATATCTCAACTGCAACCATCCTTCGACACCTAACTAATTTGTTCTCCTTGTTTGGACTTCCAGCGTTCATCCACAGTGATCAAGGGGCTTCTTTCATGTCCGACGATTTAAAGACATTTTTGCACGCAAGAGGAGTAGCGACTGGTCGTACTGCACCCTACAATCCGCGTGGGAATGGACAATGCGAGCGATACAACAAAATTATTTGGGACACAATCAATTTGGAATTGAGATCGCTTAACCTAGAAACGAAACAATGGGAATCGGTTCTCAATGACGCATTACACAGCATACGATCCCTATTATGTACTGCTACCAATACCACCCCTCACGAACGCACGTTCCAGCACCCTAGGCGTTCGTCTAGTGGAACTTCCTTGCCGATCTGGCTATTGCAACCAGGGCCTGTCCTCCTTAGGAGATGCCAAAGAAGAAGCAAGTTCGACCCTCTTGTGGAAGAAGTGGATCTCTTGGAAGCGAACCCGGACTACGTTCACATCCGCCTACCTGACGGTCGAGAAACCACAGTGTTGACAAGACACTTGGCTCCCGCTGGAGATCTCGAAGAAGGAAGTTCAGTTAAGGACCAATCTCCTCCTCCAGAAGAACCTCACCTCCTGTTAGATACACATCAGCCAGAGAGAGCAACAGATCAGACTAATGGAGCACCAACTTCTCCAACTCAGTCAGTGGAGGTTCCTGCTGAAGGACTACCCAGAAGAAGCGACAGCCTACGAAAACCCCCAGAATACCTGAAGGACTACATATTAAAATAGGGGGGAAGAATGTAGTAGTATTATTACATCTCCACAATTATTACCATGACCATCATATGTTCATCACCTGGCGACATTATTCTATTTTCTTGTAATTTTTCATTCTGTTTCCAACAATGTTCGATTCTTGCTGAATAAAGCCTTGTATTCGAAAGGTAACCAGTTCACTTTATAACAACATTCACGTTATTATACAAGTGATATCATTTCTGTAAAGGTTGAACTACGTTTTTCAAGTTTTAAAAGATTTCACAACAAAAAATACACGCCCCACATTCTAAGAGAGGATGTAATGAATGGAAGTGAGATCGTTACAGGTGGCGGTAATGATAAATTGGGCTTTTAACGTCAAATAAAAATGTTTTATGAATAGAAAAATACCTGTTCGACCACGATTATTGAGCACACTAGTGTTTAAAATATCTTGAAAGAAGAAATGCAACACAAAACCTCATATATCTGAAGGAATCCTAAAATAACATACCATTTTCACTTTTTTTAAGAATCATCCATTACCTATTTTATTTTTAATTGTCAAAACTTTGATGTAACTTGTTTGCATCCAATAAATGTTCATGATGATTAATCCCGTTTAATACAGCCTTGACTAATGAGAAATTCATTCATTTTCCCCATACACCACATCAATAATTACTATTTCGGGAAAAAACCACCTATTTTTTTAGATCAGTTCGTATGGTGAAGGTATCGTTGATAACTTCAATATACTGGTAAAATTATATAATTAAACAATAAATAACATTCATAGGTAAATTTTTTGCATGAGTACAAGACAAATAATAAATTCGGCAGTTTCGACTGTTAGGCAGTTTAATTATTAACGAAAAGTTAGTAACAGATCGTAATTCTTAACAATACGCTTCAATATAATGTCAGATGTCGGATTTAGGAAACTTGCCAAACAACTAAGCTTATTTGACATACATCCGAGTTTGAGCATTAGGAATGTACTTGAATTTAGCAACTGATTTTTTCTTAACGATAGGGGGCGTCATCTTCCTTGTGTTATTATCGTTCTTTTAACCACGTTTCTCTTTCAGTTTGGCATATTTTTCACCTTTCTCAATTTCATCTGAATCTTTATCAATGTACATTTCCATAATTTCTTTGCCTCAAGTCTTCTCGAGATTTCTCACTCTTTTAAAATCTCGCAGCTTGCAGGTTTACTTTTCTTTTTAGACGAATCGTCTTCGGATGAACTTGGTTTTGCTCCTCTTCACTACAGGATCTCTTTTTCAATATCAAAGACTCAATATTTTTATTCACAACCGACTCAAGGTGATACTCAGGTATTGATTTAGTTAAGGTACCTTCTAAGTCCTCATCCTTGGCATCTATCGTTTGATCGTCATCTCTCTAGTAGAAGTTGACAATTTCTCCTCCATCTTGTTTTACCTTCTGCAAATTCTTCTTTTCCTTCTCTTCGTATTGACTAGACGGCTTAGAATTTGAATCAGGCGAGCTACGGGATTGGAGAGCTTTTAGGGGGCACACTTTTTAGATGACGATGTACGATGAATCTTCATCACTAGCTTTTTCGCTTTTACCTATCACAATATCTTTCCTTCCAGAGGATTTCTTCGCGGTTTCATCCTTCGCATTATGAGTTCCTTCCCATCAGAATTAAGAAGACGAATTTCTGAGGAGACTTTTAAATTTAGATTTCATTTTGCTGCTAACGTTTCTATCTGCTCCTGTTTCAAGGCTGCTTGAGAGGTTTGCTTCAGACCACCTTCCTTCAGAATACGCCTTTTTATTCCAGATTCATTCAACTAGAATAGTAGAATTTTTTCCTAGTCCTCCGAAGAATTGGAATCCGATACTGACTTCTTCTTCTGTTTGGTTTTGTCAGCCTTTTCACTTTCTTCGGCCTCGAACTGGTTTTCGTGAGAGTCAGAAAACATTCTCTCCCGTGATTGTCCTCTTAGCAAATGCTTTCTTCTTGACGATAGGTGTGACATCTTCCAATTCACTATTGGGCCTTTCGTAAAAGATGTATCCGAGGTGGAAAACGCGAGAATTGTGTGTCGTGTGCACGATTTGTCAGGAACACGTTAAGCATAGTATCTTGCTGAAGAAGGAAGCTTAAAAGCACATCTTTCTTTGTGTTTTTGGTACGTAAAGATTGGTAGAAATTCGAAGAAGATGCAACATTTTCTCTTGATTTGTGGACAGGGAGGAACTTTTTGTCTCTCTAGCAATTGAACTTGAATTCTGCAAGAAATGTATTCTGACCAAGTCAGAAAGAAAATATCACCCCTTGGTGGATAAAGATGATTGGAAGTGTTTTTATGTGATCTGGTGTTTTGATGCGACCCCCGTATCTTCTTAAAATAATAATTACTTATTATAATTATTTAGCACTAAGCTTTGATGATAAATAATAAATTAGGAATGAGAGTTGCAGTCGTACATAAAATACTGGTTAGAAATGAGGAGTAGGGCATTGTGTTATAGGGTTAACTGGGGCTTGCTTCCAGTAAGTCGAGTAAATGCTTGATGTGCTTAATGTGAGCTGCCAGTTTGGAGACCGAGGACATGGATTTGGACATCTCCTCGCATTTGGCCATCAGCTGGTACATGGCTTTTATGTTGGTGTCCACAGAGTCGCACGTTTTGCAGACGACATCGCGATAGACTTCGAGGCTGTCAACAGTGAGGGCTGAGATACCATGGAGCGTCTCGGCAAGGTTCTCTGTGAGGGAGTCGACAGAAGCAGCTAGAATAGAAGCTTCGACTTCAAGCTCTTCAAGGAGCTTGGTTTCCCCTTCAGACAACCTACTGTTCCACATGGGTTCGACGTAGGCTATAGGGCTCGAGAGCTTGATCTTAGTCTCAAGGTTGTCAGCCACGAAGGATATCATCTCGCCGTCTTTCATCACTTGCCCGTCAAGCCGGCTCAGTCGGTCTTCCTGGGTAGAAGTCACCGCCTGAGAGGACGTGGACAGGTCTAGGACTTTGGGCCTCACTGCTGTAGTCTCCTGAGCTGTTGAGTGACTATCTTGCTCGCAAATCTCTGAGTAGGAAGCCGTCATTTCGTCCATCATCTCGCTAGCATTCATTGTTCTGAAATCAAAAAACTATCCTATACCCACAATACGAAACTGAGATATTACAATTTTAGCAACGCGCTTCATTCTGAGCAATCATATAGAGTTGAAGAGGTAAGGTAGACCAGCAAACCTAATTTGCTCACGAATTGACTCCTACCAAAAGTTTACACCTCATGGAATGAACTGTTCTGCGTACAATAAATTGAGTTGAGTGTTACTGCATTTTCTCCAATTGCTTTTCACCATTCATTTATTTCAGTTCAGTTTATTTTCCTATTCAGTAATATTCCATTATAACTTTACTATTGTTTGTTGCTGACAATGATTTCCTGAAAGACCTACAATTGTTGGTAAAATAAATAACTGGATCGGATGTGCAAAGGAACTCGTTGCTTTTGCACCCAGAAAATCCCCATATTATACATATAAGCAGTAACACGATTCCAAAAGTTTGGCTAAAAAGAACTGCCAACCCTTGCCTTCTTTTTGATTCATTTGTTAATCAGGGAATATATATAATTTGAAGATAACAGAGTAGGGCTTTGTGAATGATTGAAATAGTTATGAAGTAGCGAGTAAATTATCCAACTAATCATTAATATTTAACATCTACCATTGGAATTGTAATAATTAGGACGAATTATTAAAACTACTCAATATTGTGTGTGATAGATCAAGGGACTATCGATGATTTGGATTGTATAAAGACATGATTTACAGACTAGAACGGTGTGATAGTGATCTTCCAACACCTGATGTAGAGTTTTATTTTCCAACAACAAACGTTGTAACCTTCAGTTATAAGAAGGAGGCGAGGAATTGATATTTGCCCCTTCTGAGGCTGAGGGGATTATGCCTGCAACACCCAAAAGAAAATCCTGAAGGTAAAAGGCATTTCAAGAATCGGGAAGGGAGAACTATTCATATCCATGAAAGCAAAGAAGAACGAGTGAATTCTATTTCAACTGTGGCTCAGTACATGGGATGAGTGTTTGAGCAGTTTTAACATCAGGCAAACAAGTTGTGAGGTGGTTGTGACCTCGCCATCAAATTCAGCATTGAATGTTCTCTTGTTTCCACATTTCTTAATAAGGATGTTTAATCTGCTCATTATACTCAATGGTAGAGTTGTTTGAGAGTAACTGAGGAATAGGCTCACAAGAGGTTTTGAAATTGGTACACGAGAGCTAATGCTAATAGTTTCATCTTCTGGTTGCTTGTTTTTCAAAAACAAGAATAATGCATCCATTATATGGTAGCACAGTGCAGTAGGAATGGACTTTTAAGTGTGTTTTGAAATGGATTGCTTCCACTGATCCTGAGGTATTTATGGAAGTTCAGTGCAAGACTATTGTTCTGACTACAATTAGCCAACGAGGTTATAACTACCTTGAGTGCAAAATATGAAATACATTCCTGTAAATCGGTAATGCCCTAATGTAATGTGATTAATTAAGACGTACTGAACTGCGCTCCTGTGCTACATGGTTACATGACTTGCTCCAACACCAGAGGAGTCTTGCAAGAAGGACTGAGGTATCCAGTGGTAGGCCAAAGGGAAAAAATAGTCCCTACTTTAAGTAATTATTGCAGTTAAAGAAATTGAAGAATTTCTTCGTATCTGTGTGCTTACAACTGTGCAAATCTATTATTGCTGGAAATCCTTCCCTGATGCCAGGGACAAAGTTTTCCTCCACCTTCAAAACTCCTAGAGAGTAGGGCAGGGGGAGATGCTCCCAAGTCCCCAAGAGCTCAGCATCACAGTCTGCCACTGCCTAATACCAGGATGAGGTTTAGAAACGGCCTTTCCTAGTGGTATAAACTATTTTCCAAAGGTATAACTTGAAATGCTTATACGGGATGTCAAAACCCTAAATGCCAGCCCTTGGAAAGGCAATAATTAAGATGCGGAATCCTGCATGCAAAACTCAACTTTGGCGAGCTGCACCGACTGGATATATTGTCTTCTTCGGTTTTAATAAAGATGTTTCAATAAAACTCCACAGTTTTGTGAATTTTTGCATATTTTCAGGAGCCACTCAAGCAAAGGGAAGGAGAACCCCTCAACTTATTCTCATGGAGGGGTTGGCAAAACGTATAATATTCAATTCTTTTGAAGTAAGTGCGAATTCTAGAATTCGATTGCCACAATGTAAATAAGTTAACCTGGATTCACATGGATGCGGATTAATGAGTACTGCGGTAACGGAAAGGCAGCTGATTGGTTACTGCCAAGCAAGCGTGTGGAATGGAAATTGTTGGTTAACAATGGATAACACAACCAAAAGGCTCTTACTAGGGACTGCAGACTTCACTGGGCTTTGCATTTCTGTAGCAATGTGACCACTCTTCCGCGAGTTCCCCTCTTCTGCATCTTCCCCACTTGTCCACTCCGCAGCATTCTGCATCCATGTGAATACAGCTTTAGGGGTTAGTTGATGATTGTTGTTAGGAGGAGTGACACGGAAAACTTCAATCTTTTGTATGAAATAGTAGTATCGTGTGTCAATGAACTACGATGCAAATGGTGTGTTAGATGATATGTAAAATGAAATTACTAATGGTGATCCAACCTCACTCTCCCGGTGATCTGGGTGGGTAATGATGCAACTTGATTAAGGTATGTAAGCAAAGATGAAAACATAAACGTACCTATTTGACGTTATTCGTGTTTGAGAACATTCCTCCAATCAAATATTACAGTATTTACTCAGAATTCGTTTAGGAATACGTAATTTCATTCAACCTACCCCTCAATGCCAACTACGAGTTAACAATCATGACCAAAGGTTAAAAAAGTTCCATCCAAAAACTGTGTTACATACGCGTTTACTTTGGCAGTTCAAGAAACCACATTTTTCTGCCGGCTACGAACAACAGAAAATTCTTCGGATTATATGAAAGAACGAGTCTCGGCTTCTGTGAGGGTCCACAAGGGCGGGAGGACGATGTTTTAACCTCCAGGGGACGTCTACACAGCTTACCTAGCGGAAACATTAAACCAAGCCAACACGTTGTACATCCTCTGTAATATTTCAAATTGTTTGCGAAATTTGTTGGCCAAGTTCGACGTTATGTGATGAAAACTCAATTGCAAAATAACATTAAAAACTCAGTATTTTGTGAAAATTAATAGGACCAACAGCAATAGAGTAATTTCGAACTGAAGGGTAATTTTTTCAATAAGATGTTTTGAGGTGTTACTGTACAGGCTATTTACAAAAGAACGTTGGAATTTGAAAAATACATCGCTTTGCTATTTTTAAAACTTAACAGATAAATTTGGTCTTCAGTTATTAGCAAGGGATCCCATCACTGTTGCTATACTTTGCAATGAAAGAAAAATTATTGATCCTTGGGAGAAGTCCCAAAGAAAACTCTGTTTCCTAAACGATGTGAATAAATTGTATAAATCTCTTCAATGATGGGAGACCCTACAATTTTTTCCCAGGATCAAATATCAGCTGACTTTGGGAAAATCTTGGATAGAACGAATCACAGGGTTAAACTGGTGATCCAGCAGTTGCTCAAGGAATACGTCAGTGAGCAAGGTCTTTGTCAAGCTATTATATTGCCTCAGATGATGAGAAGAGAATGTTAGCTTACAGTCTGCATCGAGAAGAATTATGTAAGAGAGAGATTGTGCCCTAGACTTCTGAAAATGTTAAACCTCGCTGCCAAATTATACATAATTCAGCTTAATTCGAATACCCTTTCTGAGAGATGCCCAGAAAAATCCATGTCTTCTGTACAACTTGGCTACCAAAGCCAATAAACCTCTTCAAGTAACAACAAAACAGTGAACATGGCAATGCTCCAACAGAAAGCTTTTTGTGTGGTATTTTTTTTTTTTTTTTTTCCACTGAGGTCTTGGAGGACCTATTGTGGCTAGAGGAGGAGGTCGAGACCTCCAACTCCTTCCCAGGCACATTTGTCTACCCAACCTGAGCACCCTGCCTAACCGGGCACTGAATGTCCAGTGAACGGCACTTGTACCCATCGTCAGGAGCTGCCTGGGACCCAAGCACTAACTGTCTGGTATTTGCTAGGTGGGCATTACCATCCCAGTCTGTTGTGGCGACCTATTGTCGTCAACCCCAGATAAAGCTGGAAGGTCCACCCTTCCCCACCACATTTTGGCGAATGAGAGAAGATTCTTTACCTCTCCCGTTTTAATAACCTGGGGATCAACGGAAACTTGCCCCCACGTTAGAAAACGCTGTCTTGCCAGCATAGGGCAGTGGCAGATCACATGACACGCAGTCTCATCCTCAGCCCCACAAAACCGGCAGAGGGTTGTGTCAGATTTGCCCATTTTGTGGAGATGATAATTAAGTGGACAGTGCCCCGTTAAGAGCCCTGTTACTATACGTATCTCCTTTCTTCCTAGGCTGAGCAGCTTTTGTGTGGTATAGTCAAGCGAGCTTTTAATTAATATTTTTACAAGAATTCGTCTGAAGGGGAATCTAGCCGACAGTGGTACAAACAATGTATGGAGCTTTCGTTCTTGGCAAAATCACAAGCCAAGAATGACGCACCTGATTGACGTCAATTGAGAAGCACGCAGAGCACCTTGCTCTGCAGTCATCTTAAATCACTTAGTGATCATGTAATCCTCATCCTACCAGCCGCAAACCTAAACGCCATTTGTCGAGGGTTCTAGGCCTTCAAACTACAGATGAGGCAGTGGAGGTTAGTTGAGCGAATCTTCTGCTTAATAGCTGAATACGTCTCAAGAATGGAGCATGGCATTTTTATACCACCAACGGATAGAATTGCCATCAAAACTCTTCCATACAAAAAGTTTTCTGTTGAGACATCACCATGCTGTTCTGATAACAACTAATAGAGCATGATGTTCAACATTGATGAGATCGCTTGGTGACAGAACTGACAAGACCAGACTCACTGAACAGCACATTGTAACCTTTCCATTAATTTGAGACCAAGCGTATTTTGAAACTCCAACATTCTTTTGAGAACCATGCAGTATTTGTTATTAGTTCAAATATTCCAATCATTAGGTAATTTCAGTAGTATGTGGTCAAGTTGTAAGTTATTAATAACTAACTGTAATTAACAACGTTTGGGCACTGAGGGGCAGTTAGTATCTTGTTACGATTCGCGATCACAAAAACTTAAAACTGTATTCTTCTTTGCTTATTTACCTTGAGCCAGACACATCTTGATAGGGATAATATGAGACTATGAGGAGAAGCAATTAATGAATAGTTACAGTCTGGGTTATATTTGTGTTAAAGATGATTAGTTGTAACGGTACTACTAAACATTTAGTAGTTAGTAATCAATATTAGGAATACTGAACGTTTTTCTTGTATTGAAGTATCCTGCAACACCAGTATAGTACACTGTTTTCCATTACTATAACAGTAATAACGACCCACGTTTTCTGAATATATCCTCTACTATTACTAAAATTAGTTTGAATCCTTGAGAGCCACTAAATTTACGTCTGGTATCCGTTGCTTCTTAACCCAGCCCTTTCTTAGAAGCCTCGCCATTCAAACTAAACCTTCAATTTATGATGGGATAGGTTAACATTTAAGATGAATGGAACATGATTGAATTGCACAATAATGAGATTATTCCGGGGGTTTTGGACTGGTCCCAAAAATTGGAGAATTCTTTTTCAATGAGGCAAAGTACGAGGGTGGATCAAATATAAACGGGACTTTGATCTCTGAGCGCCGAAGGTTGATGGAAGCGACCTGTCGCTTCTTGACTGTTTGGGTAGGGTCATTAGAAGATGCAAGAGGACACGACCGTTTTCCAGTAGCGTTCGCGATGTCTGAGAAACAAGTCCCCCCCTCTATTGAGCAACGCATTACTATAAAATTTCTTACTCGTGAAGGAGTCAAACCTTCGGAAATTTTCCAAAGATTGACCGTACAGTTCGGGGACCAAACCCTCTCAAGGACCCGTGTGTTTGCCTGGCACAAGGAGTTTGAGGAAGGAAGAAAACGAGTGGAGAACGAGAAACACGATCGTCGTCCCCGGAGCAGTATTACTGATGAGAACATTCGTGCGGTTTTTGCGAGGCGTTTTGCTCATTGATTTTCTGCATGAGCGAAGAACAATCAATGCTGCCTATTATTGTGAACTGCTGACTCAAGTGAGGGCTGCATATCGCAGCAAAAGGCGGAACCAACCAATTCGTGACGTCATCCTACTCCATGACAACGCAAGGCCCCATACTGCAGCTTTAACTGTTCAAAAATTGGAAGAAATGCATTGGACTCCACTTGATCATCCTCCCTACAGCCCTGACCTGTCGCCCTGCGATTTTCACTTGTTTGGGCCACTTAAAGAAGCGCTAGGAGGACAACGATTTGATGATGATGAGGTAGTGGAGGGGTTCGTGCGCAATTTTCTTGAGACTCAACCTTCTTCCTTTTACGATGCTGGAATTAAAAAACTCCCAAATCGCTGGGAAAAATGCATTACGAAAGCAGGAGACTATGTAGAAAAGTGAAATATATTTGGTTTTTATTTTCTATCGAATTAAATTTTTTAAACTAACAAGTCCCGTTTATATTTGATCCACCCTCGTAAGTACCTACCAATATTATTTTTCGCACTTATTGATTGCCATATCTTGTTATGCAACTTTGGAATATATTGAACCTCAAGCGTGTAAATGAGTACCTGGGGAGATGCAACACCTCCTGCAATACATATACAACAGTGTATGTGTGCTCAGGGCTAGGCAAGTTGTTTTGGCCAGTTCTTCAGGGCGTTTAACTCAGCTGCCAGGGAGCCACCATGGTGGGTGGGTCTGGGCAAGTCAGAACACCCAGCCAGCTCCAGTGATGGATATGGTTAGTTGGCCCCTGAACCGGACGCCTGCAAGCGTCTGATTCATCCTCTGAACGTGGTAAAGCATTAATTAATGCATCCACCTCTTCGGAAGGGGCAACTATACCATTCCATCACCTCACACTCCCTACATGTCATTATGACCTGTACACTCAAAGATACTTTCATGTTTGTATTCCTGCATTTATACATGCCTGTTATGCTTAGATAAACCTATATATACGATCGAATAGTAACGTTTGAAAGCAAAATACAAGGTGCACCGAGGTAAATCAAACCACTAGTCTTTAGTTATTTTCTCAAACAATAAACATAACATATATTGATAATATTCACTTAAGTAAGGTAAACTGATTATTAAACTGATAATTATCGTACGAGCGCATGGTTGATATCAAAATTGTTTTCTGGTGTATAGGTTATTGTGATAGAGAACTTCGTTTAACAACTATAGAAAAAAAAAACTTCGTCCAATTAAGCGAAGTATATTGAATTAGGGTAAATTTATTGTTATGCAGGAGCATAACTTGAGAAAATAAAGGTAGGCATGTTCAACTATTGAACAAACCATAAAATATACCTAATAAGTCCGAACAATCCCTGAAAATGTCATCGAAATCGGTCAAGAACTCCCAGAGTTATGTGCGTAACAAGGATTTCATTTGCGCATGCGCAGAGGCTACTATTGATTCGGGGGTCATGAAACTCATAGGGGACCATCTGCACATCAAACCGAACAATCCCTGAAAATTTCATCGAAATTGGTCAAGAACTCCCAGAGGTATGAGCGTAACAAGGATTTCGTTTGCGCATGCGCAGAGACTATTATTGATCCGGGGGTCATGAAACTTATTATCATCTACACATCAAACCGAACAATCCCTGAAAATTTCATCGAAATCGGTCAAGAACTCGCGTAACAAGGATTTCACGTTTGTGGATGCACAGAGGCTACTATTGATCCGGGGCTCATGAAACGCATAGGGGTCCATCTACACATCAAACCGAACAATCCCTGAAAATTTCATCGAAATTGGTCAAGAACTCCCAGAGTAATGCGTGTAACAAGGATTTCACGTTTGCGCATGCGCAGAGGCTACTATTTATCCAGGGGTCATGAAACCTATAGGGGACCATCTACACCCCAACCCGCACAATCCCTGAAAATTTCATCAAAATCGGACTATAACTTCGTGTAGTTTTGCCCGTAACAAGGATTTGCTGACAGACAGACAGACACAGAACCAAAATTGTTCAGAAAGGTCTAAAACGCAAAATGGGAGTGGAATTTTTGATTTTGGAGACAAAAAAATTTTCACATTCCGAAAGTGAAAACAATGCTTCCGCTACCTTAGTAGACTCGGAAGCAATAGCAATTTGAAGTTGCTAGAATATGATATCAGCTTATTACAGTAACCTTACCCCGACGCATCTGACCAACAGTAATAATAACATAGATGTGTTGAATTAAACTTTACTGTTCAACTGATTTTAAACTTAGAAATTCAAGGTTGGAGTTTACAAGCATCATGACTCATAATAGGAACGCAAAAAAAGTGAAGCCATCTTACGTGAATAAAGCCTTTAATTGAAAACATATTTACAAAAGGAATTAACTTGTGTGAGTCCCATAACCTTCTACAAGCGAAACTATATGCTGGATTAGACAACTGGTCATTACTGTACAGTTCGGAGGTAATCCTTCCACCCCTGAAAATGCCGTCACCAATTGTGAGATGTAATACCTTGGTTTTAGAATTAAACATATAAGCTCTGACTTCTTCGTCGGCCCGAATGACGCTGTCGTCAGACTGTTCGGAGTCGCGTCGGACGTGGTGGGGGCCTTCCTCGTACATTAGACGCCTCCTGCTAACAACGCCCTTCGACCTCTGGGACGGCCATTCCTCCGTTTTCGGTCTCTGGCTAGCTGACTTGGGCAGTGGGATGTCCGGTTTGGGCTCGACCCGAGCTTTGTGCAGCTCTTTGACGAGTTTGGCGGATTTGAGATGCTCCTTCGACAGGGAGAATTGCTTTGCTGACGTCAGGGAGCTTCGGGTGTGGAATTTGTTTTCAACGCGAACAGCAACTGGGTTCCCATGCTCATTCGAACTCGTGTCCCTCTTCATGCCTTGAATATACACAAAATTGTATTATTTCTCTATTGAACGTTCAGCAGATCACTGTAATATGCCATCAGACATTACAAGCACATAGACAGTTATTACAAAAAAGTTAAGAAGATCAAGCAGAAGTGTCAATAGTTCAGCCCACATGTGCAATTTACAGTCGTGTTGTCTTTTTTCTCTTCCTAACACATTCAATCCTTCTGGGGAGCTATTCGACTCATTAACCTGGTTTCTATAGCAAACAAATGGAACAATTACCCTTTTATGAGATGAGTGTTAGAGACAACGATTTTCCAATGTTTCAACCTGCAATTTACCTCATAGGGTTGATGAAAAGTGGTGTCGAGGTTTTTGGACCAGCTTGGGCCCTTCTGTGATTTTTTTTACCCAAGTTTAATTCATTTTGAGCCAGAAATTTTGGAGAAAAATGCAGCCAAAGTATCTACGGCTAAAACGGATTTCCCTTGTTCAATTACTGAATTTCATACCAAAAGTAAAACCAACATTTTGAGAGAGGAAAATGTATTTTTTCTTGGTCGATTGTAAACGTTAAACGAAATGAATTACATATTTCTGAGTTGCAAGACGTACAAGTTGAGACATGTCGACGATCTTATCTTGAAATCTAATTTCCGAGAATCCAAGATTCTAATACGTACTCGAAAGTTGTTTGCCTGAATGCCAAGGAAGCATTTTGTTTGTAAAATTCTTACAAATGTTTCAGATATTATTTCAAGTTTCAAATTCAGGGATTTGTACTATTAAAATTATACTATTTTCCTCGTAAAAAATGCTCTAAAAGGGTGAAATTAAACATAGAAATTTCCAAAAAACGCTGCAAATTCTTCCACTGGGGTTTATTATTCAATTGGCTTGCGTTCATGATTTGAATTTCTACTAAGCTTTGGAATGTGCGTGTTTCACAGGTGATAGAGGGATTATTGAATTTCAGGAGGCACACAAATATGATCAACTGATCAATCCAAATAGGTATTTTGGTTGAGAACAGATTTACGTGCTCTATGCATATCTCCTGAAATTCAATAATCGCTCTATCACCTGTGAAACATGCACACTCCAAAGCTTAGTATAAATTCAAATCATGAACGCAAGCCAATTGAATAATAAACCCCAGTGAAATAATTTGCAGCGTTTTTTATGGTTATCAGAATGCTTCAACCCGTGTATAGGCTACAAAGCCTTTCAGGAGTTCACTCCAGTATCCACATTACTACGTCACTAGGTTACTGATAGCAACACAAAAACAATAATAAACCAAAATAACGCGAATGTTGGCACCATAAATCGGGCCATAGATCGGGAATGGTTTGACCTACGGACCTGGGGAGGGGCTCATTCGATTCCTCGTGGAGTGTTCTTCAAAAAGAGTACAAATTTAGGCCGCCTTGACTTTTTTTGAGGTTTTTAGGGATTTTACAAAACTTTGACAACCCTTAAAGGGCACTTTAAATTAAGTGAGAGAGCTGGCTCAAGAATTGGGGCGTCGCCGGACCAACATGGATTTTTCCTGAAAATTTCAGCTTTTTTGCTTCAGCCGTTTGGGAGAAATCGTGCGTACGGCGGACGGACGGAAAAATTTGTATTGCAGATTCGGATTCTACACCCTTTGAAACGTAAACCATATAATTTTCAAGGGGGGGGGGGGGTTAGCATTTTTTTTTTCAAGAGCGATTACAATGGTTTATTATTGAATAATAAACCAAAAACGGATAGTTCAAGTTTAGGCATTATTTTTAAAGGTTTTAAAAAGGTAATCGTTCGGCACATTATAGTTCTTTGAATTCTGACAAATTCAATTTCGATTAATCTAACACCACTCCCAACACGGACCAAACAACGTTCTGCAAGGGTTGAAAAAGCGATAAGGTTGAAGTTATTATTCTAGGTTCCTCATTTTATCCCAGCTGCTTGAGAGTGACAATTTTTACTTGACAAAATTAAATAAAGAACCACGATCATGAATTGCATTGTCTGAACGGGGAAGAGCACTGCTAAAAAAAAAAAAAAACTAATGATATGATTTCAGCATTAAGTTACCTACATATCCAGATAGAAACGTAGGTTCCTAGAAGAAGATTATAAATTGAAAAATAAATAATCGATTTATAGTTTAATACACATATTATGATGGATTTTCACAAAACTATAGTGGTAACACAATTTTTTGTTGAGATTTCAGGGCCAAGAGCCTAATTAAAATGAAATAGAACCTTGTATTCAGACACAACCCTTCAATGAACAGTAAGGTTTTGTTGTAAAATTCATTTCAGTTTCAGATTTGATTAAGGAAGAAAGTGAATGGTAAATTAGATACCCTTACACGGAAAAAAGCAGTAAAAATGAAATAAGATAAGAAATTCGCTATTGATTCAATTGAATCGATGAGAATAAAAATAGTACAAGTCCATTTTTGACGATTTTTGAAAAATGCCTTTTTGTAGGTTGTAACCAGTAGAACTACGCATCGAGCACGAGAACAGTATGCTAACAACACTCGGTAAGCTTGAACAGAGCCTAAATGAAAATGATTGAAGGAAAAAACAGTACGAGTCCATGGACTTATGCTGTTCTTGCTCTCAACACGTAGGTACTCGCGGTAGTTGGGAGGCGCCGTCTTTGTTTACTCTCTTTAAAGTTGTAAAACGGCACATTAAAAAGATGTACACCAGAAAAATTCGAACACATACCTCAAAATTTTATCGAGTTCAAAGCATGGTGGCCATCTGTTTACAAAAAAACACCAAAATCGATAATTGGATCCAACAAACTTTTTGCAATTTCCGAGTACAGGGAATTTGAATATGACGCATCCATGCTTGGGTATGTCAAAACATACGACTTCATCGATGTGAAACCTTCAAACTCACAAGATCTTCTTCTCAAAAAGCTTATGATGGACCCAACGCAATGAATTCCAAAAAGATCGCAAGATGTTGTTAAACTTTTGAAAGACATTTTAGTCATCCTTACCTAGAGTTCTACCAGAGTACCTAAGAATGGAAAACTACAAGAACGACAAGAAAATGAAGAAGACGAGTAACTTTTTTCGTCTTACAATAATCTTAGTTGGTAACCAGAGTAATTACGTTATATTTGAGTTTATTTACCGTTACATTGCACTGAAATAAAGAAATTTTTTCCACTTCAATTTTGACGAAAAAATAAAAAAAAAAAAAAAAAAAAACAGTAAAAGTCCAGTAATTTATTTGAAACCTTCTATCCACATATTTTGGGTTATTATTCAATAATAAACCATTGTAATCGCTTTCTTGGTTTACGTTTCAAAGGGTGTAGAATCCGAATCTGCAATACAAAAATTTCCGTCCGTCCGTACGCCGTACGCACGATATCTCCGAAACGGCAAAAGATCTGAAATTTTCAGGAAAAATCCATCTTGGTCCGACGACGCCCTAATTCTTGAGCCAGCTTCAATTTAAAATGCCCTTTAAGGGCTGTAAAAGTTTTGTAAAATCCCTGAAAACCTCAAAACTAGCCGAATCGGCCTAAATATTTTCCTAGTTGAAGAACATACCATGAGGAATCGAATGAGCCCTTCCCCACGTCCGTAGGTCAAAAACCATTCCCGATGTATGGCCCGATGGTGCCAACATTTTCGCGTTTTTTTCATTATTGTTTGTTTGTAACCTAGTGATGTCCGGCCGATAGCGTCGAGTTGTAGTGAATGTGGATACTGGAGTGATAGCCGATGTGAATACTTGTAGTGTAGTTAGCAGCCGGTACACGGGTTGAAGCATTCTGATAATATATAGGTAAATATTATTCAATATTATTACTGGGGTTTATTATTCAATATTATTACTGGGGTAAATACAGATTTTCTTTCACTGGGGTTTATTATTCAATTGGCTTGCGTTCATGATTTGAATCTTACTAAGCTTCGGAGTGTGCGTACAGGTGATAGAGCGATTATTGAATTTCAGGAGATATGCATAGACCACGTAAATCGGTTCTCATCCAAAACACGTATTTGGATTGATCAGTTGATGATATTTGTGTGCCCCCTCTACATCTGTCTACCTTTGGCTAAATCGTTTAAATTTGGATTTGGGTAAGTTTTAACGCAATACGAGTGCAAAGAGCCTTGATAAATTATGATCAAAGGGGGATCAATCGCTGCAAATTCTTTCACTGGGGTTTATTTTCAATTGGTTGCGTTCATGATTTGAACAAGAGTTGCGTGTTTCACAGGATAGGGCGATTATTGAATTTCAGGAGGCACACAAATATGATCAACTGATCAATCCAAATAGGTATTTTGGTCGAGAACAGATTCACGTGCTCCATGTATATCTCCTGAAATTCAATAATCGCCCTATCCTGTGAAACACGCACACTCCAAAGCTTAGTAGAAATTCAAATCATGAACGCAAGCCGATTGAATAATAAACCCCAGTGAAAGAATTTGCAGCGTTTTTACTTTGGAAATGTAGGTGGCAATGTTGGTAGGACCTGAAAGTATAATATCTGATAAATTGATCAATCCTTAAACACACTGAGAGTGATTCATACAAGAACCAAACCTTTGACAGCTGATATCTCGATAAGCTGATTGGGGACATGTACTGTTGTCATTCTCACTGATTCAATTGGGGAGCGTATTTTTTACGTAAATTAAGTGATTGTGGGATATATTTACCTGGATCGGTGGTTGAAGAGAGTACTGTGTGGGTGGCGGAGGCGGTGGTCGTGGTGATGTTGACTCGCGAACTTCCTTTGACAGCCTTCACGGGGACGATGTGACCCACCCACCCGTTGCTCACTTTTTCGAAGGACCTCAACGGCTCTTTAGACTTTTTCGACTTGGGTTCGGCCTTTTCCCCTCGGGCTTTGCTCGACTCGGCCTTGTCACCGCGGGCCTTGCCCGGCTCGACCTTATCCCGCTTGATGGGGTCTTTGGCGGTTCGTAAGGACCTGAGGCCGTCGGAAGCGACAGGCCTGGACCTCCTGCAGGGCTCCGGTCTCGTCAACGTGCCCTTTACCGGTTTCATCGGTTTGACAACGGCCACTTCCCTTTTAGGCGCCTCTTTTTTCGGTCGCGAATCTTTCGCAGGTATCGTAGGTGTCGCTGACTTCCTCCCAACCCTCTCTAAAGTTGAAGATTTCGTTATCGATTTCGTTCGCTTTCTTTCTTTCCCATCGTCCAAAACGATTTTCGTCAATGACGATTTGGGCTTCGGTATTTTTTCATCTTCCTTCACGACGTTAATCGTTCTGGTGACGCCCTTCATCTCGTTCACGTAAACAGGTTCCCTTTTGGGCTCCTGTCCGGCTTTCGCTTTTCTCTCCTCCAAGCTCACCTTAACCTGCGCTACAATCTTCACCGGTTTCACTTTCATTCGACTTTCGTCTGAACTAACGTGAATGTTGACCGCGACCGGTACGTCGCCTTCATCATCAACATTACCCCCTCCAACATCTTGTTGAGGAGGCTCCCTCGATTTCCTCAATATCTCCATCTGTTTCTGCTGAAACTCGTGCTGCATATTATTACTGATCAATTTGCTCAATTTCGGACTCACGTTTCTCAGAAAATTACTCCTTTCCGAGCTCCAATTCCCGTTCAATTGTTTCGGAACGCTATCGTCCAAAGAAACAACCTTTTCTGAAGATTTGACTTCAGAACTCGAATTAAAACTGATTTTTCTTTTAATTTCAGCATATCCACTTATATCAGAATCAATATCGTTCGTACTCGTCTTCGCGAAATTGCCTCCATCTGCGCTCCAATTTCCGTTCAATTCTCGAGGCTTTGAGACGCCCTCATCCAAATGAACTCCCTGTTCCACAGATTTGACAACCGAACTTGATTTAAACCCGATTTGCCCTTTATCTTCTGCATATCCATTCGATTCCAATTCAGCATCATCTTTCAAACCATACCTTGAAAAATCGGTCCTTTCTTCTCTCCAGCTCTCGTTGAGTTTCAGAACACTTTCCTGAACACCTTTTCCAACTGATTTGATCTCTGATATAGCACTGAAACCTGGGCTTCTTTTAAATTCGTATCCCCCCACTTCTGAAGTATCCTCGTCTTTCTTCAGGTTAGGCCAGTGGTCTTTCACAGCTCTAGCTTGATTAGCAATACTCGTCGATAACAACGGACTAGGCTCACGAATGACGGGGAACACATGTTCAACACGACTGCGCGGCGCATCGTTCACCAATGGTTTCCCTGTAGAAATTTTTTCCTTCTCCAAATCACCGAAATACAATTTCGGCATGGACGGTTTCTGGGTTTCTTTCCGTGGTTTCTTCTTTCTACGCAGCACCTGACTCGAAGGGGGTTTTTCATCAGTTTCCACAATGTTCACTTTACCAGAGTCCGGTGCAAAATGCACTTCTGTCTTGCAAAAACCCACCTTTTTGACTTTTTTGCTGTCTTCAGTCTTCGACGTGGGATTAGGAGTTACGCCAGATTTGGATGTGTCATCGATTACACCTTTACTTATGCCTGTCACTTTGAAATTTGAGTCTTCTGGGTCTATGAGCACCACATTTCCTTGTCCGAGAGTCACAACGGAAGTCTTTTTAGGTGGACTAGTTCTAATGGGAACGCCGTAAGTCGGTTCAGGTTCGTTATCGACGATTTCGGTTATTTCGACGTCATTTTTCGGGGGTGAATGGGAAATTCGGGGCTCGTCTTCGGGAAACTCTACAATAGCTCCGTTACTCGGCTCTTTAAAACCGTCTTTCATTGACGTCGGCGATAGAAAATCGTTTAAATTGACGTCGGAAGTGAAAGATCTCGTGACTGACCTGGTCGCTCGTCCGTAAGTCGTCACTTTCCGAGTGCCTGACGAGGATCTGTCGTCAGGCACGTCTCTGACTGTCATCCAGGCACCTTCTTGCCTCGTCTCGATCTGCTGCCTCAGCTTCGTCACCCTCGTCATCGTCCTCAGTTCGGCTATTTCCGACTCCATATCGCCGAACATATCTGCGCTCGGGAACCGTTCGTCGTATTTCAACGCGCTGAGCATCCTGGAGGAAATATCAACTCAACTGGCAAAACGCTTCGTCCGTCCGAAATTCGATTTTCACGAAGAATTCACACCACATCCTCGTGGCCGAGAGGTCACTTCGACAAAGCTTCTGGTATCGTCGTTCCTGATTAAACACACGTACATCAATTCAATTGCGACAAAAAACCACTTGTTCCACTCGTCAAAATGTAAATAACGGCAATATACAAGAAATAACAAACATATTCGTACATACCTGACTTGAAAAACGTATTGAAGCGTTGTGAACGAAGCTCGGGAGCGACCCCCTTTGGCCTAACAAACCCACACAATCACGAATATGACTTATATGGAAATACGAGATACAAGGAACTAAACCAGCCTCCCCACTTTCGACTACCTGACCTCAGAAGGACCCGGAGCAAAACTCGAACCCAATTTTTCGACCGGGGGCAAATTAACTTGAGGTCAAGAATCCCGTTCAACAAAAAGCACAGTGAAAACCAGGAAGATAACAAAGGAAATTACTGATATCCTAGGAACAACAGCTAGATTTCAAGGCGCGTATGACGTAAAGGGTAGTCAAACGTAAAAAGAAACTAGGATTTTGGTGTATTACTGATCTTGATCCACGAATCTGGCTCATATCCTTATCTTATTTGCTACAGCTCGCCTGTCAAAACCACAAGGTTCATGGACATTAAAAAAATAACAGATACACACTCTTTGCAAACTCATTTTTCCCGAGGCATTCAAGTACCTATATAATGAGAAATATAATCAAAAAGGAAACAAATAAGCACAGAGCGGAAAAAAATTCATAGGCAGGTAAAGAAATAATAAGCAGATAAAGTTAAACTTTATATAGTACCTACAGGACAGTGACAACACGATTGGTTCACGGTCAAAAAGTAGAGAAAAAGAAGAAGGAGACGAAGAAGAAGATATTTTCCAGAATCAGTTTTTAAATTCAAAATGTTTATTGCTATGTAAATATTTCATTCTGGAAATTTGCGTTTTCCTGTGATTGTCGTCTTATTTAAATAGTAGCTCTTTCCTTAAGGGTTAACGGATTACTTGATGGGTTAGCAGAATTTGTTTCTCGCGAACATTGCTGCTTCGATTAGCGTTTGTGTTGTTATTGAAAAGTTTATGATGGATGTTCTGAGTGCGAGAAGCAGCTATTTGAACGATATTGAGGCGCTGATGACTCGGTGCAATTCGAAATTGGAATCCCTCGTCACGTCAGTTGGATGGACGATGGACAGTCTGAACAAACATATTAAGGTGGGTATACTCTATAGAATATTGGATTTGTTCAGGAATTCAGTATCATCCTTTTCTTGCCGTTTTTGTATCTTAAACTACATAATATGTCTTCTGATTTGGAGCGTAAGTATTTATTTTCTTCATATTAGATTAGAAACGTCTCATCCTGCAGCGAGGACTTCTTCAGTCTATAACTTATGTCATAAATACAGGCAGAATTTAGGCTTTGACGTAGTGGTGCCACCACACATCTCTTCAGTTTGTTTCTTTATTACTTGTAGCTTACCAAGCAGGATTAGGAACGTTTCTAATCTAATATGAAGAAAATAAATAAGTACTTACGCTCCAAATAAAAGATTCAAAGTGAATGTGGTCACCCCACTACCTACACCCACTACAGACACATATTAAGTGACATTACGTCACAAACGTTACTTTAGAATTTCAATCTTCAACTACAGCATTTGATGAAAAACTCCGCACGGATAGGTGTTGTCACTCTTCCAGGGTCTAGGGGTAGCCCTTGAAAATATGGTTGAGGAGCTTTAAGCTTTTTACTGTGTCAATAGGCAAAAATGGTTTGACCTTTCTATGCAAATTTGTGGTCTTTATTATGTTTATTAAGTAAGACACTTGAAGAGTATTGTCAAGAGATATTATTTACTTAATTTCGGTCACCACTTGTCATAAATGGAAAGCAGAGAGGGTTCAGGTAACGTACGTGATTCTAAGAGATTGGTCGGTGTGTACAGGAAAATTAAGAAGATAGTCAACTGTCACTTTAAGGAATGAAGTGGAGGACAATATATCTGATGAAGAGTAACTTGTGGAACTCTGGAATTGCAGTCCAGTCATTTAGTCTGAAGCTCGTTGAATTGAACAGCCTTCCTGAATTACAAGATCAGTGTCATCAGCAAAATTTGCCACAGCTGTGTAACTATTGAGAGTAACTTTACGCCTCGAAAAAAGATACTTTCAGGAGAGGAGTAAACGAGCTCTTTCAGAGCCTGGAATCAAGTCACGAGCAAGAAGTCTTGAGCAAAGGCGGAGGACAACCACATATGCCAAATAGCATACTGGTATGTTCCATTTTACGGAGAAAAATTGAATGGGAGACCAGATATAATTATTTTATACTCATGAAGCAGCAATAGTGAGACGATTAGGAACAAAAACAGACTTCTAACAGATCTCTAAGCTGATCTGGAAAAAAGATTTTAACGCTGGAACAGACCTTTTATGTAACTTGCTGAACATTTGGCTAAAAAACCGCATTCAAATCTACACTGGAGACCAAAAAAACCGGCGCACTTGAAGATTTGTGTTGTTGTGTCTGGTAGAGAAGTAAAGTTGGTCTGTCGCCCTTGGACGCCCTGATCCCGGCCTTCTGGTGTGAACTGCCCGTCGAACTGTAGTTTCAGCAGCCCAAGGGCCCTGGACGCATAACGTTGGCTTCGGACGTCCTCTATCAATGCAACAAGTCTTGCGACCACACACGCGTTTAAAACCATTTAAACGGCAGGTAAACTTTTAAAAAACTTAATTCAAAAGGAAAAAGATCGAGAAAAATGTTTTAAAAAGGCACAATGACAAAAACGGCTTGTGTTGACCGCACTGAAGGCAGACTGTTGAGAAGCCATCTTTCGTCCTTTAGGCTTCTATCGTGAATTCAAGAGAGCATTACAGAAGAAAACTGAATAGTTGAAGAAAAACAGAGATGGACCATGGCACATAATCTCTGTTAATCTTGTTATTGACCGAACTATGGACTCAAACCCAACTGTTCAATGTGGAAACAATTCAACTGCGCCGGTTTTTTTGGTCTCCAGTGTATTAAGCCATTTAATTAGTCTTCTTTTATGTGTACTTATCCAATACATTTTCAACTCCAGACAAAATAATTAAGCTTAAACTGTTTTTAGTTGATTAATTTATTTGTTATTTTTCATTTCAAACTACGGCATAATTTATACGCTTATAATTGTTGCAGGATGATGATTTAAATGAGGATGATATGCTGCAGGAAAATGCATCTGGGGAAGTATCAGAAGGTACAGTTAAAGACAGACGACATATCCATATTGTCTATGATAGTAAAATATTCTTCATTCCTTTAGAGGTGAATTATGAAAGTATGGTGCAGCACCACTATCTTGAACATAATGAAAAACGAGCGAACAACCTCGTTCTTCGCTTTCTTTTTGATTGTCGGATTCGTTTATAGTCGTGGAGGGTTTTTGCTTGTTTTTCTTCTCCTTTCGTTACTCTCATTATTGTATTCCTATACCTATTGCTAACCTAGGTAATTAAATAGAAATAATTTATAGTCCATCTATGTATGACTTGCGAAGCTGTTTGTGGCTGGCTTTCAGAATTCCAACAAAAAAAACATAAAAACGTAAAAGAAAACAAAAGTGAAGCATAAATAATTCGGGATTATGTTATTGTGAGTCCCATCTACTTTACAGAAATTGGGGGCCTCAAGTTATGCATTGTGTTATTCTATCCAAAGAGCTAAGAGAACTCTACCCATGGAGTTACCGAAAAAGAATTTATTAGTGACGCGAATCACCGACCACTCCGTTTTGAGTCTCTTGCTGTGCTATCAAAAAGGAGTGCCGCAGATTACGGACTGGTCTGTGATTCACAGAAACCAGTTGGAACTAGTTCCGTGGAGACTGACATGTCGGGTCGCCTAGTGACTGAGTTTGCAGTTTCTTTCCGGTTCCCAGGATGAATGACCAAAAATTCATCCTCTTGCTGGTGTGAGAAGTTGAAAAACGTCAAATTTTGTAAAATTTTCACCTTTAAGGGGACTTGAAGAAGCATGAAACCGAAGAGGCGTGGATTGAAAATGAAAGATTTGAAAAAGGCGGCGTTGAGAATTCCTTTCAAGATGAGGAAGGACCCAGAAAATTCTGCTCATTCTTTTTCTGTATCTAATGTAATGATACTTTATGATGACAAAGTCTGTGTCAAAAATGACAAAACGACACTTGTTGAAGGTTCGGCGTCCAAGAAAACAGTGAAAACTGCAGATTTTGATCACTAATGAGTAGCCTCATGTGCGGAAATGGGTTACTAATCAGTTACTAACTAGTTTCTGACTCGAGTTACCAACGCGATGCGTTCCTTTTCAGTAGTTCCATGTGTAGCTAATCCCAACACTGAAATTAAATTTCCCGATTTTCATTGGACACTTTGGCAAGGAGAGAAAATAACCAACAATTCTTGAGAAATTACATCAAATGCATAGCCAATATCGAAAAGGTTACCAAATGAATTTACCTGAAATTGTATCTCCCATTTTATTATCCCTGGAAAAATCAACTGCTGTAATTGTCTACCAAAAGACATTGGTAGAGGTATCAGAGATGGAACTCCTGCTTTAAAAATATAGGCTACCAAATATATCCTACCACCATATACAGACCAAAAACGTGTGCACATAGCTTCCTCGTATCCAAACATGACTGTATAGATCATTGAAAATTATTATTGACTAAAGAACTTCGTTCAATTAGACGAAGTAAATATTGAATTAGGGTAAATTTATTGTTATGCAGGAGCATAACTTGAGAAAATAAAGGTAGGCATGTTCAACTGTTGAACAAACTATAAAATATACCTAATAAGTCCGAACAATCCCTGAAAGTTTCATCGAAATCGGTCAAGAACTCCCGGAGTTACGCTTGTGGCAAGGATTTCACGTTTGCGCATTCGCAGAGGCTACTATTGATCCGGGGGTAATGGAACTCATAGGGGACCATCTACACATCAAACCGAACAATCCCTGAAAATTTCATCGAAATTGGTCAAGAACTCCCGGAGTTATGCGCGTAACAAGGATTTCACGTTTGCGCATACGCAGAGGCTACTATTTATCCGGGGGTCATGAAACCTATAGGGGACCATCTACACCCCAACCCGCACAATCCCTGAAAATTTCATCAAAATCGGACTATAACTTCGTGTAGTTTTGCACGTAACAAGGATTTGCTGACAGACACACAGACAGACACGGAACCAAAATTGTTCAGAAAGGTCTAAAACACAAAATGCGAGTGGAATTTTTGATTTTGGAGACAAAAAAATTTTCACATTCCGAAAGTGAAAACAATGCTTCCGCTACCTTAGTAGACTCGGAAGCAAAATACCAAATCTTCTCAAATCTAGTTAAACATACATTACCTGCCAATTTTGGGCATGTCATCTAGTTAGCGATTCTTTGTATTGAACTCTCTAGACTAGAATTTAGAGTTATTGAATTGTCTAATGTTTTCGTCTTATCTTCCAGTTCCTGTTTCTGAGTCGAAGGATTATGAAAAAATGTACAATGACTTGATTGCAAATCTGCCGAATCAAAAAAAGTGAGTTCATTGCCTTCTAGTTAGAGTCTTGCTCATAAAACAGTACTGCATCTTTATGAAATTCAATGTTGATGAAATGTTACTGTCACAATGGCGTTTACTGTCTTATTTAGACTGAACTTCATTGTCTTTTCTAAATTGGGTATATCCAAAGAATAGGTAACGCACCTCTTATCAGTGATAAGTTATCACACCCGCGATATCGATATAGGTCCACGGTATCGATATATCGAAGAAACGTGTTATTAAACATCTGATTAATACCTCAGCTGTGCAACAATATGGGGGTTTTGTCCGAAACAAAAAAACATCTCAGCTGGGCTAGAATATCGGTGTTTGGTCCGGGATTAAAAGAAACATAAATACGAATGAAAGCAACAATTTCAGGTTTGAAAGCAAAAATCTCCTACCGTCTAGTTTGGTGGTCTGGATGCTCGCTACGCTCGCATCTCAAAAACAAAAAATATCCTACATCAATCCTTCTAGTGAAGTATAGATCAGAAGAAACAGAAATAAAGTATAAAGAAACAGAAATTCCGACGCGGAAGAGAGTGATGGGGAAAATGGCTCGTACTGGTGTAGGGTGAAGGTACCATGGTCGTGATAATCGTTTCAAGATAGCATTATATCAATGTAATAATCGATAATTAGATCGATGTAAGGACACATCGATCTTATCTGATAAGATCGTGATAAGAGGTGTGCGTTACCTATTCTTTGAATTAGCCCTAAATTGTTTGTGATGTGGTAGTCAAACTCTGCTTTCTTTTGCTCCATTATTAGGAAACACGAAGAGAAAAGTGAGGCCGAACTATTGGTCACTTTACTCGAGCTGCAAAGAAATATGAAGAGGAGGAGGATCAGTTACAAAAATAAAGTTCACACCAAAAATAAATCTCATACTGAGGTAAGTGTAGCATCATTGTAACGTGAGGTTGATCGTAACTGGGAAGGGCAACGGGAATATCTGATTGTCATACTAGAGAGTTCCTAGGAAATTCGGACACCGTGGTATCGTATCAAGTTGGTGGTGGTATCTAGGGCGAGCACAGCTCTGATTAGCATAAATGGCGGAGTTACCACTAACTCAGCTGAACTAGTGGTATCTCTGATCCTTATCAAGAGTCACGTACGTTTTGCTTTCACGTCACTATAAGAAAACGAGCAGTCTGTTTGATGCTTTACAAGATCACTCGGATCACTCGTTCTTTCGTTTTTTTAACCAAAAATGCAGGGGGTGGCAGACTTTTTTGAATATTGTGTTAACGGATTGATTTCAACTGAGGAGTTGCTGTTGATTTTTCGAACGTATTTGGAGCGGGAGAGTGTAAGGGAAGCACCTCGACGATTAAGCCTGCTCTATGGGAGATTTTCCCTGGATGACATGAGCGAGGATGATGTACTATTTTCGTTCCGATTTAATAGAGAACATGTACATTTACTCAAGTTCTTCATTAAGTTACAATAAGTACAATCAAATATCTAACTTACGCGACTTGGGAAGTACATCTCCAGAAAAGTGTACAGTTCTGGGGTTGCAGTTAGACAGTTTTTATAATAGCGAATTCCTAAATGAAGCTGTTAAGCTCTTTAAAAACTTTGGCACAGTTGGCGAGAGGTTCACTCAAAACAAGTTGTTAGTTAGTAGGTACTAAATATAGAAATCTTTGTGTTTTCTTAAACTGTAAAGTACCTAATAAAATGATATTGAATCAAAATGAAAATTCTGCTCTCTCTTGGCATGAAATTTCAATTTAGCAATTTCAGAAATCAAATTTTTAGGTAGAAACGTTGAAAATGTTGATGCAAGCGGTTTAAACAACTAGGTTACCCCGATGGGATTCTTGGACAAAAGATAGGTTAGCACAGATCGGTTATCGTAACTTCCGTAAAGATACCGCCGTCGTATTGCAATACGACCGATCGTATTGGCGGCGCGTGTGCAGTCGCTCGTTTGTATCGCGTTATGGATTCGTATCGGTTGGCGGATCTGCTAGGAACTCTCTACTATCTCATACGGATTTTTGTTAATACTGTTGGAAATAGTGTAAGTAAAGCTTGGGGCGATTTCACCCAATTTTTTAGTTTTTGTTCGTTGATCGAAATTTCTACTAACATATCTTGCTTAGGGAAGTTGTTAGATTTTATATTTTTCTGAATTGACGAGCTTGTTTTCAAAAGGTACTTTATCCGTTTTGGTCATAAGCGAGAAATTCACGGAAAACCGTTACAAGCTGAAAACTTGCCCCATGTCAAGAAAACTGTTTTTAAACATTTATTCTACATTCAACTTTAAAAATTTCGCAAAAAGAAGCAAGTTATTTCATTTATGAGTCGTCCCAAGCTGCAGCAAAGACGCTTTTGCAATTTCAAGATTTTGGATACAGTACTTTTTGCAGTCAAACCTGGTTTTTAGTACTTTTTGGAACCAAACAAAGTGGATATAGTATGTTTTGAAATCAAATCTTTTCCTCCTGTCAAAGATTTTCCCAAGCTGTTGCAGTTGTAGTTGTATGCAGCTGCCACTCTCCCTTTTTCTACAGAAAAACAGGTTTTCTTTCAATTCTCACCAATTCCTTGATATTGCGCACTTTATACTCAGTCGAAATTAACGAAAAACAAGGCACCAAATTCCAAGCTTTTTCGAAGCGGTGAGTGGCAGTTTTTGGTGATGACGATGTTATGGAAGCCACCTCGGAGGTTTCACCATGGTTGTCAACATTCTTTCTATTAAAACTGATATGAACAAACTAAAATAATACGATTTAAATCATTGAACAAACTTCAATAATGGCTTTAAAGTTGAGAAATCCTATAAAATAATGGATATAGTACTTTAGCTCCAACCTGATTTCGGTCCCAAACTCCTGGGAAGGTAATAACTCGATTTTGAAAAAACAGGTCTCTAGTACCTTTGAAAACAAGCTCGTCAATTGTAGGTAAGTGAATCGATGAATTAGATACAAACATGATTAAATGCATACCTATTTAGGGCGTCCCCTCTGACGTTAGGAAGGCTTTGCCTAATACAGGGGGGCTCCCTAACGGAATTGATCCAGGGGATGGGACAGCCTAAAGCGGGGTTTACATTGGTCAAGTTACTTGAATCAAGTTTACTGGAGTCAAGTAACTTGAACCGTGCTTGAACAGTGTAAACGCTTCTTCAAGTGATTTTTACCTCGTTCAAGTAGTGCTTGACCCCTAGATTCAAGTGTCAAGTAAAAGTTGAACATGTTTGATTTTTGGAGTCAAGTTGGCTGCACTTGAAACAAGTAGGAAGGTCTCTTGACCAGTGTAAACACACATTCAAGCTCACTTGCTTCAAGGATTAACCTAAAAATCTAGTGTCACGTTGAGTGGTGTTGTTTTGTTATTGTTTATGTTAAAAGCATCTTTCTAAAAATGAGTTCAAAAAGTGTTAAGTGATCAAATTATTGAATTCCTGGAGGTGTACGAAAACTATCCTGTACTGTGGAACTCGGGTTTGAGTGAATATAAAAATAGGAATTTAAGAGATGCCGGATTTAAAGGTTTGGTAGACCAATTGAAAACCAATTTTCCCGACATCACCTTGGATGTGGTAAGAGCAATTATTACAACAATTATTACACAAAATTATTGGGAATGTCACAACAATCCCTCCACTTGAATTCAAGTTTGCAAAAATCGTTCATATAGTGTAAACACCAAAATTGATTCAAGTTGACTTGAATCAAGTTAACTTGATTCAAGTAACTTGACCAATGTAAACGAGGCTTAAGCCTTGGATATATAACAACCGAAATCGAATCCGTTACAGACCATTCTAATGCCAAATCCGCGACAAAATTAAACGTAAACCAACAAATTTTGGGATTGTAAGCGGTGTTTTTCTTGATTGACTGTAAAGGTTGACTATTGAAACGAATGATCTAAAACCGGTGCCTAGACTTAATTATACATTTTCGTGATACTTTGTGAAACATAGACATTTTTGAACATTACGATCAAAGGGAGATAATGGTTTATTCGTCTAGATTTGCAAAAACCTCGGGAATGTCATATTTTCTGAAAGGAAGATAATTTTCTAAGGAATTTTTGAGAGGAAGTTATAATTTTCTACTGATCTTCATATTTACCTTCAAGTGCAAATGGTGTCGTTTTGAAACATGTTTAAATAGTTTCCAAATTTCATTATGGAGGGAGGAACAGTGATAAATAATTATTCTTTTAGCACTTTTACCTGATTTTGCGGATTATTTTATTTTTAAAGATTATTATCGTGTTTTGGAGGAGTATTTCGTTTCTGGTTGCATAGTTAAAGCAACTAGTAAGTGTTGAAGCAGAGCGATGGGAGTATAAATTGGGTTTACTTCGACAAACCAGACCTAAGGACTGCCCGTGTTATTAACCGGTATTGTTTTGATACAGTAGAAATTTGAATTGCCATCGTTGGGCGCTATGGAAGTTCTTCAAATCGTTCCCTTCCCAATTTTATAACGTTGTTGACGAATTGATTATGAATAGTTATGTGAATCTCAATTGTATTCTAATTCCACCGTTTCGCTATGTGTTTAGGTTTTGAGAGCATTAGTTCGCGAGCAAATGGATGTGCTTAAAGAAATTGCGGGCCCCGACGTCAAAGAAGAAGTAGCGGAAGATAAACGATTGGATGACAAAGAAGAGGAAGATGAAACTGGACTCATTCAATTGGATTATCATCGTGGTAACCCATACACAGTTTGGCAACGAATTGGTCAAATCGTTAAATCCAGGAACGTTGAGGATTCTGACATCAGGCCCAAGCCAGGAAGGACCGATGCAGGTAAAATTGATAATATATCACTTCCAGTTATGTTAGATGTCAAAAATTGTCATTATTGATTTTGTGCCATATGAGAGAATTTTTGTTAAACAAGTACCTAATTTATCGTCATAAAAACCTATTCTCAATAGTATACTGCGATAGAAACCAATTTGTTTACAATTTTTCGAGAATAAAATACATAACAGATTCTAATCACAATTTTAGGACAATTCCATGCACTAATGTCTGAACGGTGCAGTTCTTGTTGGGACTTTTTTCTAAGCAATATTCAAATATTAAGTATACTTCAAGTATTTTGAGGAGTTTTCGTAATTTTTAGCAAATAATTTGGTAACGGAGCACTTGATTGTGCTAAAAAGTGGAGTCCAACAAACTCATTCTTTCTTTAGGGATACTTGATTTTTTAACGATAGAACTGATGTTTTTAAAATGAATGATTTTATATCATTAAGGAAGTACTATGCACTATGATGTACACCTGCAGCCGTGGCTGCTGGATAATACACAGAATGGACAACGAAGCAGGGGGCAGCACAGGGGTCTGTCCTGGGCGCTGATTTCTGGAATGTGAGCTATGATGGGGTGCTACTTCTGGATATGCCTGATGGAGTGTTCCTTGTGGGATATGCAGACGACCTGGCTGGAGTGATTGTTGGATGCACAGTAGAACATCTGTAATGGAAACTGAACCAGATGATGCGCCGAGTTTGGAATGGTTTGAGGCCCAGTCTCTATCATTAGCTGTACAAAAAACTGAGATTGTTCTTCTTACAACCAAAAGAGTAGCAAGATCCATCCCAATGACTATTGAGGGCCAAACGATTATGATGTCAGACGCAATTAGGTACCTGGGAGTGACTCTTGATACGAAGCTGAGCTTCTGGGCTTACATTTGTAGAGGGGCTGATAGGGCAGCAGCAGTAGTAGGCAACCTGAGTAGACTGATGGCTAATATAGGAGGACCATCTCCTACAAACCGTAAGTTGCTAATGCGAACAGCTGAGGCCATTATGTTGTACGGAGCTGAGGTTTGGGCTGAGGCGTTAGGGCACCAGAAGTATAAAATCAGGTTGGAGACAGTCCAGAGGAGAGCAGCCTTAAGGATATGTAGCGCCTATAGGACAGTATCTAGCCCTGCAGTGCAAATTATTGCTGGAGTAGTCCCAGTAACATTGCAAAGATGGCAGGCAAGATGGGAAGAAGAAAGACGAGGACGGTGGACCGCACACCTGATTGGATCTGTGATGGAGTGGACTGAGCAGAGGCATGGAGATGTGGGGTACTACCTGACGCAGTTCCTCACTGCCCACGGCTACTTCCGCTCCTTCCTGAAGAAAATTGGAAAGAGCTCGGGCAGTGAATGCAGATACTGCAAATCGGAGGAAGAAGACGCCCTCCACACGTTTTTCGTTTGCAAAAGATGGGAGCTATTACGAGCAGACCTGACCAGGGAGATTGGTGTGACTAGCTCTGAAACAATAGTCAGGAAGATGATACAGGAAAAAAGGACATGGAACGCAATCATGAACTATGTGACTGCTATACTCAAAGAGAAGGAGAGAAACCGGGAGTGGGAAGGATGAAGAAGAAGAAGAATGGCGATGAAGCGAATCCGAGGGACTGTCCCGAAGTAATACTGGAAAAGTCGTTCTGGGACAGTCAACCTCTAGAAGAAACAAGGGAAGGGTGTTTTAGTCGGTATGCCTTTAGGAGAATCCAACACTAATGAGAGAGAATCGCCACCTCCTCATTGACGTCTTTAAAAGATTTCACCAACCCTTTATTTAAAAAAAAAAAAAAAAAACTGAATTTCGTGTAAATTTGATTTTGAGTATTTTTGGTACCATTTCAAACAAGTCTGTCAACGTTTTTTTTTAGTAAGAAATGAACGGGCTATGAAGAAGAAATAAATAAGACTTGAGTTGTTCAAAAACATTGGAAATAATACTTGCCATTTCTCATGTCCAAACCAGTAACTTAAATAAATTTCCATCGGACTAGAGATGTCACCTTTATATGAGTTTGTAAATTCGGTGCTGACAAACGTGGCCAGTTCAATATTGAGAGCACGTTGAGGGAGACGGTCGTATAAACAGATCCCGTTCATAATCTGAAGCGTATTGTGCTTTCTGAACGCTGAGGGGTCGCAGATGTTCAGTATGAACTGCCTGCAATACTCAGGAGCAGCACAGTCAAGGGGATCTTGCACAGAGAGTCTTGTTGGACTCAACTGTGAAATGAAAACTAAACTGACCATACAAGTTTTTTTTAAACTAAATCTGTAAGAACTGTGGTATTCTTGACTTCGTAGATTTCAAGAGTTAGCGATTTAAATTTCTTAGATTGATCCCAATCCTTTTGGAGCAGGCTAGGCAGGGTTAAATAGGAGAGCAGAACACCTCATTAATCTTCTCTTGAAGTACTTGTTATTTTTACACCTATGGTCTTGATTATTCGAAGATATTTGACAGTTGAATTTGATTTTACAGTACGAAATTAAAGGCGCAATAATCTTACGTATATTTTACCTCTTTCAGGTACGGGAAGGTCAAACAGTAGAAACAGAGACCGAGAGCAACACCAATCGAGAAGGCACCACTCCAAAGATTCTCGACCAGGATCTTCGAGAAGGTTCCAAGCTGAGCACGACGACAGGTTTTATGCGAAACGTTCGAGCAGTGAACGTGAGCGCGATTTCAATCACGGTCGATCGAAACATGACAAACGGATACGAAGAAGTCCAGACCGAGTAAAAGAACATAAAAGTAAACACCGCAATTCAAAATCTTCCTGCTAGCAGACGTTGTGATAAAAACACCATGTAAATAGTACATGACAAACGGATACGAAGAAGTCCAGACCGAGTGAAAGAACATAAAAGTAAACACCGCAATTCAAAATCTTCCTGCTAGCAGACGTTGTGATAAAAACACCATGTAAATAGTACATATTTTTTATACAATTATCTTGGAAATTGAGTTAAAATTACCTATCCGTGTCTCAGTACATAATTAACCCTTACATGCATGATTTTTTTCTTTCTTATGAAAAAAATCTGAGAGGTAGAAATAGGACTCAAGATACGCATCCTTGTGGATATAGAGAACTTCACGAAAAACTGAAAGACGCGTGTAGGCATGATCATGCATACGGGGAGGGATGTTTTAGTAAATATAGTAATTATTTATATTGAATTATTCAATACGGATAAGAATTTAAATTTATTTATATACATGAGTTATAGTTATTTTTTGAAACATCTGATATTGATCATCCAATTGATGAGTTTGAAAATTTTTTCATCGGATCAGGTATGGTAGTTCATGCCTTTCGTTAAACACAACTAAACTTCACATTTCTTACAATAACCACAAGTTTGGCTATTGCAATTTTGCATCCTGTATCTCATCTTCATATCGAGGACTGAACGCTGGCTCTTGTTTTCTCATGTCAGCTGTAGGATGGGTAGTCATTTACTTGTGAGAAGAGAAAATGCAAACTATCGTTGTTTACTTGTAAAACATCTTCCGAAATAGCGAGAGGATCGTCTGCAGGATTGAACTGAACATTTTCGTCTTCATCTTCATCCTCAATATCTAAAGTTGCTGACAAAATATGGAAAAGCTCTGTTTTATGGAGTTTTTTCCTCTTCCCATTTTCGATGAGGTAGAAATTGTCGCTCTCATCCGTACTCGAACCCTATGCACCAGATGCACGATGGAGCCCACAGGAAACAAAAGTAAAACTACGAAAATCTGCTCGACAAAATCAAAAAACTAACGATCACTGCCTAAAATTCACCCCTTGTTCGAAATAAAACAATTTTTTTAGCGGAAAATATACGATTTTCAGAATGTAAAAGTACTGAGCAACAGGGCCTCTTGAGGTAAACAATGAGACTGCTGCTTTTGTCAATATAACCTTGTTTATTAACGAGTTAGGAGCAAGGTCCAGCGTACAAAACTTTCCAGTCCCTTTGACACATGTTGGTGCCTATAGGAAAGGAGAAATAGTTTGAAAATGTAATAAGTTGCCTGCAGGCATCACGATGCAGCAAAGGGTTAACCATTTATTCATTTTACCATTAATCGCAACAGACTCCAGCTGTCGATAATTTTGAATTGGGGGCACCACTGTTCTGAAATCTGCGAATGTGACACTTAGAAACAGCAATAAGTTATTCAACGTACAATAGTTAATCTTGAAAAACGAATGGAGTAGTTCTAAAGGGTAATTTGGTTCTTCCACGATTTTGTAGAAATCTTCATTCGTTAATCTTAACTTGCATTTAGTTTTTCATTTCATTGTGAAACTACGAACCTCGTCCTTGTGCACATTTCAATGTTACTGCCTTCTGTTTTGTCATCCTCTTGACATAATTGCCAATATTTTTAATTCGTAGTTATTGACATTCTTTTAGCATAATTTGCTGACCATCCAAGATGACTGGGACATTTGTAATAACGATGTTATTATTGTTATCACTGCAATCAGTAAATGAAATAAATTACTGAGTGTCTTGGTGGTTTTTTTACTTAAAATAAAAAATTCCCCTTTTTTCTGCATTTAATTGAAGTGGTGAAGAGTTTTCTAAGGTTACTCGTAAAACATCAAGTGCAAACCCAGGATGGTCAAAAATCATCAGAAACCATTCAAGGGTATTATTACATTTAAAAATATATTTCCCCAAGTACATATTAAAAACATGAAAAAGTATGTTTGAAAGGTGTCAATGGTTAGGGAATACAAAACTAAGCATCAATTCACAAATGGCTATACCTTAGAATTCATTTACCAAAGCAATTCTACACCTCAAGGTGGGTGAAAAGTATCTTCAAAGTTGATCTCCATTTTTGCATTTAAGAAATCAAATTTACTTTTCAAGAAGCGTCCAATAGGAATGATAAAAAATATGATTTTGTTATCTTCAAGGACAATAACCCACAGTTGAAGAGGTTTGTTTAACCGACTCAACGCGGGAACAAAAACCAAGACATTAGCCCTGCAGGGCACTGCCCTGGTGCCCTCTGTGAGTGGGGAAAACCCGCTTGGCACCGGTGTGGTGCCTTCTACGTTGAGTTGGTTAACACATTCAGTGCGGAACAATGATGAGAAATCGTCCAACCTGCCTGATTTGAGTTCTTGCGGTTAATCACGTCATCTGTGATTGTAGACATAGGAAAATGCGTTCTTGTAAAAATATAGTTTTGTAATTAGAGAGCAATTTACCTCTGTCCTGGATCTGGGACAGTTGCATACCTGGGCAGTTCAAGTGTTGCTAAGAGGGTTTGCATACCTATTCTGTTTGGTGCTTCTTGCTGAAGTTTCACCTGTGGTTATTTATACGTTCGGAAAGAGGTTTTTTTTTTTCAAAAATAACTTGAAACATTGAGGGAAAATGATTCAGGAACAAACTAAAACGTACACATGGCTTAGGATGACAGAAAACCTGTGGGTGAACTTTGAACCCAAATATCTTGAAATTTTATATAGTAAACATTAAAACTGAAATTATGTTTACCCTTCAGAGACCTTCCAGCCCCCCCTCACATGACAAATCCGACGATAGGAGCAGTGTTGGAACATTGCACAGCCCAAATACTAGTACAATAGAAGGTGGCTTGGATCCAGGCTGGCCGCATGGTTGATGAATACACAGGCGACCTGGATGCAGGACAGCCGCACAGTGGTCCAGAATTCAAATCTAGCTGGACAAAAATCTGAAACTGTTAGTTTTTGAACCAATTTCGTACCCACAAGTTTTTTGGGTCGTAGATTCCAAATTTTGGGTCCATTTAGCGATAAAATTAAGCCCTTCTTCAGTTTTTGAGTTTAAAGAAGATTTTCACGCAAGAGAAAAACAAAAAACATAGGCAATCAATATCGTGGATTTCACTTTCATTTCATGTGCGGATTTAAGAGCAAATTTTCCATTAAAACATGATCGAATGTTTAGAAGAACTGCAGGTTTACAAGCCAGCTTAGCAGCCTTTTTTCAAATTGCATAAGCGTATTACTTAAGCGTACTGCACACATAGAATGCTGCTTTCCTCCGAAGAAAATTCACTTTTGGGCTCCTTTCTGTCCCGTAGGTGCATCCAAGCTTCCACAGCAACATCTCTGGATGGAAAGTTCCCGAGCGCCTTCAGGATGAAAAAAAGAGTTTTCCGATAAAATGCAATTTCTGGACAATCTGCAAAAATATCCCTTAGCTCTATAATGTGCAAACATTTCTAGTTTTACAGGAGTCTTGGGGTTCATACCCCAAGGCCTCAATAAGAGGTGCCACTAAAGATATACCTATACGTTAAAAGACATAAAAAAGTGTTAAAATCTCGATAGGTTATGAGCACGTTAGAAATGCGCTTTCTGAGATTCCAAAAATGACATCAGACACTACTTACCTCTGATTAAACGGACCATCAGGAAAAAAGGGCCTAGGCGGCTTCAAAACGGTACCCGTCTTTACTGGATGGATGATGAATGTGGACTGCATTGAAAGACTTGCTAACAGTGATGGGGCCAGATAAGGCCAATATTATGACTAGCTGCGATAAGAGTGGTCGTCTGCGCTTGTTCAGACCTTTGAGAATGCATGCAGTAACCTGATTTGTTGGTTCCTTCCTAGTCAGTTATATGATTTTTGTCCAGCTAGATTTGGATTGTGGACCACTGTGAGCCGCTCTGAACATGTTAAGCTCAGTAACCTCATAGCTCAACCTGTTGTCGCTAAGGGAAAATTCCCCTTTAGTAGTAGGTAAGGAATTGAGTTCGAAGTCACCCAAAGGTATCAATATTTGAGCTACAATGATTGCTTGTGTGACACCATGAGCGTTAGTGTCGAAGATAAAGTGTGGAACTATTTCCAGTATAAAGTCCATAAGAACAGGAGGCCATCTACAGTCTGCTCCATGGTTATTGATTTTTGTTTTTTGTGATAGTCTGTACAACATGGATGTTAGAGCCGCGTAGCATCCATAGTAAGTGCTACTCCATTGTCCATTTTGTTTAAAATGATCCAAATTTGATATTTTAGAACCCGCTATATGAGATAGTGAATAGCATTGGCAACTTTAGCGCTTAGTGAGTTAAATACCCTGTAGTTTATCTTTGTGTTGCATAAAATCTGCTTTTAGCTCCATGTACCTAAAGCGCATTTGAATATCTTTGGTGTGTTGGCCAGCCTGGCAGTTTAGCTGCTCTCACTCTTTTCCTGTAGCGTGAAATTTTATTAGAAATTATCGCTTTATTTTGTGTTATATTGAACTGTGTTGTGACTTTATGGACATTTAGGTGTTCGGAAACATTCTACCGACTCATTGACGTAAGTCGTTGGACGATTTACACAATTTTATTCGAGAAGACTCAAAGCATGCTCCACCTGTGATCGGCTTGGTTGGCGTTGAGAAAAACGAACCGATCCGGCGAAAGTAAATGCCCGTTTAGTGAGGGGATATATAAACTGTAGGAAGCGATCGACGATAAAGCCGATCGAAACCCGAGGATCCGGTGAGTTTGCACCCGAACGCTCAGAGTATTTTTTGAAAAAAAAACCGTTCGCGATGATGGCGGATCACGATGACATGGGAGCGGATATGATGGAGAACTTGGAAAACGGCGAGGGGGACATGGGAGAAAACGGGGACGCCGACGGAGCTGGTCACGTTGAGGATCAGGAATTGGAGGCGATCAAAGCCCGAGTCCGCGAGATGGAGGAGGAAGCCGAGAAACTCAAGCAGATGCAGACGGAGGTCGACAAACAAGTAAGCGAAAAATGCAATAAGTAGGTTGGTGAACTCTCACCTACGCCCTATATTTTCGTTAACTAATTGTTGGTCTTCGTGAATGAATGAGATTCATTTTGTAGTCTAGTTAAGAGGCAGGCCGAGATCTATGCTTGAGCCCAAGAAAACCTTATGCAAGTAAGTGCTACTTCGTTACTATAACAGGAGAAATAAGTGTTGAAGCAGTGGAGATGTAATAAAGCACGCTATCAACTCAAGTTCCTACCTTTGAATCCATTCCACAATTTCTTGTTTGGCTCCAGTTGGATTGGAGGGCTTTTACTTCACCTGAACTATACAAGGAAATGCCGCTGATGTGCTGGTTGCTCTCAGCAGGAAGCATAAACCATCTAGGAAGGTCTGGTCATAGCAATGCCGGTTTGTCATATTGCTTTTCACTTCCCGAATGATTCCAATGTAAGAATGGAGAAATTCCCAATCTTGTTAGACTATGGAAACGGTCAAGTCCAGAATTTGTAAGTTCTTACTCTTACTTAGTATTACAGGATAAAGAAGTGTTGAAGCAGTGGAGATATAATAAAGCACGCTATCAACTCAAGTTCCTACCTTTGAATCCATTCCACAATTTCTCGTTTAGCTCCAGTTGGATTGGAGGGCTTTTACTTCACCTGAACTATACAAGGAAATGCCGCTGATGTGCTGGTTGCTCTCAGCAGGAAGCATAAACCATCTAGGAAGGTCTGGTCATAGCAATGCCGGTTTGTCATATTGCTTTTCACTTCCCGAATGATTCCAATGTAAGAATGGAGAAATTCCCAATCTTGTTAGACTATGGAAACGGTCAAGTCCAGAATTTGTAAGTTCTTACTCTTACTTAGTATTACAGGATAAAGAAGTGTTGAAGCAGTGAAGATATAATATAGTACGCTATCAACTCAAGTTCCTACCTTTGAATCCATTCCACAATTTCTTGTTTAGCTCCAGTTGGATTGGAGGGCTTTTACTTCACCTGAACTATACAAGGAAATGCCGCTGATGTGCTGGTTGCTCTCAGCAGGAAGCATAAACCATCTAGGAAGGTCTGGTCATAGCAATGCCGGTTTGTCATATTGCTTGATTCCAATGTAAGAATGGATAAATTCCCAATCCTGTTAGACTATGGTAGCGGTCAAGTCCAGAATTTGTAAGTTATTACTCCTACTTAGTTAGTATTACAGGACAAAGAAGTGGTGAAGCTGTGGAGATATAATAACCTACGCTATTAACTTAAGTTTGTATTTAATGGGAGATTTTGAGATCAAGTCAGGCTGGGTTGTAGTGCATTTACTTTACTTGGACCGTACAAGGATGTGCCGCAGATGCTTGCTCGAGGCAGTTACCCTTAACCATCTAGGAACCTCATGTCATAGCAACACCGATCTTATTCCTTATCACTTGCCGAAGGAAAACAATGCACGATTGAAGAAATTGTTGATCCAGTCAGTTCTCGAAAAATCCTGAAAAGCCAGAATCTTCGAAAATTTCTTATCAAGGCTTCAAAATGAAGTACATTTTCATGTGGATTAGTTGTTGGTAGAAGTCATTCACTTCCTAGATGTACTCTTACCTTTAATCTAATTTGACGGTCAAACTTCAAAAGATGGAAGATATGTCTGTAAGGACACAAGCAGATGCGTGCAGATTGAGGTCGCCAATCAAGTAAGCGGATCAATTAGAGTCACCATGTATATTTGTGTACGCTAGCTGATGGATTTTACTGGATGAATGAGATTTGTAATTTTCTTGTTGAGTTGGACGCTGGTGGTGGTCAAACTAAGAGAAACTCATGCAGATGAACGAACAAGTAAGTATATCATATAAGCTACCTACTTACAAGTATTTGTATCTTTATGGTGTTTAATGAAACTCAGTCAGTCATAATCCATTAGAGAGTTGGAACTTGGAAAATTGAGTGTTTACAATGCAGTGGTTTGAGTTTTTGTGACGGTACTGGTGGATGTTCTCCTCAATAGCCTGTTGGAATCGGAAGAGTAGAAAATATCCGTCGTACTCCAAGGATTTGTTGAAAACGAGGAGTGGTACGGTTGGTGTCAGGGGAAGGATGAATGGGTAGATGAATGTATCTACTGATGTGAAGATAAATAGCTATGCTTAATGAAAATGAACAATTTTTTGAAGATATAGTAAAATAAATAATTGTAAGCAGATTATTTCGAATAAAAGAAAACAGGAAAGGCAAGCAGAGGCAACCACAAATGGTTCAGACAAAACTTGACAGGGGCAAGCCCCTTTACGCGTGGATTTCTTTTTCTTAGAGCCCATGGCTAAAATCCAATAAACGTGGACCATTTCACCCTAAAAATAGTTATCGCTAAGAGTTTTTGCCAAAGTGATTTGCCTAGCAGCATATACAATTGTTTACTAACCATTTATATAGTCGCATCATGCGATTCATACATTGCAGAAAATATAAAACTACGTCATAAAACATGCGAGATAATTCGGGAGTTCCCCACTTCGTTGTTCCCAGAAATCATTGTAAAAACTTTCGTGACACTTTTTTGTTACGTTTTTTTGGCTGCTAGGTCATGTTCCATGCTATAGAAGCCCGATAGAAAGATGGAAAAAGTTAATTTGTGGAAACATTAAACCAAAATTAATTTGCGTGATAGGTTCTTTGGTATCCAATGTGGGGTAGCGCTACTTATGGTGTATTCAGCTTTCGATCATCAGAAACCCTTCATATTGCACTATTTTGGAATTCTTTCGTCGTGATCTCCCGTTGGTAGAGTAAGATAAAATAGATGAAATTGCCCATTCTCTATTTATTGTTTAGCAAGTAGGTCATTTGTTGAGTTTAGTGAGATTTGCACCATTGGCTAGGTATGTTTGTACCTGTAGGTATTGTTTGTACTAGATAGTTCTTTGTTAATGGGTGACGGCATCTGCGATTGTCTTCCTAGAGCGAACAACGAAATGCTAAACTTCCAGCGAACAAATGAGCCCATTAGCATGCCTTTTAAACCGAAATGAAGGACTGTGTGTGGCTCTGTTGAGATATTTCTAGATAATGTTCATGTTGTTGGGACCTATTCAACAAAATTACAATCCATATTATTATTTAAAACTTTCCTTATAGTGTAGAAAGTTCGTGTTAGGGTGTCTACCTACCTCTCAATCCCTTACGATTGTTGTTTATATGCCAAATCGATTGCGTAATTTATGGGATATGGAGTGATTGGAGAGGCAGTTTCACAGTGGGGTGTGTTGAGGTATTTTGTGAGCTTTCCAAAGAGTGGTGAATGTTTTCTTTATATTAAAACTAACGGAATGACGTATCCATAGCAATTGAGTTTTCTTTAAATTTTTATCGTGAAATCGTGTGACACAATTTTTTTTACCATGTCAAAATCCCAAAATAGTACATTATAGTCGTTCAATCTTATGATTTTGTGGGTATACGATCTGAGCACGGTCTGAGATAAGGGGAGCAACTTGGAAAATCTAGGTAGGTTCCTACTTCAACAGAAAGATAATAGAAGTGTGTACTTCAAGAGAACTGAACTGTTCACTAGATCATGTGTGCCCATCCATCATCTGGCACAGAGAGAACTTCTTTGTTTACTCATTAACAGTTAGAGTGATAAAACAGTAGGTTATTTAAAATTTGCCTGCTGTAGTGTTACGTAATTGGAATGTTATACATTCAAAGAGCCCAGACTGAATCAGCAAACGGGTGACGTTAAACGAGCCACTCTCACGGGCCTGTTGCTAACGTTCCGTCAAGGTAACGTAAAGTTGGGCCTGTCTGGGTGAGGTTATGGGCCCGTCAGCGGCTACCAAACACACTCGATTATCTCAAAACCTTAATTTGGGGTTTGTTCGCTGAATCATTGCAGTAGAAAACAAGCGCAGGAAAAGCTCAACATTTCAATTTAATATATAATTCCTATTATTCGGATGCCATTACAAAACCATTTCAAAAACTCCACTAGGACACTGACTTGACGAAATCCAGTTTCCAACGAACTACTCAAAAAATCTATTCGGGAAAATGTGACGAGTTTTTCCGACATGAAAATATCGTTAATTGAAACGAATATTTCACATGACTGAGTGAAAAGCAACTGTAACCTTTTAAGCATCATGGAAAATGTACGGGTGAAGGGTTGTACATCATGTTTAGAAGAAATGCATTGTGATAACATTGATTTCATAGGTTGTCACCTCCTTAAAGTCAAAAGGCTTTTTCTTAATAAAATACAATTCAACTTCTTTATACCTAATTGTAAATGAAACGTGTTTAGGTCCAACTGGTGCTGTGGTTATCCATAGACGAATTGGTAGTTCACGATTTGTATTAATATGCCTGTTCTTATTGCCAACAGATGAATCTGGGAAGCCCTCCAGCTACAGGTCCCGGCGGATTGAATTTGTCTTTCGAAGAAAAGGTTGAGGTTGATAACCGAAGCATCTATGTCGGTAACGTGGATTACGGGGCGACCGCCGAGGAGCTTGAAGCTCACTTCCATGGTTGCGGTTCTATCAACAGAGTGACCATCCTTTGCAACAAGTTTGACGGTCATCCCAAAGGTACGACCGAAATTCCTTGCTAGTAGCGTTACAATATTTGCAAATATGTCCTCTCTTAAGGAGTAAATGTTCCTAGAAAGAATATCGGGTCAAAGACAGTCTGTTAAAGGTTCCTATATTTCAAAATTCCGTCTAAATTCTTAGTAAACGTTCGTTGTTTGTTTACGTTTCAAAGGCTGTAGAATCCAAATCTGCAATAAAAAATGTTCCGCCCGTCCGCCGTACGCACGATTTCTCCCAAACGGCTGGAGCAAAATATTTGAAATTTTCAGGAAAAATCAATATTGGTCCGACAACGCCCCAATTCTTTAGCCAGCGCTCTCACTTAATTTAAAGTGCCCTTTAAGGGTTGTCAAAGTTTTGTAAAATCCCTAAAAACCTCAAAAAAGTCGAAGCGGCCTAAATTTGGACTCTTTTTGAAGAACTTTTCATGAGGAATCGAATTAGCCCTTCCCCAGGTTCGTAGCTCAAACCATTCCTGATATACGGTGCCAAAATTTGCGTTTTTTTGGTTTATTATTGTTTATGTTTTCATCGCAGTAACCTAGTGATGTAGTAATGTGGATACTGGAGTGAACTCTCAAAAGGCTTTGTAGCCGATACACGGGTTGAAGCATTCTGATACGCATGGAACGCTGCAAATTCTTTCACTGGGGTTTATTATTCAATTGGCTTGCGTTCATGATTTGAATTTCTACTAAACTTTGGAGTGTTTTTCCCAGGTGATAGAGTGATTATTGAATTTCAGGAGGCACACAAATATGATCAACTGAACAATCCAAATAGGTATTTTGGTTGAGGACAGATTTACGTGCTCTATGCATATCTCCTGAAATTCAATAATCGCTCTGTCACCTGTGAAACACGCACACTCCAAAGCTTAGTAGAAATTCAAATATGAACGCAAGCCAATTGAATAATAAACCCCAGTGGAAGAGAACAGCGTTTTTGGAGAACAAAATTAACAGCTCTATTCTATAAACAATTTAACGACCAAGTAAGTTTCTGTTTGCCTGAAAATTCAACTAAAAGTATTGTGAAACTAAAAGAACGCGATAAACATTTAAAAAAGGAATAAAATGTCAGTACAGTACAGCTATCATGTTTAAAGGTTCAAAACGCACATTATCAGCATTATATATGAGACAGTTGACTTGAAAATGATTAGTGAGAGATGTAAAAGGTAATAAACATTCCAAAATTGCAGGAGTGGAACTGTATTTGTACCGCTTGAAGAAATCGTTCTCTGAATAATAAAGTCTCATAACATTTCTTAACAATTATTTTCATTCTGAAAACTTATAACAAGAGTTTATTTTCTTTGCTGATCAAAATTGTTTTGGGTTCAGGGTCTTATGAGATTCTGCCATTGTGGTGCGTGAAATATATGCAGTCTTTATACTAGCTTATTAGCACTTTTTGGTTTATTATTCAATAATAAACCATTGTAATCGCTCTTGAAAAAAAAAAAAAAAATAAATACCCCCCCTGAAAATTTCATGGTTTACGTTTCAAAGGGTGTAGAATCCGAATCTGCAAATAATTTGGACCCTTTTTGAAGAACTTTCCTTGAGGAATCGAATGAGCCCTTCCCCAGGCAATTTCCAACTACCAATATGCGATGAAGATCAATCTTATCCGCTTTCTTGGCTCCAAATCGTGAAACAAACGATTCAATAATACCTCAATAAGAAAACCGTGGTTTGCAACAGTTGAAATTTGTATCTACCCAGCAAGAATCATCGTGGAGGTGAATGTTCCAATTTCTTCTTTTACCCAAGCTTCATTCCTATTATTGCAGCAAAGAAGAGAAAATAAGCAGAAAACTGTATTACTTACCTCACATCTGCCGAGCCAATCTACCTTTTCATAGTAATGGGGGTTGAACTTGCGAATCGTGGAACGATTTCTGCTTGCCTTTGAGGTTTGTAGCAGTCCTGTCAATTGTAGCATTGGGAGCCCTGCATCGCTAATAATCACTCTTTGCTCCTCCCACAATTTAGCGAACTCATGTTTTATAGCAAATACTCTATTCATCTCGTATTTACAGGTAATACAGTTCAGTGACAAGGGTTGGGGACAATCAACTGATGATAGGATAAGATGTGTTTGGTGATGTACGCATTCTAGCAGGTGAGCGGACGCTTGAATGTGTTCTCTGAAATTTCGTGCAATTTTGGGCGCTCTCATTGGTTCATTCTTTGGAGCCGGATCGAATCAAACGCTGTGTTTCACGTCCACGCTCATCACAGCGCAGACGGAGAGTCCTCCCAAACAGCAAACCCCTAACCCCTCCTTACCAAACTCACAACTCCACCATCCTCACCCATCCTGAGGCTCTGTTTGGCGTGTGAATTTAAAACTATTCTGCTCTACGAGGATTCATGGGGAAAAGTTGGAAAACCCTATGATAATATTATCAGGTATCTTTTTCATTTTGGCCATTGGGTGCAGATGCGTCTGTGCTTAAGTCAGCAGCCGCCCCTGATCTAGATGTCATTTTGCGAGGTATAGTGACTCAGTGATTGACTTATTGCTTAATTTGCTCCTACCCTGCTGAAATATAAATGGGGTTTTTTTTTGGATGAGCTAGGCGCTGAGTTTTGATAATGTGCCACATACTCGTCTAACGTAGGTAGATCAGTGATTTATGAATGAGGTTTTCTAATACAAAACGCTGCAAATTCTTTCACTGGGGTTTATTATTCAATTGGCTTGCGTTCATGATTTGAATTTCTACTAAGCCTTGGAGTGTGCGTGTTTCACTGGTGATAGAGCAATTATTGAATTTCAGGGGGCACACAAATATGATCAACTGATTAATCCAAATAGGTATTTTGGTTAAGAACCGATTTACGTGCTATAATAATAATAAACCCCAGTAATAATATTGAATAATATTTATATATATTATCAGCGTTTCATGCATATCAGAATGCTTCAACCCGTGTATCGGCTATAAACTACAAGTATCCACATCGGCTATCACTCCAGTATCCACATTCACTACAACTCGACGCTATCGGCCGGACATCACTAGGTTACAAACAAACAATAATAAACCAAAAAACGCAAATGTTGTCACCATAAATCGGGAATGGTTTGACCTACGGGCCCATGGGGAGGGGCTCATTCGATTCCTCATAGTATGTTCTTAAAAATAAGTTTACATTTAGGCCACCTTGACTTGTTTTGAGGTTTTTAGGGATTTTACAAAACTTTGACAGCCCTTAAAGGGCACTTTAAATTGAGTGAGAGAGCTGGCTCAAGAATTGGGGCGTCGTCGGACCAAGATGGATTTTCCCTGAAAATTTCAGACTTTTTGCTCCAGCCGTTTGGGAGAAATCGTACGTACGGACGGAAAATTTTTATTGCAGATTCGGATTCTACACCCTTTGAAACGTAAACCATGAAATTTTCAGGGGGGGGGGGGGGGCTTAGTAGGTATTTCTTTTTCCAGAGCGATTACAATGGTTTATTATTGAATAATAAACAAAATAATAGATATCTGTGCAATGTTTTGCAGCGTTTTTTATTATGCTGTAACTTGGTATTTTACCTGTTCTAGCTCTCAATCACTTGATCAGTTTGTAACATTGTGGTATAATTGTGTTCCCAGGATTCGCCTACATCGAGTTCGCCGACAAAGACTCCGTCCAGACGGCCATGGCCCTCGACGAGAGCCTCTTCCGAGGGAGGCAGATCAAAGTCAACCCGAAGAGGACGAACCGCCCCGGGCTGAGCACCACGAATCGCGGGTTCCGCGGAGGCCGCGGCAGAGGAGCCGGCAGGTTCTCGAGAGGCGCCGCTTACTTCGGCTATAGGCCCGCCCGCCGAGCAAGGGCCTACCGCCGACCATTTTATTCCCCCTACTGATCATTATCAACCCTCCTCCTTCCCCCCTTTACCGCTCCGTTCTGGGACCTCCTGTTTTAAAGTGAAACAATCCCTTGAAAACCACCTGACAGAATCAACCGCCGACTCCACCAAAAACCATCCACTACAACTTCACAATCATCCCACAGAACAGTTCAGAAACCTACGGAATTCACCGACAAAAAACCACAGGGTTGGGAAATGAGTTTGAGGAAGAATAAAAAATTCTCTATCAATGGAGACCCCCTCCCTTGGGGATCCATTTTATCGTAATCATGTAAAAGGCTTCTTTTTTCTTTTATTACAGTGGAATAATATATAATATAAAATGAATTTTTTCTGTTATTTATTTGAATTTTTCCATTATTAGGACATAGTTCGTGTAAATTATTGGGTAAGAGTCTGTTTTTCATGTTCTAAAAGTTTTCATTCATTTGTGTACCTCTACAAATTATGATAAGCGTGTTTTTGCTTGTGGTCGTTCTGGTCTAATTAGCCAATCCTCGTACAAGCGGTTTTTCCGTTCATATATTTTTTCGATCTTCCCACTTCGTTCTTGAAAATTTATACAATTATATTGTTTTTAATATTATTGTACACGCATATTATGATACAAAAAACTGAAATTCTTTGTAATTTAGGGGAAAATATCTTTATGAAATCGCAAACAAATTTTCTTTATTTGTGTTTCTTTTAGAATATAAATTAGAGGAGTAGAACGTAAGGTAAATAGTATTGTTCTTGATACATGGAGAAATCCTTTTTTAATATTTGAAGAAATTGTGCGTATTTGCTGTATGTATTATGTACATACCGGTGTATGTACGATATGATGCTATCTTACAATCGCGCTACCACTTTTTCGTAAATGCTCTATAAACACGTTTGTTCATGCAACGTATTGATCACATAGTTTGTTTTTCTTCTTAAGCGTTCCTTAGGGCGCACCTACATTCGTGATTTTTTCCTTACTAGCTCATAAGCGTATCGTTCTTTGAGTTTTGATTTATATTTATTTCTTCCGATTTCTAAAGTTGCTAACTTAGGAGTCTTAAATTTTTTGACACAATTTTTAAAAATAACTGTGCAACAAAGAAAAACCCTGAATATATATTTTATTTATTATTTTTCTTTTTCGTGAGAAAAACGTTGGTAGAAGTTAAGATGAAAACTAGAATCGCCTTTTGGGTACCTACTACATTATATACCATTGGATAAGAATACAAATATGTGACAGTATGGATGCCATGGTCTTCTTTTAATTACTTACCTGACTTGTCATTTTGTATGGTTCAAACTTGCGCAGGAAAATTTGCAGCTTTTGTTGGTCGGAAACTCCTGCTTAGTTTCATTTTAGCTGATTTTATTGGAAAATGAAGCTGTCGCAACGCCACCGATTAAGTAAAAATGCCAAGTGGGTGTGGCACATAGTTTCCTCGTATCCATAACATGACTGTATAGATCATTCTAAAATGCTTGTGGCAAGGATTTCACGTTTGCGCATGCGCAGAGGCTACTATTGATCCGGGGGTCATGAAACTCAGGGGACCACCTGCACATCAAACCGAACAATCCCTGAAAATTTCATCGAAATTGGTAAAGAACTCTCGGAGTTATGCAAGTTACAAGGATTTCGTTTGCGCATGCGCAGAGGCTACTATTGATCCGGGGGTCATGAAACTTATATTGGACCATCTACACATCAAACCGAACAATCCCTGAACATTTCATCGAAATTGGTCTAGAACTCCCGGAGTTATGCGCGTAACAAGGATTTCACGTTTGCGCACGCGCAGAGGCTGCTATTGATCCGGGGGTCATGAAACTCATAGGGGACCATTTACACATCAAACCGAACAATCCCTGAAAATTTTATCAAAATCGGACTATAACTTCGTGTAGTTTTGCCCGTAACAAGGATTTGCTGACAGACAGACAGAACCAAAATTGTTCAGGAAGGTCTAAAACGCAAAATGCGAGTGGAATTTTTGATTTTGGAGACAGAAAAATTTTCACATTCCGAAAGTGAAAACAATGCTTCCGCTACCTTGGTAGATTCGGAAGCAATTTGAAAATGGAAAAATGAATTCATGGAAATCTGTTTTGAGTTATTCAGATACGATTTCTAGATTTGAACGCTATTGTGTCTCGCCTGACAATAACTCCCGATAGGATAGAGACAAAACTTACTACTTTTGCCAAACGAATCATCCCAAAAGAAGGATGGGTTCGTTGGACAACTTCCTGAGCAAAGTGGATTGGTCAAATTTCAAGAAGTCAAAACATTAGAAACGACTAGAAATCGTTGATCAAATAATATTTTATATGATGGTTAAATTTTATTAAAATGTGTTGGAAAAATAGATGAAACTGGTTAAAATCCAAAATCATTGAATTGAAGATTATTAGTTAAAGCAAGTTTTTTCGCAATATAATTGACAGTGACTTGAATAGTGCGAACAAACTTGAAACTATCAGCCACTATTTGTGCGGGTTGCCTACGCTGTTCGCCGCAGGCGTCGGCTGTTTGTGAACCGCGATCTGTTTCACCCAATTCTATTGTTAACTGATTAATAGGCACTGATTATACATTTCTCTCAATTAATTCCGTTTTTTCCTTAGTTATTTTCGGGTTTTCCAATTCTTTTACCACCATTAGTGACCCTAGGCAAAATGGACAGACAGATTATTTTAAAAAAATTACTACTTTAAAATTACCTGCTTACCCCTGACCTGCCTTATGCTCTACTCATACCTCTTCCCACCAACTCTGCGTTTTGAAGTCCTGGAAAATGGGTGAGATGGATAGCACCTATTTCTGGAATACCTCGCTCCAAGGTTAGGTATAACTGAAGCCTGAACTGTTAATACGTAGGTCAGTGTTGTATTTAGTTTGGTGGGCTAGATGCTCGCATCGCAAAAATTGAAAACTATCCCGAATCAATCCTTTGGTAATCTATAGATTAGCTGGAGAAAAGATCAGAATATGTAATAAAACTAGTGGCCTTCGTATATTACCCAGTACGTTTGATTAAAAATAAATTAATGATGCTACAGGAGAGACGTAGCGGGTTCGATAGTTGTGTGCCACTGTCGAGTATAAAAAAATAGTGGAGCTGAAATAGCGACAAATATGCGTTTTGGTATTTCTAATGCCAACCAATCATTTCTAGAATAAGTTTGCCATAAAATTGGCTTCTGAAAATTCGCTAAAAACTCCTAAATATCGTCAAATTTGAAATTTTCTTAGAATATAAATAATATAATAAAATAAAATGTTAATATAGTAATAATAAAAAAAGAAATGCCAAAAAGTTTGGATTATTCCAATATCAATATAAATGCAAAGAAAGCTGAAAATCCAGTTTTTGCTTGAATAACTGAATGTTATTGTGTCATAAAATTGATTGTGAACCAACTCTTACCACACAGAATGCTCAAATTGTGAAAACAATTTACCATAATTATAGTGCGACAATTTAGAAAAATACGATCATTCGTATTGCACTTGAAGAGTGGGAATTGAGGAATCAAGACCCGCGTTTCGGTATAGTAAAAAATATTTATATTTTCTATAAATATATACAACATTAGCCTATTTACTTACATAAACTACAAAACAACAAAATAATCCATTTTTTGGTCCAATAGGATTATCCTAACGTATTTAAAGATTTATGACAAAAACAAAACTAGGTTCAGTTTTTTTAGCACGTGGTTCGAGGGCACAAGTCTTGTCTTTTCGTCTGTCAACATACATAGGTATTGTATTTACAAAATATCACTTTTATGTCATGGCCGGTTTTCTAGTCAGATCTCACGTTTCATTTCAACGTTAAAACACAAAATAAACAAAAGGTTTTCCGATCCCGTGTCGAAAAGGATCGGCGAGTGAACGTAATTTCGAAGGGTCTTAAGTACTAACAACCACAGGTAGCTAAGAGAGGAAAATAACAAGAGGAATTGTCGTTGTTATTTATAAAATGGGTAAAAAAAAGTAGTGTCAAGGATGGAGGAACTGTTTAATTATACTGAGCGATGAACTATGAAATTTAGTCCTAATGGCAGTCACTGTGATATGTCGTAGGGACAAGGACAGCTGGCTACCTTTTTCACAAGCCCGTACCAAATCGCAATCTCTTGTAGGTTCGAGAACTGAATTTCCATTCGTACAGACAAAAATTAATGAGAGAAAAATTTGATCGAGGTAATGTATATTCATCACATTCAGAGTCTACATTGCATAATTATGGTAATCTCCTAATATAAGCAAACTTGCTGAGGTTAAGAATATTTTTGATAAAAACTTGACTTTTGTTTTGAAATATGACAAAGGAACTAATAATGACGTCTTGCCGTAATATGATGTACAACGATCAGAAATAATGATTTTTTAATTATAAATGAGCCGCATTAAACTTCGTTGGAACTATCATAAGGGTAGGTACCACCAGTTTAGCTAACTTAAGTTGAGTAGCCGAGGGACATTGTCATGGTTATTTTAAAAAAGGAAAACCTCGCAGAGAACAGTTCTGTGAATGACCACTAGGTAGTTCTTAAATCTTGAAGAGTTGAAAATAAAAATTGTCTTTTACAACACGACCCGAGTAATTTAACAGTCCATGTAGTAGTCATTAAAGCTCTAGTCGCACCAGCTGATTTCAGAGGGGGATTTCGTGGTATAATTGGAGATAAAATCTTGGCAATCGCATGCATGTTACTGTCGTTTTCGCCGACATTATGCAATCAAATATAGGGAGACTTGGTAATGTAATTTGCGACCAACGACAATTCCCCCAATACCGGCTGGCGGCTTGATACTTTCTAAAGTCTTTTCGCGGTTCACCATTCAGCTGTTCATGATCCTAGATGATGGTGATTTCTGGATAGTCGAGAATCTCTGTTCGCTGTTCCTCTAATACTGTGGCGATCGCTTTGATGAGGTTATGGGGGAAGTGGTCCAGGAGCATGCGGGGCATGATGCGGAGTTCCAGCATGTCGTCGGGCGTCAGCCAGCGCATCTCGTAAGTAGGGTCGTCCTCCGATCTCCTGCGGAGAAGGGACATGTGGATGTTTATAAAAATTTGAACTTTTGAAATTTGGACACACTAGAACTCGGCAGGACCCTATATTGATATTAAAATCATTGAAATTGAAATGTGAAAGTTAGCTTGACAAGGGCCACTACCCCATCAATCTGTGGATTATGGCAGAAATACTTTTGTTTTTCCTACAAATGTTTGCGAACAGTATTTTAAAACAATCGTCAGCAAGATGCTCAGTGCGGTGTGAACTGCCACCTGTACTAAACAGAGTTTGTGACAGTTCATGAACGTTCTCGAATGATCAAGCTTGTTTCGCCACTTGTTGCTAAACCGAGTGGATCTATTACTCTGTGTATCAACTGAGGAATCGTCGAAGGATTCGTGTTCATCGTGCATCCAGTATAATTTGGCATATCAACGAGAGATCAGATGGGCAGTGGGTCCTACTGCATCATTTTAGAAGTTTTCGAGGTAGGTACCTGTTGATGTCTTTGGTATTTTGTGTTTTAAATGAAGTGAGACAACACGACATGGACAACTTGAATGTTTTATAGCGATAGCCCCTGGTGAACCCTGGGCACCCCCAGTATCTTAGCAGAGGAACCGCCACAAGCTCAATGAATGAGTAGCATGATGCAATCTCCTCATGAAGCTGTACACTACCAACACGCCACCCAGCTGTAAATCTGTAAATCACACTGTCGAAGAACTCCGAAATTCCTTGCACATCCCAGATGCTCCAGAATACTCTTCAACTCCCCAGTTTAGTAGACATTCTTGCTAAACGTTCTTGCAACGATTTTTGGACCCAGTCGTTCTACTGTTGATAGCTACCAAAACTATGATTTTTTATTGCTGGCTCATGCTGATATGGCCTTTGCGAGGTGATTTCTTATGGAGGTACAGAATCAAGTAAGTAGCTGTTATGTTATAGATATATGTGCACAAGAGATTGCCAGGAAACGACTCAAAGGTGCAACAATATATATACTATCTGACAGCCAAGCAGCACTAAAGGCTATTTCTGCCATCTCGGTAACTTCAAAGCTGACCTGGAGTAGCCTAAACTCCCTCAAGGCTGCAGCCCAGGGCAACAAACTGATGCTGCTATGGGTACCGGGTCATGAGGGATTAGAGGGCAACGAGGAAGCTGATTACCTTGCTAAAAAGGGATCAGAGTCCAACCCAATTGGACCTGAACCCCAAGAGTTATATAACTCAACAGGTTCAGAAATGGGAGGCACGCACAGAATACTGGCACAACACTCCTAAGCAGAGGCAAGCTAAGCAGTTCCTCTCTATTTCAAGGAAACGCGCAAAAGCCCTTCTATCATTGAGGCGCAAAGACCTTCGCAAACTTGTGGGTCTTCTTACTGGCCACTGCCCCCTAAGGTACCACCTAAACAAAAAAGGTAAGGCCAGGACAGTAGAATGCCGGCTCTGCTGCGAAGAGGCAGAAACAGCAGAACACATCCTCTGTAATTGTCCTGCTGTTGCATCAACTAGATTCCGGCATTTCGGGAAGGGTGCCCTAACACCCTCTCATATTGCCTTGGAAACGCCTGAAAACCTCCTACACTTTGTGAACGAAGAGGTGATTAAAATGGGGACAGCGTCACAATAGATCCTAGCGGTCTCAGTGATCAGGGGCTCCTCCCATCCCTCATCGGAAAAAAAGTAGCTGTTATTATCAATCTAAAATTTCACAACAAGGCTTACTGCAGCAAATGCTCTTCCATTTGATTAGTGAGGTAAAATAAGAAGGACATGACAATTTTACGACCAGCATCAAAGCTGAACAACATGCCAACCAAACGTCTGCCATTCAATTTCAGTCAGCTGTAGAAATTAGTAGATTTTATTTTCAGTTTGGAAACTTTCCTTGGAGCTCTCTACACAGCAAAACTAAGAGGGTTTCAAAATATAGCACCAAGTCGTTTCCAGAATTGAGTTCCTGTTGGGTGCACATCTAGCTTGCACAGGAGGTACCACTCAGTAGAGGAGGTTCTATGAGAGTTCTTAATTTATTGTTCCCTACCAGTTTCATTATATTGATATGATACTTTTGCCATGTTACTTCAACACTTCCTACAAACTGTGAAGAAAACTGTCTTCCTTACTTTTCGTCTTTTGATTTCCTTTTCGTGGCAATATGAAGAACTTTGCCACCGATGACGAGCTGATGCTTGGTGAACCTTCTCGACATCACGTCCTGAAATGAGAATTGATTGGATTGAAGAAGAAACGAATATTTATTACATAGACACCTACCAATAAATGAATCTGCGGCGTGATTTTTTTTTTTAATTTTTATATGTAAATATATTTTTAAATAAACCTTATTGCAGCTTCCGCAGAGAGTGATTGCTTAGCAATTCTGCAAAGGGCTCTTGGGCAGTCCACTAGGACTGTTAGGAGTTTTTGTACAAGATCGAAAACTATAGCAACAAAACATCAAAATCAGGCAAGTATTGGCTTCGAAAGCAGGCAACTGACAACTCTCTGAAAGCTACTCATAGGAGACTTCGCCTTTCTCTATTCTGGATGGAAAACTGCTGACGCAGTTAGGCCGCCTTACAAAATCTTTTGGTTTTTTCTGGATACCATAAATGTATCACGTACATTTAAACTCGGTACTCCACACCTCGGCAGGAGGTACATACATCATGCTCCACCTAATTCAACTGTTTCGTAATAATAAAATAATTATGAATACAACGAATAGAGAACCTAACCACTCGTTCCAAAATCTAATCTCTATTAATCTCTCAGAACATACACTATGTGGAGGGATGAGGACCCTTCTTTGTTGTTCGGGTGGTCTCATACGAGGCGTTGGTCGATCGTTGACCCAAACGGATTCAAGATCACGAGATGGTATGCCGAAGAGAGCGTAGCCAAAACCGTTCAGGAACACTCGGTACTGAAAAGTCAAACACGAAGTCAATATTCTTGTAAAAGTACATTGAATCCTACACTATCTTACAATACATACTCGGAGTACGGAAACTACTTATAACATGAAAAAATGTATAATTATGCAGAAAAATCACTGGGGTTTATTATTCAATTGGCTTGCGTTCATGATTTGAATTTCTACTAAGCTTTGGAGTGTGCGTGTTTCACAGGTGATAGAGCGATTATTGAATTTCAGGAGGCACACAAATATGATCAACTGATCAATCCAAATAGGTATCTTGGTTGAGAACAGATTTACGTGCTCTATGCATATCTCCTGAAATTCAATAATCGCTCTATCACCTGTGAAACATGCACACTCCAAAGCTTAGTAGAAATTCAAATCATGAACGCAAGCCAATTGAATAATAAACCCCAGTGAAAGAATTTGCAGCGTTTTTTATGGTTATCAGAATGCTTCAACCCGTGTATCGGCTATAAACCCTTTTAGGAGTTCACTCCAGTATCCACATTACTACATCACTAGGTTACTGATATCAACACAAAAACAATAATAAACCAAAATAACGAGAATATTGGCACCATAAATCGGGCCATAGATCGGGAATGGTTTGACCTACGGACCTGGGGAGGGGCTCATTCGATTCCTCGTGGAGTGTTCTTCAAAAAGAGTACAAATTTTTGACTTTTTTTTGAGGTTTTTAGGGATTTTACAAAACTTTGACAACCCTTAAAGGGCACTTTAAATTAAGTGAGAGAGCTGGCTCAAGAATTGGGGCTTCGCCGGACCAACATGGATTTTTCCTGAAAATTTCAGCTTTTTTGCTTCAGCCGTTCGGGAGAAATCGTGCGTACGGCGGAGGGACGGAAAAATTTGTATTAAAGATTCGGATTCTACACCCTTTGAAACGTAAACCATGAAATTTTCAGGGGGGTTAGAATTTTTTTTTCAAGAGCGATTACAATGGTTTATTATTGAATAATAAACCAATTGACTTAAATATCAATAATTTGTCAGTTAAATAGATATAAACAACCAAAAACTTAAAAATTGGTTGGTAAAGAAGGTTTAGAAAAGGGTTTGGAATGTTTGCAGTAACATTGTTACCTAACAAGACGCTCAAATACATCATAACGTTTGCAGTAGATTTCGGTATTGGTATGATATTTTGTAGCCCTGACTGAAACGTATTAATTTTACATTTTGAAGTGCGCAGAATCCTGGGCATGGGCTAATAGGATAAAAAGCACCATACTGCTTACTTTTCGGCTATAAATTAAATGACAGGTTGTTATAATTAGTTCATAACCCTCCCAAAGATGTCATTAAGGTCTGTAAATAACATCATTCCAACGAAATTCATGATTTTGAAAAAACTTGCTGGGAACTGCCAATTGACTTTGTAAATTTGGAAATCCTAACTACCTTTAATATCATTCTTCCTTTATACAAACACCGAGTTTTTTCCTTTTTCTGGACTTGGTCACACCTCATCAGACAACCTAGAACCACCCCTGCTTTAGTCCAACGGTGGGAGAGAAAAGCCAACCAATAAAATGTAATCATCATTGAACACCATAAAGCGAAGGGAAAGTGAAGAGAACGGACAATGCAGGTGCTCACCTTAGGAATGCGACAAGATTGAAGAACGTTGAAAAGATGCGTCCTTAGGTCTTCGAACCCTTGGATACTCAGTCTCATTATGAAGTCGTCTCCAAGTCCTATTGTCATCGCGAATTCTTCCGTGATGGCAGCAAGTTTACGCGTAACTAAACCCCCTGCGAAAATTAATAAAAATCGAGTAGCTTAGCAGCAGTGGCGAAGCCTGTGGTCATCTCTGGATTCGGCGATGACCAGACGATTTCATAAATTAGTTAATACAAATGTTAAATATATAATTTCCTCTTTATAAAAAAGAAATGTTAATGCTTGCAGTTGGAGCAATTACCGCCTCATCAGCGACGTTAGATCTTGTGTGGGAGCGCTGTAATTCTGCGTATCTCATACACCCCCCTGCACCTACTGCAGAGGGCCCCTCCTCTTACTTCCTCCGAAACATGGACCAATCAAAACGCTTTAAGGCTCGTGCTGAAACACGCAACTTCGAGCGAGTCCAGCAACCTTTGGGAGCTCTCGTGACTTCTCAGTGGCGTCCGTGGAATTTTGGTTCAAAGTCACAATGACAGGGTTACCGTAGCAAGCTATTTTCAACCTTAAGGCGGGGTTCGTAGACGTCAAAGTGGTTTGTGGTGCGTAGTTCAAAAAGTGTCATTCAAAGCTGTATTTTCGCTGATTTCAACAAAAAACACCTTAGATTGCCGTTTTTCACAGGTAATTTCTCAAAATTTCCCGGGGGCGGACCACCGGACCCCCCTTCTTTGCTGGGGGAAGTGCCCCCCAGGACCCCCCCACTTCTGGTTACTAATCGCTGCCACTGGCGATGACCTAGCAAAAATGGCACACCTCGCCACTGCTTAGCAGGTAGATTTACTCAAATTGAAAAATCGAATTCGACCACTGACTTCCAGCAAAGGTATTTTCTGAAAACCATAGTGAAATATGAACAGTCAACTCTTATTCTGTATAAGGGACATCAAAACGAATTGCATATTTTCTATTAAACATTAACATGTTAGAGACAGATAATTCACATTGGCAGGATATTTTGCAGAAGAATTAATTACCTGGAGTCGAAAAAGCGTACACTTTGAGCTCTGGATACGTCGGTCTGAGTAGAAGACCCAGCAGTATCGACGTGCCAGCTCCTAAACTGTGTCCTAGCAGAAAAAAGACAAGTTGATGTCAATGATAGCTACAACATAAAATTGACATAACGTAACAACATTTACATTGATAGTTGAATTTAGATTTCTTCGACAGTTAACATTTAGCAGAGCTGTTGAAATAAAGGGGGAATGAGAATGTTGGAATTTTAATAAATGGGTATTGTAGATTGAAGGTTATGCAGGAGTCGTAGAGAACGAGATAGAGGATAGAATACCAAATAAAGGAACCAAAAGAGGACTGCAACTGGGCTTAAAGATAGGGGTAGAACTGACAATCAGCAACTGACAATCTCCATGGTTAAACGCTTATCATCAAACCAACCAACTTACCAATACAATGGTTGGAAAGAGTATTTCATAAAACTGCACAGCCGGAGAAACCCAACAGACCAGGTTAAGAGGAAGGGAGGGAACCTAAGAGGAACGCTCCATTTTGAATTTCAGGACTGTAGGTTGAACAGGGTAGATATCACCTCAAGACCATTCAGGTGAGTTTGACGTTAGGTAACTTGTCATTTCAATACATCGATCAGAGAAGATGAAGGATGAGATGGCATAACATCCGTTGAAGGGGTCTCTTTTATTGCTTTATGATTGCATTAAAAATTAATCAAAATAGAAAATTCGGAGTTTCATCATTTTCAAGTTACATTGGCATCTTGAATAATTTTAATAGAAACTGTGTAATAAAATGGCCGTCAGGTTATTTTAAATGGGCTAAGCTCAGTTGCTAAGGTCTACAAACTTTGAATAGGTTCACAAAAGTGAGCGGTAGGCATAGAAATGATGCCGGTTATAATTAGTGCAAACAACCTACATAACAACGCCTACACCTTTTACCGTAGTAACAATGGATAGATTACAGCTCAAGTGACCAAAAAAGCGCCTAGTAGGTCATATTTATTAAAGATCTTCATATAAGAAATGAAATCTTACCTGTAAGAACGAGGTTGTAATTCGGAAATATCCCAAAAGCCTTGTCGAGAACATGCTGCTCTTCTAAGTGCTTTTTCAAATTCATGGCGCACATCATCATGCCTTTGTGAGCCTGTGACCAAAACAACGGAATCGTTAACAAACTATCTGATCTGTATCCGGGCAACACAGCGCTCAACATAAAACCTAATCAACCAAACAGGATGTGAAAGTGATCGTCGTCTAACAAGACAGTGGGTCCAAATAAGATTCGTAGTGATCTGATCGACGATTTTAGATGCGTGATTCTTAAAAATAACTGGCAGGAAACCTGTGTTTCGCAAGAGATATCAAATTCCCGCCAATTGTCAACCAATCATGCTTTATTTGGAACAATTGTAGCAACCCATCAAGGCTTTTCCAATTATGACGATTTTTCGCTGCTAACAAACTGCCTCCTAGCAAACATTATAACAAAAGTTCGTTTACAAAGCAGAAGGATGACTTGGAGGTTCTGACCTAGCCAATATTGTGCACTGTAACTCGCTGATAATTTTACAGCAACTCCCGTTTCAATCGATCTGGCAGTTTATATTGGGAAAATTGAAACTTACATAGGTAGATACAAACTTCGTGTTTTATATATAGGTAAGTGATTGTGCGCCTTGTTTTGAGCACACCTCAAGTTCCAATACCCAAAATGGTCGATTATGTCGTTTACCACGAAAACGAAATATCTTATTCCTGATGTTTAAAAATCAATGAACTATTTGTTTTTCCAAATTTCCTGCTGATCAATCGATGCAAAATTTAATCCCTTGAAAATTCCATGTTGTGAAAAATGTTTTGAACTTGGCACACATAATTTTCACATTTAAAAACAATTCAACATCAACACGATTTACGATTTATGCTTTAGAGAAATATTCTTATAAAAAAACGATTTTTAGCCTTGTTTGATTTGAGTAAGGTTAAAAAACAGGAATCGTTTCAGAATATCTCAAAACGGATTTCCATTAGGATACATTTTGGAAAATTATTTTTTGAAGCGATGGCAATAATAGCATTTTTTCTAAAAAACGCTACTTTTACTGGGGTTTATTATTCAATTGTTGCGTTCATGATTTGAATTTCTACTAAATGTGCGTGTTTCACAGGTGATAGAGCGATTATTGAATTTCAGGAGATATGCATAGAGCATGATAAATCTGTTCAATCCAAAATAGTTATTTTGGTCGATCAGATCATATTTGCTCTATGCATATCTCCTGAAATTCAATAATCGCTCTATCACTTGTGAAACACGCACACTCCAAAGCTTAGTAGAAATTCAAATCATGAACGCAAGCCAATTGAATAATGAACCCCAGTGAAAGAATTTGCAGCGTTTTTTTATGGTTATCAGAATGCTTCAACCCGTGTATCGGCTATAAAGCCTTTTAGGAGTTCGCTCCAGTATCCACGTTCACTACATCACTAGGTTACTGCAATCAAAACAAAAACAATAAAATAAAATAACGCAAATGTTGGCACCATAAATCGGGCCATACATCGGGAACGGTTTGACCTACAGAACTGGGGAAGGGCTCATTCGATTCCTCGAGGAAAGTTCTTCAAAAAGAGTCCGAATTTAGTCCGCCTTGACTTTTTTTTGAAGTTTTTAGGGATTTTACAAAACTTTGAGAACCCTTAAAGGGCACTTTAAATTAAGTGAGAGAGCTGGCTCAAGCATTGGGGCGTCGTTGGACCAAGATGGATTTTTCCTGAAAATTTCAGCTTTTTTGCTTCAGCCGTTTGGGAGAAATCGTGCGTACGCCGTACGGACGGAAATTTTTTTATTGCAGATTAGGATTCTACACCCTTTGAAACGTAAACCATGAAATTTTCAGGGGGGGGGTTAGAATTTTTTTTTTTTTCAAGAGCGATTACAATGGTTTATTATTGAATAATAAACCAAAATCGGCGAAATTGTAAAATACTAGACTTGTTTCTGAATGATCCAATACGGAGTTCCATGGAAAAAAATATAGGTACCAGTTTTACTTTCAAACGTTGAGCCAAGAATGGTATGACTTTTCTTATCTCTTAAAACAAGCCTAAAAACTTTTGTGACAGATACCGTAATTATAATAAGATTCAATCAGCTGAAGAACATACGTAACTGTCAGACGGTATTCCAGGCCCCTCAATTTTCTCTGGGAGAGCAGTCAGGTCCGTGAAGACATCTCTCATGGACATGGAACCTCGGATAGCCACCACTATAGATTTGGTTTTATGATCCACGATTACAACGAAAGGAAGCTGCAATGTATTAAATGATGAGAGCATAGTACACAATTGAGATCAGATTAAGAGGAAATATCGACTCTAAACTGAACGTGAAATAGGTAGTAAACTCAGAGATAATTTGAATCAGAACGAGGATTGAAAAGGATGGCTATAACTATGCACACTTAATTTCACTGAAATTACCTCGAAAATGTGATTTTTAAAAGAAGCGTAGAGGATTTCTTTGCTAGATAACTTGGAAATGGCTTTCACGCCTGCGAGATTGCATAGGCAACAATTGTCACCTCTGACTAGTGTAGGTTTCGATCTGGAAAGAACACGAATGTAATGTTAATTGCTGTGGGACGATTGAATTAAATAAAACAAGTTAGAATAGTTACGGCGAAAACTTGGAAAATACAGAGAGGGCACCGAAAGGTATCTCAAATAAGTGAGTCGGTGACTGCCTGGATGATGATGGCTTGATGATCGACTTTACCACATTTTACTAATAAATTTAAAAATCAATCAAAGTAGAACAATCCCATCCCAGATGCTCCAGAATACTCTTCAACTCCCCAGTTTAAGTGGACATTCTTGCTAAATGTTCTTGCAACGATTTTTGGACCCAGTCGTTCTACTGTTGATAGCTACCAAAACTATGATTTTTTATTGCTGGCTCATGCTGATATGGCCTTTTCGAGGTGTTTTCTTATGGAGGTACAAAATCAAGTAAGTAGCTGTTATGTTATATATAAGAGCACAAGAGATTGCCAGGAAACGACTCAAACGTGCAACAATATATATACTATCTGACAGCCAAGCAGCACTAAAGGCTATTTCTGCCATCTCGGTAACTTCAAAGCTGACCTGGAGTAGCCTAAACTCCCTCAAGGCTGCAGCCCAGGGCAACAAACTGATGCTGCTATGGGTACAGGGTCATGAGGGATTAGAGGGCAACGAGGAAGCTGATTGCCTTGCTAAAAAGGGATCAGAGTCCAACCCAATTGGACCTGAACCCCAAGAGTTATATAACTCAACAGGTTCAGAAATGGGAGGCACGCACAGAATACTGGCACAACACTCCTAGCAGAGGCAAGCTAAGCAGTTCCTCTCTATTTCAAGGAAACGCGCAAAAGCCCTTCTATCATTGAGGCGCAAAGATCTTCGCAAACTGTGGGTCTTCTTACTGGCCACTGCCCCCTAAGGTACCACCTGAACAAAATGGGTAAGGCCAAGACTGTAGAATGCCGGCTCTGCTGCGAAGAGGCGGAAACAGCAGAACACATCCTCTGTAATTGTCCTGCTGTTGCATCAACTAGATTCCGGCATTTCGGGAAGGGTGCCCTAACACCCTCTGATATTGCCTTGGAAACGCCTGAAAACCTCCTACACTTTGTGAACGAAGAGGTTAATAATAAGGTTTTGAATTAAAAATGGAGACAGTGTCACACTAGATCCTAGCGGTCCCAGTGACCAGGGGCTCCTCCCATCCCTTATTAGGAAAAAAAAGAAAGTACAATCAAGTTTCATAGTGAACAAGTGAGAGCGTTTGACACAAATATGAAGGTCCTAGGTTCGAATCCCTGAAGGACCTGACTTTATTTTTGGAGGGAGTTCATTCACTACTGCTTGTATTGGGGAAGGTTAGGGCTGTAAGTTCAGGGGCAGTCAATGTTTTTTTTTTCTTAAATTTTTTTTTTTATTGCAATATTTATTAAGGAAAACGTTACAGTACCGCTACATTATATAATACTTTGCTACTCCCCCCTTTAAGCCAAGCTTGTGTTGGGGGGAGGAGTGTCGCAATGACAAATTGTTAACAGTTCAATAATAAGTACATAAAAATACATTTTCGCTACGGGGTAAACTAAAAATCCATGAATGTCCTTCTTGCAAAAATAAAAACTAGCTGGACGTGGAGAATAATCAACCAATAAAGCAGAATCACTAAATTATTTTAATAGAATGTCTTTTTGATTGGGGACAAACTCAAAATTAACGAATTCATACGCTGTGAAACATTGATGAGAAAAGCGGACTAGAGAAGAAATGTATACTTGGAATCGTCGGAAGAGGGTTACAATCAAAGTTACAATCACATCCAAATTCGATTAATGGTGCTGGGAACTTACTGCTAGCGTATGTTTATAATTTTGTGGTGGTTTCTTACAATAGTTAGGCATTACTCAACCAACCATGATGAAATTCATAGGGTACCACCCTTAGTTTGAACTCAAGATTGAACCCAACTACTCTTGGAATTTGAACAGAATGGAACCGACCGATCGTAAGAGAAGAACATCAGAGAAACTTCATGTTAACACTACTTACTATTGATGAGACTGATACGATATGGAACCAAAATTGATTAGCAAGTTTGGAGGGTTTTCTTAGAGGCATTTGGAAATGAGAATCTCAAAAAAGAACAGAGGGAAATGAGAAGGAATGAATTCAGCATTGACGTAAGGCAGTACAACTTGGCATACTTTTGTCTCAAGCTACCTGCTTGGCATTGAACAAACCTGAAACAGATGCAACAGGTCGAGTTGGCAATTAGCTTGAAGATGCCGGTAAAGCAATGGAGGAACATGATCATCGGGCAGCCGTATGACGAAAGTGAGAACATCATGAAGTGATTCGCCCTCTCCAAGTTCAGCCAGCTTGGTAACCCGTAGAATACGTCCTGGAGGTCTGGAAATGAATCAAGTAACGACAGGAAAACTTAAGAAATGAACACAATACCATAGATTAAGGGTAGAATGAAACTTGGAAACTTCACAACGTTTAAGAAGAAAAACTTGTATCCTGGGCATTTACTCTATGAGTCGTTCTAGAGTTCAAGTTGCAAAAATAAAATACAATTTCTGTCTCAAAAACATTTTCCGTGCTTCCAATATAATATGCTTCATATCATAACATTCATAGCTTTTCTACCATATTTTCCTTAAGTTTTTATCTGACTTGTGCTGCGAATGTTCGGAGGGGGGGGGGGGCGGGGGGGCAGGAACAAAAAGTAAAAACGACTTCACCTCCCGTTTCAACAGCAAGGAGATGAAAAATGCCGGTCTTACGCACCTGGTGAGTATTTCATGCGAAGCTCATTGACCAGCTCGATCCTCCGTTGCTCCCGCGACTCTCTCTTCTGCTTCACGCGTAGCAGAACGAACCCAGCCATCAGGTCCGTTGGAACAAGATCCGTGTCACGGAACATAGAACTGATCAGCCCTACATGTGTAAAACAGTACAAAATTAATTTAAAATGGGGAAAACATATAGGTGCGAGTTGCCTCAAAACAGAAGATTACAATCGATCGCCGAATTTTCAGTCTCATTTATTCCCCAGAATCTTCACTCTTAGTTCCTCATCTTAACCAGTGATGGAAATGGTTCCAAATGACTCCTGAACATGGTGTATGTGAAGCAGTGATACTTCTTATGCCTCTCTACGGATTTATACATTTTTTCCTTAAAAACTGTCATGTATTGCTGTTATAATTAAATAAACAATTTTCCTTATCATAATTTTTTATTCTCAACCTCCAACAATGCGACCCCTCAGTACTGATATTTTAAAGAAATTATTAAAAATGCTCAACCTCTCAGTATCAGTCAAAATTTTGAAGTTAATAAAGAACACGCACGTTTTCCGATTAAATATTTACTTTGCCATTTCATAAATTGGTACATGAGAGGTAAAAAAAAAAAGTTATATTTAAAAAAAATGTCATTCCTGATTCCTAAAACTAAATATTAAAAATCAATCTTTCAATAAGGATTTTAAATTTTAATGCCTACTTCATGGGGCTCCTATTCATGGTCCGTTTGAAAACTGGACCGTTACAAATAAAAAATTAATGAAGTGTCAGATGCAATTTGAGGAGCTTACTTTCAAAAAGGCACATGTCCATTCCGATTGCAAGGCTCTGAAAAAAATGTAGGGAACGGATTTGTTACCTTTTGATGCAAACACATAACTTTAGCCCCGGAATTGACGTGGATGTGTTCTGTTTTGTTCGGAAATGATGATGATTTTGTTTGGATGATTCAACTCATATTCAGAGATAGAAAATTGAGAAAAACAATTTTTCTCCCAGATTTGGATATGTGCCTTTTTGAAAGTAAGCTCCTAATTTGTATTCACATAATTTAAACAAATACGTACACACTTTGTAAAATATGAGTTTTCAATTTCGTGTTGTAGTTAGTGTTCTCATGCATGTATGGGACGGAGTTTCAGGTTTTTTAAGAGCATAATTATCACTCAATTCTTCGGGTGTTGGAAAAGTATTAGGAATTGGCGTTAAGTTACTAGTACCCACCGGCGACTTGTGAGAAGGCCTCATGCGACTGTTTATCCCTTATAATCCAGCAGAAAATCCACCGAAACCTCCTCAGCCAGACCGAGGTGACTTTGCGGTGGCGGAGAGAGTCTATCGTCAGGTCGGGTTGGCTCCCTCTCAGCTTCACAGAGCCGATGGGATCGATGACCATAAAGAGTGTGAACACTGCCAGAGCGAACAACAGCCAGTCCAAACACACTAGCACTGAAAATGTGTCATTACGAATCAATACCTGGTAGGACATCCTGGTTCATTATACCGATCATGAGCTAGAGTGACTAATCAAAAATGAGCAAAATAGTGTGGAGGGCTTATAACATTGTGGTATGACCAAATAAGAGACCGATGTGCCACAGTGTGGAATGTAACTCCATTAGTCTGGAGCCAGTTTTAAAAGAAAGTTTTGATGGAACGCTGAGATTGGTCGTTCACAGCGAAATTCTTGGTGCATGGAATTCTGACAGTTCCCAGCCCTAAAATCTGATCTCACCAAATGCAGATAACAATAGACACCTTAGATATGAGTTTACAGCAGAGGACCTGAGAGGTTCTGTCAATTCTCATGTGATCTCCTGTGACTATCCCTACGAAGAGAATACGACACGCGTTGACTTTCATCACTGATAGGGATTACATGAACAGGAATATAAATGTATACTTCAAAATATTTCAATACGAAACGATAGTTCAAGTTTTATATGATACAGACGCAAGTACGACGCCACAAAAAATCACGTATCTGCTGCTTCCAGAATTTTTGAACCGTTACTTCGAGCCCTGTTTACGGTTCGTAAATACTATGAATAAATAACCAGCTAATAGCTATATATTTGGAAATAACTTGAGTATTCTTACCATTTATCGTTGTATTTGTGAAATGGTCATAGTCACACTTGATGATGTTCATGTATGACCACACTGATCCCAACACGTTTAAGGCAACTTCGGGTGCCAATAGGATAATTCTAAAAAATACAAATTCATTATTCATTAGTAAGGACGTTTGCTTTAGACATCCCTAAGAAATTACCAACTCCATAAAATCATTTAATGATTAGTAGAGACGAGATTTTACACATTTTGCATATTCAGTTTTTGGGCTTTGAATGTTCAAAGGAATCCGTTTTGAGGGGTTTTGAGCTGTTTGCAACCATTTAAACGCAATTTAATTTAACATATTTTTGCATATTTGGGACCAAAAAGCATGTTTTTAGGTTTTTGAATATTTTTCGAATATTTTGATAATTTTAGAATATCTTTCAAATATTCGGACAGTTTCAAGGAAAAAAAGGAAAACATCGCTATGCAGCTGAATTGCATACCGACCTAATTTACGTCTATATCCATCAGACCCCTCGCACCATCTAAATCTAACCTGTCACAACATTTAGGTGAAAGGTGGCAAGTAGGAATTTCCTGTCAATCCCAACAAAGCAGAGGGCATTGGCATTGCCTAGGGCGAGGCCAAAAATCAATTAGGCGCACTAAGTTGAGCTCTACCTGATCCCTCACCCAGGGATTTCCCGGTGAGCGCTTGAACTGTTAGAGATGAGTCGGAGAAAGTATTCCTAATTCAGCATGTACCCCCTTTCCTGTCTATATATTGGTACCTACTACTTCTCAGAGTTCATTCAGCTTCTGAAACTCCAAAAGTGCTCTTCTTTCACTCTCAGAGTCTCTATCTTGCTTTCAAACTTCTGTGTAGTGCAAAGTTGAAATGTCTACCAAACTGTTTAAAAAAAGGATAGGAAGAGATACAGCTTTCACAACCGACGGGAAAACTCTCTTCTGCCAACTCTGTGGAAAACAGGTGAGCGCTTTTCGTCACCTTACAAATCTATGAATTAGTTAGAATATTGCTGTAAAGAAAGAACGGCTAAGAAAGAAGCTGCAGCCTGTATTAAAAAGAAACCCAGGTTGGAAGACTGTGCAGGAGGTGGCCAAAATTCTTGAAGGAGAGGTGGTTCCTGGGTGCGAACTCACGGATCCCGCCGATATAGCGGCCCTCAAATACCTGCCCATTGTATCATGTGAAGTGGAAAGATCTTTCTCCATGCTTAAGAACATTTTAACAGACAAAAGACGGAACTTAACATTGGAAAACCTGGAAAAAATGTTGGTAATAGTATGAGTGGGATGTAAATTTTGATAATACTTAAGAAGTCGATTGTCTTGTTTATGTATTAAAACGTATTATTTCACGTTGTATTTCATGTATAATTTTCATTGTAACAAAATTCAAATAAGAAATTGAACAGTGACTTGCCTTGACTTATTTATTCCTTAACATATTTGTACAAACACATTTTTCGGTGCCTGTGATCCTTCACGAGACAACAAACAATTTTCATCCTTGGTAAAGATGTAAACTTCTATTTTCATTATGATGAAAAAAGATAATATTTTCACCATTAAAAAGAATATATTGCAAAAAGAATATATTGAAGAATATTTTGGCCCTAAAAAACGCATAAATGAATGCATATACGATCTCGGATTTTAGCATATCGATCTCGTCTCTAATGATTAGATGCCATCTAAAGAAACCTAAATCTGGATCTAAACACCTCACTCCTGGGACTTGAACCTCATGTGAGTCTTAAACACCCCCACCCAAACTATGTCTGTATACATTTTGTACTCACTTGATGGCGATGAGTTTGGGAACATGGCGCCTCGAATACACATCGCAGATGGCGCCCTGAGCGCTCCTGTTCATGATGACGAGGAGAAGGATGGAAACTAGGCCGAGAATAGCCAACTTGCCCACGAGGTATGCCCGCACCAGCTCCCCTCCGGCCGAGCACTCGTATGTCAGGTTGAAATACCTGCACGTCGCTACTCCAATCAACGACATCCTGCAACGACCCGAAATCGACACACCATCATAAACTATTGGAAATATTGTGCAATATACATCTGTTAATTTTATGTCATTCCTTTCTTTTTTAGTCAAAACCATCATCAAGACAAAAACGTAATTCAATGAAAACAAGGATTTATTGAAAATTACAAACTATCCCAACCTGCTCATTTCAAACTGATGAACGGAGAAATCTGGTTCGATAAACACAGAATATATTTTTTTCGTCAACGCAATCATACAAAATTATAAAAGACAAAGTTGGAGACCAAACATAGAATCATGTGATGGTCTTGTCAACCAAATCGTAATAGAGTGAAACCCAATAAACTCCCCCTGCTATTCTCGATTAGGTTGACTGCATTCAGCGATGCCAATTCTCTCCAAGATTGGTCTATGCTTGAATCCTGCGAGTGGTTTTGTGAGCAAGTCAGCGTCGTTATCCGTCGTTGGAGTGTACTCGATGTGCAGTTTTCTGTTCTTGCATAATTCTCTAACGTAGAAATACCGGATGTCTATATGTCGGGAATGGGAGCTTACATTATTTCCTTTAACAAATTGTACTGTTGCCTGGTTGTCACAGAAGATAGTCGGTTCCTTCTTGATTTCATATCCTAATTCCCCCAGGACGTACTCCAACCAAACTACTTCTATGCTGCATGATGCAACTGCAATAAATTCAGCTTCCATAGTCGATAATGCGATACACGCCTGTTTGTTCGATTTCCAAGCAATGGGTGTACTGCCTAGCCTAACAATGAAACCTGTTGTGGATTTACGGTCATCTTTGGAGCCTGCCCAATCCGAATCAGCGTGAGCACTAATTTCATCGCTGTCTCGCTTGATCTTTAGCGCATAGTTCATTGTACCTTTGAGATACCTTAAAATTCTCTTTGCTGCAGCCCAATGGTTTCTTCCAGGATTAGAAGAAAATTGACCAAGTTTAGAGACTACAAACGACAGATCTGGTCTCGTGGCTTGTGCCAAATACATCACAAACCTTTCCCCCCATTTCTGCCGCCCCTCTTAAGAATTTTTTTTAAGGTATGCTCCGGGCATCGCAGGCGTAGCGCCCAAGTCTTTGGAAGGGGCAAATGGTCTATTCCATCACCTCCTTGGTAGAGTACTCTCTTGGTGTAGACGTGAACTATCAGAAGGTATAGGCAATACTACAGTTTCAGTATCGTAAGGAATTCAAAGTTTGTCAACTCAAGACCACTATAGCCCGCATTAGGAGTCATTACCCAATAGTTGTTTCTATCAATCAACAAGCTGATTCGAAGTGCTTTGCTGCACCCAATACAAAATATAATTGTAATGCAAAGTCAAATGAATCTGTTATGTGGAATTTTTACTTTTATTAATTTATTTATTGTGCTGTTGGTATACCTCCCAATGAAGTTGCAGCAACTCGTGAAGAAACCAGTGCTGGAAAAAGCCAACTTCATAGAGGCCCAGGTTCCTTTTCAGTAACAGACACAGTGCTACCAAACAATATAATGAAACAGATTTGGCCTGGTAAACTCAATGACCATGCCTCGACGATACTTTTCAAAATCGAAATTTTCCAGTGTAATATGATTTATTCGACCAAAGGGACTTAGTAGCTCTCAGCCAGACACAACCTGTTCTACGTAGCCCCAATCCCTTCTTAGTCCCGGACACGACACACCGCATTCGCAAAAAATGCATATCTCATGAATAGCTGGACCCGTTTCGTTCCAACTTTCTAAAAACCATCTACAATGCATCGCAAACATTCTCACACAATTCGTGGCCCAACACTTTTTAAGCAGTGAGTCCTCAAACAGATTTGGCAGTCATTTTTATACATACAGATAATGATAAACAGAATTCGGTTGATCTTGTGAGTGGCATGGCACCAGAAGCTTCACCTGCGGCATTAGTTTGAACACTACATAGGTTTATTCCAACTCAGCTAAGTTCCTAGGAATGACCTTAGATGCAAAGCTGAAGTGGAAAGAACATGTCAAGAAAAAAAAGGAAGAGCTATCAATCAGGTATAGAAAGCTTTATTGGCTGTTGGGCCGAAATTCACAACTCAGTTTGCACAATAAATTGCTGTTATACAAAACAGTACTTATGCCTATCTGGACCTACGGTATTCAGCTATGGGGATGCACAGCTAAAAGTAACTTGAAAATGGTTCAAACATTCCAAAATAAGGTACTAAGGAGTATTGTGAATGCTCCATGGTACATTCGTAATGATGACCTCCACAAGGACCTCCAAATCGAAAGAGTCACCGATGTCATTAAAAGATACGCAAGGAACTACGAAAAGAGGCTTCTTGCTCATACCAACCCAGAAGCCATTAGGCTTCTCGACAACTCCCAAGTAAACCGACGCCTGAAAAGGACCAAGCCATTGGACCTTGGATGCTGATGTGAAGCTGAAATGTGGTGTATTGTCAATGGACTAACACTCGTATAAATATTGCGGAATTTATGTGAAGTAAATATCTAGATAGTTGCCTGTATATTACCTCAATTGTAACTAGTTGAAAAAAAAAAAAAAAAAAACAGGTATATCAATATTGCCGACCCTGTTTGTATGGACCTAGTTGGACATCAAGACACCGCCTATTTATCCGCTGTCTACAAACAAAAAACATGTTTCAACGAACGATGTATATATTTTGAAGTCCACTCCACAATACAGTGGTTGAGTTTTCGATTGTGTGACAGCGGCACAAAAACATCAATGTTGAAGATTGGTCAGGCAAAATGGGATGCCATGGTGTTTTATAATGTCCTGCAGTGGGGGTCCCTTGCCGTACCCCTGCGTGTCGTAAGAGGCGACTAAAGGGATAGGGGGATTGGGAAAGAAAAGTCCTTCGTAAAATGTATGGCCCAATATACGAATTGGGCGAATGGCGAATTAGGCATAATGCTGAGCTGAGAGCTTTGTGTGATCAGCCTGATATTGTGGCACTCATCAAACGCGGTCGACCCAGATGGCTTGGCCATATAGAGCGGATGCCAGTGGGAGACATCCTAAAACCCTCTTAAATGGCACGCCTGGGGGAAGAAGATTAAAAGAAAGAACTCGACTACGCTGGGTTGATGATGTAGAGGAGGATCTCAGGGCCATTGGTGTGAGAAGATGAAGGAGTAAGGCGACTTGAGTGGTGATCTATTCAGAAGGCCCTGGTTCTACAAGGACCGTAGAACCGTATATTAATAATAATAATAGTAGGAATTATAGTAGGAAAGGGGTACTCACCATAGTATCCTGATGAAGAGCTCGATGATGGCCGGGAAGACCATGTCGTCTGTCCCAGCCAGCCATTTCCGGCCGAAGAGGAGCAGTGCAGGCATCCCCGCCTGGAAAAGACAAAAACAAAAGATTATGCTCCACATATTACATGACATACAAACGTAAATGTAGCAAGAGTTTGAAAAAAGTTCATAGTGTTTATACATATGAAAGGACAGATTGCCTCAAAACTAAGTTAGGTATATTAAGAAAATATAGGAAATGTGATTTATTAAACTTTAGGAGCGGTTGCAACATCTTCTTTTACCGGCGGAAATTCTAGGAAACTTTAGAAAGGTCGTTTGAGGAACATCAATTTGGGGGAAAAAATACCATATTTCAATAAAAAGCATTGAAGATAGCAAACTACACATTTTTCAGACCATTCTAAAACCGAATCCACGAGAAAAAAGCTGCAAATTCTTTCACTGGGGTTTATTATTCAATTAGGCTTGCGTTCATGATTTGAATTTCTACTAAGCTTTGGAGTGTGCATGTTTCACAGGTGATAGAGCAATTATTGAATTTCAGGAGGCACACAAATATGCTCAACTGATCAATCCAAATAGGTAGGTATTTTGGTTGAGAACAGATTTACGTGCTCTATGCATATCTCCTGAAATTCAATAATTGCTCTATCACCTGTGAAACACGCACACTCCGAAGCTTAGTACAGATTCAAATCATGAACGCAAGCCAATTGAATAATAAACCCGAGTGAAAGAATACTTATTTACCCCAGTAATAATATTGAATAATAAACCCCAGTAATAATATTTACCTATATATTATCAGCGTTTCATACATATCAGAATGCTTCAACCCGTGTATCGGCTTTAAACTACAAGTATCCACATCGGCTATCACTCCAGTAACCACATTCACTACAACTCGATGCTATCGGCATCACTAGGTTACAAACTAACAATAATATACCGAAAAACGCAAATGTTGGCACCATAAATCGGGCCATACATCGGGAAAGGTTTGACCTACGGACTTGGTGAAGGGGGAATTTAGGCCGCTTCGACTTGTTTTGAGGTTTTTAGGGATTTTACAAAACTTTGACAACCCTTAAAGGGCACTTTAAATTGAGTGAGAGGGCTGGCTCAAGAATTGGGGCGTCGTCGGACCAAGATGGATTTTTCCTGAAAATTTCAGATCTTTTGCTCCAGCCGTTTCGGAAATATCGTGCGTACGCCGTACGGACGGAAAATTTTTTATTGCAGATTCGGATTCTACACCCTTTGAAACGTAAACCATGAAATTTTCAGGGGGGATTAGAATTTTTTTTTCCAGAGCGATTACAATGGTTTATTATACAATAATAAACCAAAAGGGAGTAGGATAGCGTGGGCGCTGCCTAGCCTCCAATTATAAACTGATTTCCATGATTCTTCTTTTGTTCTACCCAATTTTATTCTAGCTGTGCACCGAATTTTGAGAAAATTTCGAATTTACCGACAAAAGAGAGGAATTGGAAGGGGTCACTTCCGAAGAAAAAACGTGTTTTTTCGCCACATATTTGTCGATGACAGGGGTCACAGATAATCCAGTCCTTTCAACCGCTCCTCAAACGAGAATTCCCAACCGATTCATGTCATGCTTGTTTTGTTCAATTAAGATTTTGGTTTAGTATACACAAATATTTTAGCAAATTCAATTTTCATTATGAAAGGGGTGAATGGAGAGGGTAATAGGTAATAAAAGTGATTTGTTCAACCCCAATTTTAGTCTAGTTGTGCAACGAACGTCGGCATTTTTGAATTTTCTTGAGAGGAGGAATGAAGGAGGTAATAGACAACCCCCATTCAAGTGAAGCTCATAGAGCTAATAATTCCGTTTTCCTTGATTTTTTTCAAGAGATATTTATTCAACCAATTTTTTTGTTGACATCAAAATTGTCTAAATATCTTAAATTTTATGTTTTTCGAGGATATTGCAATTACTATGATCACTGATTATTTCCAATGGTACTCAAAACATGAGTAGTTTTTAAGTTTTGGAGCAGAATAAAAAGTTGGATGTTCATTAATTCAGCTCCTTGTGGAATTAAATCGACTTTTCACTCGCTAAAAGTGTGAAAAATGTCGTTTTTTCCGTCTTAAAAGCAACTTTTTCGTTTAAAAAACCTCCTAAGAACGATAATTGGGCTAGCTAATCGAATATCATTCTTTATTCATTACTGGTTAAAAATTAAGAAGGATTAGATGGGATTTCTGTAACCAAATGAAGAGGGTAGTGACATCTTTGGCAGGTATCACCGACGTAAAGAAGATTAGCTCGAACGGGATCTTTGGGTGCCGCACCCTGTATATTTTTTTAGGAAGTTATAACTCAAAGTCTCAAGCTAGGAAAGTTATAACTCATTCGGCGAAGAACTCAATATGAACGAAAACTGTTCCCAGCACTTTAATTCCAAAACTTTGGACTTTTCAAGAAATGGTTTAAACTGACTTAGGATGTAAAACAAGAACTCATCCTACAACTTATTTCGAGTTCAGAAACTCTTGAACTCATTAAGGTGCTTGGGAAGAAAATTTTCCAACTCCTTCGTTACTTCGGGAGGGAGAAACGCATGTTCACTGAGGCCACTACAATCAACTGAGATGTTATTCCTTTTTCAATTCACGAACTTATCCCCGATTTATGGTGCCAACATTCGCGTTATTTTGGTTTATTATTGTTTTTGTGTTGATATCAGTAACCTGGTGACGTAGTGATGTGGTAATGTGGATACTGGAGTGAACTCCTAAAAGCCTTTGTAGCCGATACACGGGTTGAAGCATTCTGATACCCATAAAAACGCTGCAAATTCTTTCACTGGGGTTTATTATTCAATTGGCTTGCGTTCATGATTTGAATTTATACTAAGCTTTGGAGTGTGCGTGTTTCACAGGTGATAGAGCGATTATTGAATTTCAGGAGTCACACAAATATGATCAACTGATCAATCCAAATGGTTATTTTGGTTGAGAACAGATTTACGTGCTCTATGCATATCTCCTGAAATTCAATAATCGCTCTTTCACCTGTGAAACACGCACACTCCAAAGCTTAGTAGAAATTTAAATCATGAACGCAAGCCAATTGAATAATAAACCCCAGTGGAAGAATTTGCAGCGTTTTTGGACGATGAAACCAAGTTCTATCAATATTTTAGAATGTCGATGTCCACTTTCAACTTGTTGGAAGCAAAAGTAAATAAAAGGTTTGGTTCACTCACACACAATTAGCTCCTCCGGTTTGATAGACATTGTTATTTAATTTTAGTTTGGTAAAAACCACCATCGATAACCATCCCTACTGGAAGGTGGTTGTGCAAAGCAATCCGACATGGCAGCGGCATCGATATTATGATCCTATAAAAACATCGATCTATTCTTCTTATCAGGAGGGGCCCCCTATACTGAACTTCAGCCTTAAACATTCATAATAAATCATATTTTACACAAAAATGAAACATAAAACCGATCCGATGACGCTACTGATGAGGTCCTTAACAGGCGAAACATGTTATCTGATCTAAAACCTATTACCCAGATACATGAAAATACAAAATAAATGAAGAGGCCGAGTCACTGCAACCCTCACACCACAATTTCATATGCCAGGAGCTTGTCACCGCACGCGAAATGACTTTTACAAGTAAAATGTTGAGACCTTGGGTTACATTGTTCCAAATTAAGTAGAGATCTCTTTTTTTCGGAAATATATCGCCTAAAATACTCGGAAAACACGAAGCGTTTTGATGGTGAAAAACGGTAAACTCCGTAAAATAGTTCTCGGATTAAATCGTAGCAAACAGAATCTAATCTTTCCTCCTTTAAACTGTATACTAACATAGAAATGAAGTACCTGCCTCGGGTACTACTTCGCATTACACTTACTTGTTGTCATTTATCCCATGCTTAGTTCCCAACATCTACCTCCGCTCCACAATCCATTCGTGTTTAATAACATTGAGGGCCATAAACTCTAACATCACAACACACCTAGCTGTCCAGGATATAATGAGGTTTGTCGATACTGCATGGAAATCACGTGAATTATCATAATAATATTGACAAATTTTTGAAATAGAAAAAAATTGTAAGCATAGGAAAATAAACTTGGATTCAACCTTATCATTAAGTTGTTATCACAAAGCGGGAAAGAAGAGCAATGATCAAGCTTGTCGTGAAACTCTACCTACTGTAACATTTGGTCACTTGCAGAGCACGGAAGGAATAAATTGATCAAACGTTACCAAATACATCAATTTTAATTAAATTATATTACAGAATTTTGTATAATAGAATTTGTTTTTGATTATAAAACAACATCTATAAGTTTGCTGGAAATTGGGAAATAGTGGTGTATAAGAATAGAGGGTTTCATTTTGTTTTGTTGGCTAAGCTGTATCTTATCAGATAAGTTCAAAGTGGCATTTTTTGTTTAGTTTACGAAGGTATTTGAGCCAGATATTTTTCTTTATCTTGGTCACGGATTTCTCGAATTTCATTTGAACTTTTCGTTCGTAATGCATCTTGGTTGTTAATTAACGAATCTCCGAAGTCAGAGCTTTGCGATGTCGGACTGCAAAGTGGCAGGTTGTGTCAACAAAGCCGATTACGTCCTCCCGGAAGGCGTGGGGAAGAGAACGCGCGCTATGTGCACTGATCATTTTCGCATGTACTCCAAAGATGTCTGCTACTTTATGGGTGAGAAATATGAAGCGTGTCCTATTAATTGGAACTGTAACGCTGTCTTGATTTTTTCCAGTAATGATTATTATTATTCAGAATCCTAACCACGATTCTCCAATAAATTGTCGTCATTAAATGAATATTTGATCGGTGATCTCTTCATAAAAGGCTATTCAGGCTATAATTTAGACTTATTACTAACTATTAGTTAACTCTATCATTGCTTCATGAGTATGTGTTTAAATGTCATGTACCGCAGAGCCATTGCCGGTCTTCTGAGCGTGGAGATTGATTTAAGTCTTGAAGGCGGCTCCACACATGCGGCATTCGCCGAGCACCGAGCAACTCGGCGACTAGCCCAGGTGGCCCTAGGTGCTCGGCGAGTCGCGAGCTCGTTGCTCTACACATTCGCGGTTCGCCCCACGCGGTGCTCGCAGTTGCTCACGATGGACGACCAAGTGTTAATTGCAGCAGCTGCTTTTGTTGTGATGAGTGCTGGCTACCTACAGATGAAGAGGAAGCCGAGACTCGTATATGTCCAAAATCTTTAAAACAACTTCGTTTGGCCAATCCATTCCTCTATCAAGTTGTAAAAAAACAGAATGTAGCGAAAAACTCAGGGGAAAACTGGGCGGAGAGCTCATAAAACAAACAAAATAATGATGTGAATCACATTAGGGATTTTCCAACCGACCTGCTACGAGCAGGTTCGGGGCATGGCAGTGTAGGGCACTTCCCGCTCGGGACCACTGCGGTGTACACGGAATTACACTGGGTTGGAAAATGAAATGAAAGTCCCAGAGCAACCTTACGGGAGGATAACCCTCGAACGTGAAACCTTCCTCATCTCGCGCGGCTTCTGTCAAATGTTCCTTGATTTTCACTTAAGCTAGTCTCTTGGTGTTATTATACTGTTAAGTGCACTGTTACCTGAAATGGCCGTAAAAATCGTTGGCGTCATACTGCTCGACAATTCTTTCGAAATACAATCTATTTCTGAGAACTTCTCGATCAATTAGCTCCTCGGCTACAATGTCTAGGAACTCAGAGTCTGACCAAGAACTTTCGCTCGAGGATGAGGACGAAATATCTCCAATTAATTCCAGAAACTCCATCGAAAATAAGCAGGAATAAGTAGGAAACAACCGCACAAAAACGAAAAATGGAATGAGGAAGGTTAGACTTTTGAAGAGGTTACCCTAGGTTTCCTGCTCAGAGCAAGTTACTCCGACTTCAGGCTGGAGTACCCTGGGGGAGTCCCGAGCAAGTTCCCTGGCCGGTTGGAATTCAGTGCAAGTTGCCCCGAAGTTACACTGGCAAAACGCCTCATCCTGCTCCCTCATTAGTGCGCCTGCGCTCTTCCGCTGGTGTAGCTCGGAGCAAGCGGTTGGAAAATCCCTACTAAACAGTGGAGGGAGAACGCTGTGATCCACAGAAAAGTACCCCGACGATCAGCCCCGGGCAACCCGCATGTGTGGAGCGGGGCAGATGCTCGCTACTTGCCAAATATTCGTCTCGTTTGAAGTGGGAAAAACCCGACTCTGACCGGAGCACCCCCTAGCACGAATATTCGGCACCGAGCGACCCTCCACTCCACTAGGAAATAGGCGAGCATCGGCTAGGTACTCGGCGAATACCGCATGTGTGGAGCCGCCTTGATATGTACCTACAGCAGCTTCAAGTTTGACAATATAGGTGACATACAGTTAGGATTTAAAGTTCGAGTATACTTACTGGATTTAACCATAGAAACAAAGATTAAAGTTGTTTTTTTAATCTGTTTTTTTGTTTACACTACCACGACGGTTGTAAGAAAGTATTTCAAATTGTCGGGATGTTGGGAGTCATGTTGCCTGAAGAGGAGTGTCGTCTTTTGTTCCAAATATCTATGCTGGCGTACCAGTGGAATTTAGTTGGAGTTATTATCCCTCCATTTAAACGCTCTCAAAGATTAGATGGACATAGGAAGACGATTATGTGGGCTTTCACCCTTTGTCCTGTACATCACAATGTGATAAATGAAGTTAAAGATGGAGAAGTGAGGGGTTCGGGGATGAGAACGAAGACGTGTCACCAACGCCGGCATTTAGTCTGACAGTGTGGCTATCGTCAGCATGTAGCAAACCACATTCACGTCATTTAGACATTCTTCCTACTGAATAAGAGTGGGACTGTCCTCAGTGTTTCTAGACTGATAAAGGATTCTTTATTTGTACAGATTTGTTGCATCCCCTCCTTGAGGATGCCTAGTCTACTTCTTTCTAGGTTCATGTCTATAGGACATGAATATGTCAATTGTAAAATGTATAAGCTTAACTCTCCTATCATATTAGGTTTGTTCCAACGATGGTGCCATCCAACAGCTGTCAACATCAGTGCAAGCCCTTCTAGATTGCTGTTCCCGACCGTTATCTGTGGATGAACTTTAGTAGGAACACTTGAGCCACTCAACATCCACATAACGGGAGGTGCCTTTTTTCTTCCAAGTATGAATTTCTGGTACCTTCATGCCTCTTCTTGTCTTGTTGTTCTTCTACTCAACCTTTTTCCCTGATTTAAAAAAAATTGTCATGCATATAACGTTCTAGAGATTGACCTGACCCAAAGGAATTTCAATACGATCTCTAAAGAAAAATCTGGAGATTATGATAAAAACCAGAATGTTCAGGCTTCTTTTTTCAAGTTTTGCACTTTATTGTCCAATCAAAACATTCCGTGGCATACAATTTGTGTTAGGTATTGCTGCATATTTGAAAGAAATCGAGGCGGCAGATAACTCCGAAAACCAGGGGCGTAAGTGGTGAATGACGGTGTTTTTTCAAGAAACGCGATTGTCTTAAAATGGTAATTGTTCACGCGATGCTATCATCCTTCAGAGTTCCAATCCTTCCAACTCGTGTTGTGAAATCTGCAAGGAGGAAAAAGCAGAAGAATGTAGCTGTTTATGCGCCTCAATGTTGTATTAATGTTTTTGTGTGACTTGGAGTGTGCGTTTAGTTGTTTTCTAGACTAGAGGGTATAGGATCAATTTATAGAACAAGAGGGCAACCAACCTAATTTCCAATTTTCAAGAATTTTTTTAACAGCAAATCCTTGTTACCGGCAAAACTACACGAAGTTATTGTCCGATTTTGATGAAATTTTCAGGGATTGTGCGAGTTGGGGTGTAGATGGTCCCGGACCCCCGGATCAATAGTTTCAGCGCAAACGATTGTTTGGGAGTTTGGATCAATTTCGATGAAATTTTCAGGGATTGTTTGGTTTGATGTGTAGATGGTCATTTTTCGACGAATTTTTTTTTTTTTTTGGTTAAATTGTCTCTAAATTCCCTGGATGGTCAAGATTAATAAACGAGTTTTCTTTGAAAATTCTTTCTTTTTTTCATATTTTTTAATTAAAACAAATTAGGTACTACCTTTAACGTTACGGTACTGTCTTTTGTTGTGTTCTCCTCGCAGTAAGGGGAGAGGTTTCAATCGCTTAAGGTTTCCTTTGGATAGAGCCATTTGGTGGGCATCTAATAGCTGTTAACTGCTGTCAACGGTTCCTTCTTGTTGGAACAGCTATTGACAACAGCAGTCGAATGGTACCTATGACTTGGGACAGCGGTTACCATCACTGCGCATGTGCCAGTTGGAAACTGTAAACAGCACTTCTATTAATGAACCTACCTAATACTATGCCCTATATTTGTGCAGATTCCAAGCCTACTTCTCCCGGAGATGACTCGTCCCATCGTGTACCAGAACAATCGTTTGGGGATTCACCAAATGTATTGGTGGAATCATATGTTGAGGTGCCACATACTCCCGTACACTCATACGTTGATGAAGAGGCGTCAGATATACAGGTTCAAGCAAAAGTTGAGGTTCGACACCAACCGACTCCAGCTCATCCAATTAAGCGGGAAAATGAAGAAATAACCAACGAAACCCCCAACAAGCGATTAAAAAAAAGGAAGCCCCATCTTCCCATGGAAGCCGTCAATTATTTGAAAGAGTGGCTATTCAATCACATGAATGTAAGTTATTGGGAAAGTACTTGATTATTACCTACATTAGTAACATTATATGTTCTGCTTATTAAAATCTTTTATAATATTTTAAGGAGGTTAAAATTGTTTTCCAGTTCAGCATGATAACCTTCAGGTAACCTCTTTCTATGAAGCCTCTCTATTAGTTGTGTTGATTTTACAGCACCCGTATCCTTCAGACAAGAAGAAAGTAGGTGAAACACACAACCAGGTTCAGATCCCCTGTAAAATTTTACAAATGTTACTTGGTCACTTTTACTCGGAACCCCACGTATTATGTTCTGCTTATTAAAATCTTTTATAATATTTTAAGGAGGTTAAAATGAGAAGAAATATATTGCAGAAAAAACCAATCTCGCTGTCATTCAAGTCTCTAATTGGTTCATTAATGCAAGGAGAAGAATTCTTCAACCTTTGCTTGAAACATCTTTAAATGAAACTCCAAGTATGTACGAATGTTTATTATATAGTACATTTTGTGCAACACACGTTTGTTTGAATTGTTTTGATAGATACAGATTTTTCGCGAACTTTAGTAGAAAAAGCCTTTCTGGAATAACGGGCCTTGCATAATCAATTGTGGTTTAAGCTTTTGATTTGAATAATCCATGCTTTCTTGCTCTGAATACACCCTCTTGTCTTGTAGTGGAAACATACTTGGTAAGAACAATGTAGATTTGTTCCTACCCTATTCTTCCTATCCGGTTTGATTAACCTCAAATTTATAATGCTAGATCAATCTAGTAGGTAATGTCAAACTGTATAAAGTACCTAGGTGCGTTTAAACCTCTTGTGAATTTTGTTGCAAAATTTACAAAAACGCTGCAAATTCTTTCACTGGGGTTTATTATTCAATTGGCTTGCGTTCATGATTTGAATTTCTACTAAGCTTTGGAGTGTGCGTGTTTCACAGGTGAAAGAATACTTATTTACCCCAGTAATAATATTGAATAATATTTAATAATATTTACCTATTTATTATCAGCGTTTCATGCATATCAGAATACTTCAACCCGTGTATCGGCTATAAACTACGAGTATCCACATCGGCTATCACTCCAGTATCCACATTCACTACAACTCGACGCTATCGGCATCACTAGGTTACAAACAAACAATAATAACCCAAAAAACGCAAATGTTGGCACCATAAATCGGGCCATACATCGGGAATGGTTTGACCTACGGACGTGGGGAGGGTCTCATTCGATTCCTTATGGTATGTTCTTCAAATAGGTAAATATTTAGGCCGATTCGACTTGTTTTGAGGTTTTTAGGGATTTTACAAAACTTTGACAGCCCTTAAAGGGCACTTTAAATTGAGTGAGAGAGCTGGCTCAAGAATTGGGGCGTCGTCGGACCAAGATGGATTTTTCCTGAAAATTTCAGATCTTTTGCTCCAGCCGTTTCGGAGATATCGTGCGTACGGCGGACGGACGGAAAATTTTTTATTGCAGATTCGGATTCTACACCCTTTGAAACGTAAACCATGAAATTTTCAGGGGGGTTAGAATTTTTTTCCAGAGCGATTACAATGGTTTATTATTGAATAATAAACCAAAACCAATAATATAATGTAATGTATTTTACAGTATATGATATCAAATTGATTGTAGTAATATGTCATTATGTTGATTACAGTAGTAACCAACTTACTTTTTTATTCTACTGTTTAGGTTGTTCGACACCTGGTGAAAATGAAGATGCTGGCACATTACAGAACCTAAATTATCCAACGCGCGTGGACTCAAAGTCAAATGGTGTTGGAAAAAAGACGAAACAGAAAATACCTTCAAGCGTAAGGACACCATGGTTAATAATTATTAGTAATTATGCTTTGTAACCTTCCATTCAAACTCTAATCACCTTTTTTTTGCCAATTGTGAAAAAGTTCAACTCTTGATTGCAATCTTGATTTGAGAAATGATTTCATTATATTCAATGATTCCTCAATTCAGGGAGTCAGAGTTAACAAGGGTACCGTTATTGTGTGAGAACACTTAACAAGTGTGAAATTTTGTTTGGCTATCTTACTTCCCGAACTGAAAAATTACAATAATGGTAAGGTTAACCTCATGGTAAAAACAAACTTGCTATGTGCAAATAAGGAACGTTGTTTTCACGTTCGGGACAAGCACCTTAATTTCCGCTGAAATCAAGTTTTCTGCTTGCGCTTCACGTGTTTGACAATTCTGAATGAAGTTGCGACAAATCCTTGTAAGTGATTTTGTTTCTACAATTGTCATCAGATTTTGATGAACTCTTCAGCGAATGTGTGGTTATGCTGTGGATTCCCCCCATCACTGATATTTCTCTCAAATCGTTATTCCACTGTGCACATACGCAAATTTAAAGTCCAACAAGAAATATTTTCTTTCGATCAAGGTAGAGTTTTAGGACCCCACATCAACTTCATCTAGATCTAGATCACGAATGTTAAATCCTTCTAACAAGCTTTACTTCTACATACAGGTGTGACGCCCCAACTGAAACCGTTCCACGGAATGTAATACCAATGTGGAACAATTTGGAATGATGACGTCGTTCCTAAGAAACGTTCCCAATTGTTCCTAATCGATCCCAGTCCACTTAGGATCGATATTACGAGTCGAAAAACGCTCCAGTCCGAACTGGCACGAAATCCAAACGGCCCAAAAAATAACGTTCCTGAGCGGACCAATGTTTCCCGCTCCAGCTAGGAACGCAAACGTATCGTTCCCCGGATTTCGTGCCCATCCTTTTATCTGCTCAGGAATCCGTCAAAAAATCCTGGAATTTCGCACATAGGCTCCGTCTGGGTCCACTGCAACGATTCAAAACAAGTTTGATTCTTTGGCCAGAGACATTCTGTTGTACTTATCTACTAGCCAGAAATGTATGAACGCTCGCTCTGCTTGCGGAAGAGTCAGGGGTGGTATAGGAGGCCCAAAAGTCGAAGGAACGAAAAACATTAGGAACGATAAGTTTGTTCCGGCCAGGAACGAATCCCGTCAAGAACGAAAATATCGTTCCTCGAAGGATTTGAATCCTAAAGGGAGCAATTACTTGTAAAACAGTTTTAAATCACTTTGAAAATACCGTTTTCCATGGAAATTTCATTTGAGAGCCTATATCTGGGTCATTTAAAAATTTTGGTCACATTTATGTCACTGATCAGTATTGCCGTCAATCTCCACTAAATAAAGTTTTGTAAATGTTTTAAAATATGTACATGTTCCATGGAAAAGTATGTAAAATTTATGCCTACAGGGCCCAGGAAAAATACCAAAGTCCGTATTTCTCACTCTCTATCACTGTCACCAACTGGAAGTATACAACTTCCTTCGTCACTACTCAGCGAAATATTTATTGGGGCTGTTATGCCCACTTACACTATGAAAGAATATACAATCTTCAATGGATATCAGCCTCAGGAAAAAAATTGGATCAAATCAAGTAGCCTTATCAGCCCATTATTTCAGTGTCACACGGGTTTTCCTCACTCCCTACCATGTTTTGAAAAGTAGCCCCCAACTGGCAGGAAAGTATGTTTATGAAGTCGCTTCTGTTTTGTTGGCATCCCTTATTCAAGATGGTCCCAACGCTGGTGGTAGGATTTTGCCTAGACTTTCCCAGTCAGTTCTACTGGGAAAACCATCCCTGGAGGCAGCAGTGTGGATTTTTTAACTCCCACGCCCTACTCCAATAACATTCTGACTGTTGCAAGTGAAACTTGATCGCACTTGTTGACAATTAGTGTAGTTGTTGGAAGTCGCTTGACAATATTTCGGTACAACCAGTTTCAATTGATTTGTAGCCTGTAAAGGCGGTTAAAGGGTATAATCTCACTCCCTACTCTCTCACTCCATACAATATCCAGCCAATAGCCCCTTAAATTGTAGGGAGTGAGATCTGCTTGTAGCAAGTGAGATATTGGCAAGGAAACCTTAGTATTTACTGTAGCTAAAATTAAGCTAATTTGTGCTGTTCCACTCGCCTAAATTGAAAGACTTGAGCGGCGATTCCCATGGAGGTTGGAGGCTCAAGAGGGAAAAAAATAGTAGTATATACCTCATTCCCTACAAAAGTTTTTTTTCAAAATGGCGTATCAGCAGTACGGTTCATGATTATGAGTGCTCACTTGGGTAATATGCCGAGAGAACCGCAGTGATTAATTAAAAACAAGAAAATTGATCAAGTTTCAATTTTTTTTTTTTAGAAAAGTTGATACCCAAATGTGACCGAAATTTTGAGGCCTGCTTGAAACCCCCAAACTGCCCCCTAGTGAGGAGTAGGTTATAAATTAATTATGATTATCAAATACTAGATTATTTTTTCTCTTGTAGAGCAATGTTTTTCGTCTCACATTTTTTACCGTTTGATTTTGGCTAATTAGCATAAATTATGTGGTGTGATTCCAGAAACATTAATTTCATTTCTTCGTGTCTCACTAAAAACTGAAGTTGATAATGTTGCTAACAACATTTAAAATTCAAAATACGTTCATTATTGGATAATAAACCAATATCTCGAAAGTTGGAATGGGCAAATGGACCTACAGCTGTAATCTTTGGGCATAATCGTTCTGGAGCTTTTCCAAGTTTTCATGGAACGTCACACCTGATTGGATGGTCCCCTAATAATTTCCATAGACGGAAAATGTATGGTTGTCACTGCACAATAATTCAACTGAGATTTTCTCACGGCCTATTCGTCTTATCTCGTTCAAATTCGGAGAATGTTTGGGAAAAGGTGGTTTGAATACCCCTATGTCGGAATGCTTTGCTGAACGTTTCTAAAGTTAGTAGTAAGTTAATTTCTAATAAGCAAAGAGGCATAGCGTAACATTCCAAGAAAATATGTGTGTGAATGTGGTGTAACGCATCCAATGATTTTCCAATTTCACACAATTATTGAATTGTAATGAACTGCAAATTTTGTTGTTATTGAGCATGTAAAATGATGACTTCTGTTCCAGATCAAGAAAAGATTGTACAAATCTATGCGTGGACGTGTGGATTCCAAATCTGACGCGTTTGGCCAAAGTATGTTTGCTTGATACATTTGCAGAATGTTATTGTATGATTTCTGTCCTCATTTGGGACAATGCTGCAAATCATCACAGAAAGTTTTACTATAATATAGTAAATTCGTTATTCGTTAAAAAAGAAATATTATTTATTTTTTAACGAACCTTTGTGATGATTCATGTGGCTATCCTTGGTTTCTCGAGTTATGCTATCCTTGGTTTCTAAGTGTGTTAAATCTAAAACGTTAAATATAGTGCATTGTTCTCTGGTTCGGAAACGAATTACAAAAGATGTTCATGAAGTTTTCATCAGTCATATCCAATGATAGGACTGTTAACTACTCTCTTAGTCGCTCGATAGGAAGTCCTTACAATCTCCCGATTGTAGCCAATCTCCAGTCTGAAAGTTTCTACCTGGTGGATAGTTCATTCAGCTCGATTGGCAACCGAATCCGAATCATCGTAGCAGCAGATGTTTTCACTTCTGTCTACGAGTATTTCACAATTTTCCTCTTTCTTTGGAATATCTATGGCACGCAGCCACAGACGATCATTGTGACGCTTTACCTCCACATTGTAATGATATAAGTAGTGAAGATTCCAGGTTAATAACAATGGTATGTGATTTTTGCCTTGCTATATTTGACTAGTGTGCAAAATAGAAGTAACATATGGGGGAAGTAACTGTGGTGCTAGAAGGAGCAGGCAATTTCATCACTGTTTATTTGATTTTTGAAGTCTACGTATTTTAACCAACGAACATTAAGAAGGGGTTAATGGAGAGTGGTCAACTCTTTCATTTGAGTTAACTAGTCTTTAATTTTCAGGTGAATCATGTGCTTTGCCCGACAGTACTGTAACAATAGGTGTTGGAGGAGAGGTTATCAACACCCCTGATGGACATTTGAAAAATATCAATGGACATCTCAAATCGAATGAAAATTCTAAACAGAAAGTGAGTACTTATCAGTATTTTTCGTATCCATAAAAAGTTATTCTGCAATCAATTCAGCTATCAATAGTTGAAAGGGAAGAATGAATTTCTCATCTTTCATTCCAGTAATTTTTGGGAAAGCTTTTCAATTAATATGAATGTTGTGCGATATACAATTTTGCATTATATACAAAATAATCGAGTATGTTTCCCTCGCTTTTGCCCAACTTATATACTTGTACAGCGAGAGCTTTGATCAGGAAATGATTCAATGAAAGTTGAGAATCCCCAGTTCTAACCCACTACCTGGTCACCTCTCAAGCCTCTTCTGGAAGGCTCTGTCAAAACAGGCCTTAGGCCCTGTTGAGGGTGTGAAGAAGGGAGCTGCATGCCCTCTAACCGTCTTTGCAAACTTCATCTCGGCACAACATTTTCATTAGATTTCATTGGTCTTTCGTTATCTAGACGTTCAGTCCTATGGGAGACTCACGTGAAATCGTCTCACTCGCAGAGATCACAACGAACGGCTGTCGTTTTGGTCTCGTTCCCACTACGTTCCGTTTCATGTCGCAGTAGTGACTTTAGAAATCATTGTTTTCCGTGACCTTGGTGGTGCTTATTGTTCCTTTCCGGATAACCCTCCTATATTATATGGATTGCAAACCACTGCTTTTAGTTAACAAGTTTGTAATGGTTCAACTCCCAACTTAAGTACCCGGGTAGCTGCTTCAGAAACTTTTCTAAATGGTGGTCTGCTATACAAACAAATAATTTTTTGAGTGAACAACGCTGATTTAATTATCTCATATGCATTTCAACTCGGAGTCTACCACTATTCTATCCGACGTAAAATTAGCGCAACTCACCCACAATACATGCCGACTCACCCATTTGAAGGCGTTGATATATGGGGAAAATGTTCCGTGGCTGTTTGCAACAAGCTTATATCCGACATCCTCCAAGATAATTTTCAACATTTCAGTGATTTATATTGTTATAAAATGGTACTCAAAATCAACGAAAACTATTTATATTTTAAGTTCTACCAAAACGAAAACAATAACAACCAAGTTAATCAATGTCAACAGCAATTCCTATCAACGAGCTGTATGATGAATGAATGAATGACGCTTTATTTAAAAATCTGTACAAAAATAGGGCCTTAAGGCCCTCTCAGCCTTTTTGACAGAAAAAATAAGGATAAATCTCATTCGAAACTTGAGTCACACTTCATATATTTATATAGAAATTAAGTTTAAATGTGCTCTGAATGTGGTTGACAGTACAAAAATTGAAATTTACAGAATTTCGAGAAAATTTCGCTAAATTTAAGGATTATCCAAATAAAGAAAAAGAGAAAATAGACTAAATCGTATTATTATTAACCAGCATATAGGGAAACTAATTTGTTTTTATATTCTTTTTTAAAAGTATTCACAGAATTATCTAAATTGAACAAAAGAGGATTTTCATTATAAATTTTCACTGCTTGATTAAGGAAGGAGTGTTCATATTTTGTAGTCTTATGTAGCGGAATCTGTAGTTGGCTCTTAGCTCCACGAGTATTTAAGGAATGAACACCAACCATAAAAATAAAATAATCTGCTAAATATTTCGGTGTACCTGTTTTCACAATTTTAAATAAAAATGAACCTTCTCTGTACTTCCTCCATTCCTTAATCTTTAGCCAACCTGACTTCACAAAATAGGGGGTGACATGCTCAAACATGGGAAAGCGATAGATGAAACGCATGCAAGCATTCTGAAATTCTGTATGATCGACGTTGTCAACCACACAATATATTCATGTTACCGGTGCAAGGAAGCCTTGTGTGGTGCAAAAACTATCATACGAGTATCAAATCTGATTTAAAATGATGTGTTTGGTCACTTACAGTACTAATCATGATCACCTCTACCTTCATTCAAGATTATAAACTGAACCAGTGGGTTATAACAATGGTCATATCACACCCATCGATTTCCAACACAATGCATATTAATTCATTGTCAGCATCTACGTCCCAAGCACAAGTCAAGAGTAAAAGGTTATACCATTGCCCATATAGGAGCAACCCCCGACCGCCGGTACAAACACCCCTTCCCCGCCATCAGGTGGCAACACTGCAGCGGACCCTTTAACTCAGCCGACTATCCCTCATTGGCACCAGTAAAGCCCCTTTCAATCTTCCCCTCTTAACGCAAGACGTTTTAGTTGCTTTTGTTGAAAAATGTAATTTTTTGTGAGATTCAAAATGTTCTCGTCGTTCTGAGGAAAACAAGTCTAAATTTTGTATCAATCGGTTCAGGAACACCTTATCAAACAAGTGTGTGGCCGTATTGCAAAAGTGTAATAAATTGCAAAAAACGCTGCAAATTTGATTACACATGGGTTTTTTATTCTTGTGTCGAACTTTATTACACTTAAACTCATGTTTCTTTGATCCAACCCTGTCAGATGGGATGGGGCTCGAAAAAGTACGGAAATAATGTCATTTTGCACCATTTTACCCCATGAAAATGGATTTCCTCGTTCTGGGTCAATCGCACAGGTTTGGGACCCACTCTAATCGCTTCAGCGTCCAAAATTACATGGAAGACGATACCCCACATGGGAAAAAACCCATTTTTGTTTGAGTTTGACGAAAACCGCCATTGGGTATTTTTACATAACGTCTAGGTATGTTTTTCCATCTCAAATTTATACTCGCTGGTGATGGCATGATCGAATTAACTATTAGATCACATTTGAATTGCATAAGACGTAAGTACCGCACCGTAATTAGGGTCCCATGCGAGCCGTCAGGCCACTACCTGGAGGCTTAGGTTTGAGCGGCGTTGCCAGACCCAGAGGTCTTCAGAAAACCTCAGTTTCGCTCCTATGTGGGCAATGGTATAGTTACCCTATTGATCACGTTTGTCTTCACCAAATTATGCACCTGTTATTTCTATCTCAGATGAAGGCGAAGAGGACACCATTCAAAGTTGTTACCCCGTCACGTGGCATAATTCAAGAGAAGTCGAGAACAAAACCAAGGAAGATTGCCTCCACTTGTGATTCACCTCTGCCATCAACTCATTCGACCGTCGACCACGATTACATTCAATCAGGTAAGAACAATCCCGAAAATAATTGCTTTCTTCTTTTGTCTCGGCAGTTTCTTGCTTTCGCAAATGAATCTATGTGCGTAAAATGTATGTCTGCCTGTTCTTTATGGATTCCAAAACGAGTGGATCGATTTTGTTGCTGTTGTTTCTGAAATGCCTAACTAGTTCCTGGGCAGGTTTTAGATAATATCAAATCCTTAAGAGCGTTGTCCAGGTTGTCTTTGTAGTTGTCCAGGTTGTCTTTGTCTTTGTAGTAGAAATTCCTTCCTGCTTCCTAGAATGAATCTATGTGCGTAAAATGTATGTCTGCCTTTTTTTATGGATTCCAAAACGGATGGATCGAGATGCTGTTGTTTCTAAAATGCTAACTAGTTCCTGGGCAGGTTTTAGATAATATCAAATCATTAAGAGCGTTTGTCCAGGTTGTCTTTGTAGTTGTCCGGGTTGTCTTTGTAGTTGTCCAGGTTGTCTTTGTCTTTGTAGTAGAAATTCCTTCCTGCTTCCTAGAATGAATCTATGTGCGTAAAATGTATGTCTGCCTTTTTTTATGGATTCCAAAACGGATGGATCGAGATGCTGTTGTTTCTAAAATGCTAACTGGGCTAATCCTGGGCAGGTTTTAGATAATATCAAATCCTTAACAGCGTTGTCCAGGTTGTCTTTGTAGTTGTCCAGGTTGTCTTTGTCTTTGTAGTAGAAATTCCTTCCTGCTTCCTGTATCAAGTATCGGTAACTGGGAAGATTTATTCTACTTATCCGACTACATGAAAACTATTTTCTTTCTTGAGCCAAATGTAATTTATTAAGGTGAAAGGTTTGTTTTGCGATAACGTAAAAATCCACTCTCGAACACGCCTGTGTTTACTTAGGTACCTGTCTTAGGATGCACCTTAGTTATGGCTGGACATTTTGATATTTGACGTTTTACCCCCGCAGGTATTTGTTAATTAATAAGTTTGCATTCTATCGCAGCTAAAACTGATGAAAACAGCCGTCTTGAACCTTCGATAACTCCGACGCCTATGCCCACAGAGGGAAAACCTACTCCAAGTGTTCAGACAGGCAAAGGACGTCGAGTAAAGGCTCCTCCGACTCGCACAACTTGGGTCAAACCGCCTGGAGAAGATCTGCTGAATTCGCTGTACAAAAACTTGTTTTTGAAATCGGAGGAAGGAGAGGTAAGTTTCCGATGTTAATTGTTTAACGTGGACCGTGTTTTAGCTAATACTCAACTCCAGAACTATTGTAAAACAGTGATACTTTTAAAAGTTACTTATCTAAACGATTTTCCTACCTACTGAAAACACGATGCTGTAATTTGAAAGGAAGTCTCTTAAGGACGACAATTACATGACCAGCTGAGGGAGCCTCAGTGGCAGCAGACTTGAGCATGTTCATTATTTTAGCCGTCGGACGAGTTTCACTCGTATCTATCATTTACGTACAATTGCTTAGTGGATGAAGTGATCAAAACTGAAATTGCAGAAAACGTTCCTTGAGAAATCCTGGTGGGAGTTTTTACCAAAACCTTTCAGATTGAGTGGAATAGTTGTTCATTCCAATATGAAGCACGATCTAACGTACATACAGACAGGGATAGCTTAATAAGTAGTGACAGACGCTGGAGTGGAAATTTGTCCACTTTAAGCTAAAATTCACTCGACCTGCTTTTTCCTGCTTCCCACCCTCACCTCTCTCGCCGTATTCGTCCTATAATTTTGAATTTGTTACCACGGTTATAGGAATGATTGGGGATCATTTTAGTTCATGAAAAAGTTTGTTCGGGCTCTTGAAAGCCGATCTACGGGATTTCTACTTTTGTTGTGATTTTTCCACTTTTTTGCCCTACTCATTTATCAGGGGCACAGATGGTCCTATCGATCTGTTCTTTTCCCCCCTGAATTTGGATTTAAATTCTGGACACAATCTTGGAAACCGATTTTTTTTTGTACACCGTAGATTTTTTGGCATAAGCTCATAGATGGATAAAGAAAAGTTAGCATTCTGGCGGTCCTAGTAAAATCTACAAGGCAAAAATCCGAAAACCATTTCCAAGATTTGTCGGAATTGCAATTCTGCAAATAAAAAAAATTGGGCCATACATCGGGAATGATTTGACCTACGGACGTGGGGAAGAGCTCATTCGATTCCTCATGGTATGTTCTTCAAATAGGAAAATATTTAGGCCGCTTCGACTTGTTTTGAGGTTTTTGGGGATTTTACAAAACTTTGACAGCCCTTAAAGGGCACTTTAAATTGAGTGAGACAGCTGGCTCAAGAATTGGGGCGTCGTCGGACCAAGATGGATATTTCCTGAAAATTTCAGATTTTTTGCTCCAGCCGTTTCGGAGATATCGTGCGTACGGCGTACGGCGAACGGACGGAAAAATTTTTATTGCAGATTCGGATTCTACACCCTTTGAAACGTAAACCATGATATTTTCAGGGGGGGTTAGAATTTTTTTTTCCAGTGCGATTACAATGGTTTATTATTGAATAATAAACCAAAAGAAGTGATAAATAAAATAATCTCAGTGTTTATTTTGTAGTTCTCGTTTCAGTTTGGTTCAGTTTTATAACTTGTGATTCACTTCGTTCTTTTGCAATTTTGAAATGCCTCGTAAATTTTACCAAAGACGGAAGTCTATGATAGACAATATCAAGACAATAAAAAAGCTTTGAAAGAAGAACATTAGAGGAAGATTAGCTGCAGCAAAGCGGGCGGACCATCCTACGCTCCCGGAAAAACGCCCGCAGTATGCCCTAGGTTACTCGGAAAATTCTAAAATTTTCAGGAATTGTGCGTCATAGATATATATCTATCAAAAAATAAATAAATATTTTTTGCCCAACAAGTTTTCTCCCCTTAACTCAAATTTGGTGCTTGGCCTGGACTTTTCAGACATCCATGTTTTACTTAATTGGTAACTCAAATTAATGTGAAGTTATAGGGGCTAACACTGATATTGTTGTGTGGATTAATGGTTTGCCCAGAATTTCTCAAGTGTTTGCATCTTAATAATGAGTGTTTATAAATGTGTACCTTTATCTTTATTGCAGATAGTCAAAAAAGAACTGGGTAGTCCAAGAGTCGCTTCAGAACAAAACGCATGTGCTTCAGAGGAGCCTGTCAGCAGGAAAACGTTACCTTCAGTTGAAACTGAGCAGGTGAAATGCGAACTGACCTCTAGCCACACACAGACTTGTTTGACAACGAAGGATCGACAGACTCAAACAACTAAGAAGATCACTCACAGGGCGTTACTGTCTCACAAGATGTTCCAGCAGAAGCCTGTCTGGGTTGTGTACCATACGGGACTCTCCAATTATGAACAGTTCAAGCTCGTACTAAACTCCTTGGGCCCAGCAGCTTACGGCTTGACTCCCAGGTCAGTAATCTATGGTTAGTCGTGCCTTATTGTTAGGAATAACTTTTCTCGCTGAGTTGGTGCGAATTTGTGAGAGTGTATGTTCTGAATCCGGTTCTATTTACTAGGATGCAGAACCTGAACCTCGTTCCAGGAACGAGTCCATGGATAGTATTATTTAATAAGTGATTGTAGTTCATTGTATCTGTGGATTCATTCGTAGGACTGGATCTGGAATTAATCCTTGCTTTGGCCACAATAGAACGAATTCGCAACTACCGACTTGCATCTGGTTATTTGGGATTTGTCCCATATTTTCAAACCCAAAGGAATCCGGTATAAAATAGGTAAATTCTGTAGGTTTCGCGGTAAAAGTTTTGCCTCCTATGGAAATCACTGATCTGTTTATTGGACGTTGTGATTGGTACATTATCTAAACTTGATTATATGCCTCGTAATAGTATTCTTGATGCCTTACAGAAAGCTAAATCTACTCTTCATTTCCGAAACAAATTAGCCACAAGGTTCCATGAGCTGATCAATGTGTTTCCACAACTGGCAATTGAAATTCATTCGTGACAAAATTGTGGAACCCCATGTTTCCACAATTCAATAATAGCTCTATCACCTGTGAAACACGCACACTCCAAAGCTTAATAGAAATTCAAATCATGAACGCAAGCCAATTGAATAATAAACCCCAGTGAAAGAATTTGCAGCGTTTTTTCTTAAGAGTTCCTTTTGAAATCGAGGTTTTCATAACAAATGCTATACATTTGCGGACAAGTGAAGCAAAGATAGGTGTTTTATTTTGACGAATTAAATTTCAATTGTTTCTTTCATGGGTTTCAAAGTCTTTGTTGATACACAATATAATTCACCATTGTAGGTTATTTAGATATCAGCTACGTTACGTTCTGAGATACTAGTAAAGTTTGTAGTGTTTAAGGAGTTATATTTACGATGAAGATATATCTAGAGCTCAATTTCAAGGTGTGAATACGCATTGATCAGTTGAAAACCCTTGTGGCTAATTTGTTCCTTAATCTATCAGTGAAGGTGAAGTATAAATTGAGCTCTTCTTAGGTCTAGAATTACAGGTGGGTAGTGACCTTGTCTCAAAGAACTTCTCTTTCAAGTGAACTTGTCCCAAAGTTCACCTGCTGAGGAAAGACCTGCAGTTCATCACAAGACGTTTGCGATAGCATGGCTCCCCGTGGCCGACGTTCGAACTACTTGGACAGTCGCGGAACTTGGAGTTTGAAACCTGCAGGTCGTAAGAGACCTGCAGTTCACCCATCCGCCATTGGCTTGGGTTTCCTTCTAGTCAACGAAGGACTCCCCTCATTGCAAAGTCAATACCATTCAAATTTACTCAATACTAAACTACACTGGCCGATACTATACTCATTCGAATATAGAGTCGATTATATTTAATAAGCAGGTATTTATATGAAAATCTGCATGAGGACTCGAAAAATGAATAGGGAGTAGGAAAAGAGAACAGTAGATGACTGTCATTTATCGAATTCTGACGGATGACGAAAAAAATAGAGGTTGACGGTCATGCCATGAGATAGTAGTAGTAGTGGTGACTATCTCAGAATGGAGACGACGAACTGCAGGTCCCATTCATTCACAAAGTGAACTGCAGGTGTCGCATTCATCCACGGAGTGAACTGGTGAACTTCTCCCACTGACCTTGTCTGTGGACTGAGCGACCTGCAGGTCGTCTGCTCCCTCAGGTGACTTGGGTTTACACACCTCTATCTAGAATACAATTACAAGGTATGTAAGCGCCGAGTTTTGATAATTTGCTAGAGCCTACGTCTGATACACATAGATCAATGATTTACGTAGGATTATTTTAATACAGAAATAATAAACCTTTGTTCAATAATTTGCTGCGTGTTGCGATTAGGAACCTCATTGCGATGTCTTATCAGTTGGACATTGAAGCCCCAACCTGCAATGGTTGTCTACTTCACTTTTACTAAAACCTTTCTAGATATGTTTACCAGCTCCTTAAACTTTTTCTGTTATTGCTGTTGCAGCACCGGTTCGAAAGTTCTTAAAATTGAAGATCAGCTGCTGATGACTCTGATGAAGCTCCGAAGAGCCGAACCGGATCTCGGGCTGGGGATCACCTTCGGGGTCTCGAAGAAAACCGTCCAGAAGGTTATTATAACGTGGGTGCAGTTCATGTACCGCGAGTGGTCAGCTTTAGACATCTGGCCAACGGATAAGGTAACTGCCAGGGAGGTTTTCGGCCCAAATGGAGTCAACCCCGAACGTCCCTTATTAAACGGCCGGCTCAAAGCGAAAGAACCATCAAGCACAAATCCCCAGGACAAGGTTGCCAAACTCTACAAAATCCTGAGTAAAAACTTAAATTCTCACTATAGAAGAATCGGTGATTACATTCTTTTCGTCTGCTGCATGCTTTCCGATTTCCGAAACAGCGTAATTACTGTAAGAAAATCATGATACCAAAATATTTGTTTTTAAAATTTTTATTACCGTTTTATACCACAACATCTGGAGGATAGATTTTAATCTGTTTGACACTGCTATAAAATACGAAAGACTGTTATGCCAAACCTTGTACAATAATTGACCAATCAAAATATAGCTGTAGTCACTAATTTTTTATTACTATCTACAATGATCCGTAAAATTGTCTTCCATTTGCGACACACGGAATTCCAACTTTCTTTCGTAATCTAAGTCAATTCTTCAAACCTACCTTTTTTTACATTATTCGGGTGTATACATTTGAGTTTTCGTATGTTATTCAGAAAAATATGGTTGTATCACATATAAAGTGATTAATTTCTGGTATTCGTTCATATTTTTGAACTCTTTGTTCGATGTACCTACTTAATAATATTGATTAGTAATTGAATTTGGCCACCTGTTGGCTGTTCCGGATCTAAATGGATGGGTAAATGGGCATCCAAATACCTACATTCATATAGCTATACATACATAAAATCACATTGTAATTTTTTTTTAAGCTTTCTTATGATCTGTTGAAGTATTAAAATTGTACTGAAATCTCTGGAAACTCAAATGCCCTTGCTCTCTATTGTGTTTTTCGCATTGGGAAAGTGTGTAAGCATTTCCTAAAGACTAGTTCGATTTTTTTTTAAACTAATATTTTCTTGGTTGCCATAACTTGTTTGGCTCACCAACCTTTAGAGGAAGGATAACTAACGAACTATGTTCAAATAGGTAAGCCATTATGAACAAGGCAAAAATTTGGATAATTGAGTCTATCCAAGTCAAATTTGAATTTTGAATTCGGAAAAGATGAGAATTTGGTGCTTTTTTTGTGCGTTGAAGTTGATTTTTACTACTATTCAGTGTTTTGTTTTGAATTTCTAAATATGATGACAATAATTTGTTCTTTTGTGTTCGATTATTTAAAAAATTGATATTATACATAAGCCAGCCAACTTTGAGAGCAAAAGTATTTGATATATTCGCACATTGTCTGCAGTAATTTTTCGAATTCGGTCCTATATAATTTTCCTACTTAAATCTGAGAATGTAGAGAATGTTTCTTTCCACGTTTTCCAAGAAGTTTTTAGTAAGGTTTTAAAAATATGTTACCCCTAATGTTCGTTTTTCCCTGCCACAAATTGTCGATCTCTAGAAACTAGAAAATTCGAGCAATTGGTGATAATAAAGGAAATTGAAAAATTCAAGTGTTCAGGTAATGGTATTTTGGGATAGACTTTGCTTCCACTTTAAAATCTAGTTGAAATGAATATAAATTTAAAATCAGAATAAAAACACAAGATGCCTTGTCAAATTTAAAATTATTTCAGAAAAGTGCGTTTATTACTCTCTTTGTAATTGATTGAAGTATTACCAAGTTTACAAATTAAAATCTCTGTATAATTAAAGAAATTGTAGTACCTTTTAGGGGCAATCTAAAAAAATGCTTAACATTTCAACCATATTTGTGTACCCCTACCTAATTTGAAATCGTTTGCTAAAATTTTCTTATTAAAAATGGACTGAATTCTAAAAATCTAATCCTAAATCCTCTCCAGGGCTCCGGGAGGTACCTACCAATTATTTGTATTTTTTAAGCACAGAAAGAACTAATGTTTTCCTATTCCACCAGTATTATGAACATAAAGTTATTATTCGGCAGGTAGAATAGAATAAATATCGATTTTATAGTGATGAGACTGATGTAAAATATGATCAGAACTAACTGTGATTTGTTAATATATGTCCCAAGTACGGGATGATTTTGTTTTCAGCTTGTTGAGTTTTGATTCAATATCCCTATTTCTCAGATGATCGGGTGAGTAACGCAAATAATCATCAGTAGTAACTCTTTCAGTTAAATAGGATCCGTAATCCTGTGCTATAATGGGGAGGTGATGGAACGGACTAGCCCCTTCGAAGGAATGAAGCGATAAGCCTGCAACATCCAGAGGATAAGCTTGAAGCTAAAAAGCGTTAGGTTTATCCTGAGGGGTTGTCAAGTTACCATTAGAGAGTGCGTTAAATTTCCTGTCTTGTTGAACTATCACAATGACTTTCTGAAGTAAAGAGGGTGGAAAATAAGGCCAAAAAGTAAATTTTGTCAAACCGTGAAAATTAAAATTTTTTTTCTTTCAAAAGTTCATTAGTTCCCATAGTTTTGGCGATAAGTAATCGCTTGCACCTCTGAAAAATGCGAAAAAGCCTCAACTTCCCAACGGTATAACCAGTTTTTTTTTTGCTACTTCCCTGCGATTAATTTTAAATCTAGTTCAAACGCGGAAAACGTGTTTTATAGGCATTGATGAGGTTAAAAAAAAGCCTTTGGATGACCAAATTAATTTTGAGGCGGTTTTAATTACTTTTTTGCCTTGAATCAAATGGTGACGTGCACAGACCTCCACAGCAGTTCTAGGATTTCAGTGACATTATCTCAATAACTGGGAGCAGAAACAAATTTCAGTAGTGGAAAAATTCGGATTTTCAGTTGAGTTAAACACCTTTAAGTTTGTTGCGAAGTCAGGAGCAGAATTTGTGGGTGAAGTTCGATAGATGGAATGTGAGACACCCTGTATATTTAAACTAGAAATAGTTTTCGAATGCCACAATAAGGATACCCATTAAGGGGATACTCGGGTCAGGGTAATTTTTTGTATTTGGGGAACAAGAATTTTAGAAATCTAAGCATTAGACTAGAGATTAAATTGAACCTGGTTACTCGCGCTCTAGAGGATCATATAACATTTCGCTAGAAAAGTGATTGTATTCAATGCTAAAAAGGTTGAATTAGATTTGGATCGCAAACACTGTAATATTGTAGACTGTGATGAGCAAAACCAGCCATCTCTTCAGGAGTTAGAAACAGAACTGGCAATGTTGAAGTGAAATCGGGGGTGTTCTTTAGTACTGCCCCCCACTTTCAGAACACCGTAGCTTTGCTAAAACATTGCATTTCCCCAAGTTGGTGGGGGTTTTTAGAAACGTCGGAAATCGAACTTTAATCACCTTGGATCATGCTTCGGTAAAAGTTAAGCGAAAATGGGGTTTATTGAATCCAAAAAAAGTGGGGGGCAGTTCTTAAGAATTTCCCCAGTCAAAAACTTTAGTACTGCCCTACACTTTTTATTGACGACTTTTATAGCCCGCCGATCATTCAACTGTCTTGATAGGTTGATTTGGGTACTAAGGTATACCCTGAATCACATTGAAGCACACACATCATTCAAGCTGGGGTTCAAAAGCCGAGAAGCGACTCGGGCTCTTTCCATACAGGATGAAACAAGAGAAATGTTATCGGTCTTCCTATGCCCCAAGGTAAACACCTTCAGTCGCGCGGCAGTTCAACATGAGGTTGGACGAACTTTATGATATTTTGAAAAGTTATTAAATCTCTTCTTTCGTTACTGAGTGTTGTTTTCAATCATTTTTCTTGATAAATGCCTTGGGGGGCAGTACTAAAGTTTTTGACTGGGGAAATTCTTCAGTACTGCCCCCCAATTTTTTCGAAACGATTTTATTTGGGTATGATTGCACTGAACACAGTTTTGAATCACAAGGAATAAATGAGGAGATCCTGAAGTTTCTAAAAACCACCCAGAATATAGGAAACTAAGTTATTATAGTGAAATTATGTCTTTCTGAAAGTGGGGGGCAGTAGTAAAGATCACCCGAAATCGGCTATCTCCGAATTTGAAATCATCACGGTTACGTGTATATGCAAAACTTTGATTTAAATCCGCAATGGTAGGGAAAATGTCCAGGGCATTAAAGACAGGAAAGAGATCGTTACTGAAAAGTTAAGCTGAGTGGACATCGCCGGTTTTGTTTCTGAGCGCTTGGTATCTGGTTTGGTGAGGAAATCATCAACCAGGTCCTCTTAGGAAAAATTTGAAATTTTTAAGATATTGGAAATTCTACACTTTTTATGAAAATTAACTTCCCAAATACCAACCTCGCCATTGGATTCCTGACCCTCGATTTAATTGGAATTGATTCTTGTATCGAAATTGTCATATACTCCGGGCGATCTCCCTTTTGTAACTGAATGCTTCGTGTGCCTGGGAGGTCCCAATAGTCACACGAGGAACGGGATTCGAGTAGCCAGGCGGATCGCGGCTATTGTCCGTAGCTGTTGTCCGATCAGTGGGACCTCCACGGTCGGCCGCCTCGATTGATTGGGGGCCCGAGAGCTGTATCTCCCGCTGTTTAGCTCCTCTCTGCCCTCTTATCTCCCGACCCGCTAGATTTCAATGAGCAATTTGGAGGAAACGGGAAACCGCGCGAGCCTCGACACCTCGAACTCGCGACCACATGAGCCAACTCTCCCGGTTCAAGGGTGGAACAAAGGCGTGCAAATAGGGACAGAAGCATAGTGTTCTAACGTAAATTATCTAACTGTTGGCTGTATATTGGTTTATTATTCGATAATAAACCATTGTAATCGCTCTTGAAAAAAAAAATCTAGCCCCCCATGAAAATTTCATGGTTTATGTTTCAAAGGGTGTAGGATCCGAATCTGCAATAAAAATTTTCCGTCCGCCGTACGCAAGATTTCTCCCAAACGGCTGGAGCAAAAGATCTGAAATTTTCAGGAAAAATCCATGTTGGTCCGACGACGCCCCAATTCTTGAGCCAGCTCTCTCACTCAATTTAAAGTGCCCTTTAAGGGTTGTCGAAGTTTTGTAAAATCCCTAAAAACCTCAAAAAAAGTCGAAGCGGCCTAAATTTGTACGAACTTTTTGAAGAAAACTCCACGAGGAATCGAATGAGCCCCTCCCCACCGTAGGTCAAACCATTCCCGATGTATGGCCCGATTTATGGTGCCAACATTTGCGTTATTTTGGTTTACTATTGTTTTTGTGTTGATATCAGTAACCTAGTGACGTAGTGAAGGTTATATATAAATGATTGTACAGTACGTAGGTACCTATTTTCCAAGTGAGATTGGCACATAGGCCGTTTCTGGTGTTGTCAGGTTTCTCGCGTACTTCACGTAATTGAGAGGCGTAAATGATTATTCATGTAGCTATGATTGTCTAAGGAGAATCCTCATCCCACCAGCTATTTACCTTATCATCTTCGCTATTCTACGGTTTTAAATTCCAACGAGGAAACGAGAAATCCCGCTCCCCAATACCGCAGCCATCGAAAATTATACTGCATACGTAGTGCATACGACCGCAACTCACCACAAAATAACTTAAAGCCTCATGAAATGCAGTCTGTGAGACCTACAAGATTCCCTCACGATGCATCCGTCTTCGTATGAACCGAAACCAACGACTGTGCAGTTATTCGACGAAGTATAAACCACAAACTAATTTCTGCCGAGTAACAAAGGCACGTCCGTGATTTCTCATCTATTTTTACACGACTGCACCGAGAAAAGTGACATAGATCATCTCCTAGATCCCAGATAGCCTACAATCAGAGCCGTGGAAGCTCGCAGATAACGTAACTACAAAATTGTCCCTCCAGCCTCGATTTGTTTTCCAACGTTTACCTCCAGAACTGGGATTTCGTAAGAGAGTAGAACAATAAATTGTATAACAAAGTGTTTAAAACGCTAGCGCTTTTGCATGAGCAGTTCTAACTTTTCGAGTTGAGATGGATGAAGAATGGCATGAAACGTTGACAAGAGAACTGTCAATGAACGAGAGAACGATAGGGAAGCGACCGACAATACAGAGAAACGTCACGATCAGGTGAGGAAAATCCACAAAGGGATATTAGAAAGTCAATCTTCTCTACACGAATTTCGATATTTGACGCTACGTGAACCGTGGTTATTCATAATTTCGTCTTAATCGCTGAAAAATATGTCTGCAACATGATTTTCAATTCAGATATGGCTGATTCGGGGCGAGTGAATCTGTCAGCTGGAGCTCAGGATGAAGCCCGTCCTTTCATTCTTGCCTTGATCTCCTATTGAGGTTCCCGGTCAAATTTCGTTGTAATCAGACACAGGACATACGTCGGTACTAGTTGTAATAGTTAATCAAGTTACTAGCTTTTAGTACACTCAGTTGATCAGGTTGGAGGCTATAAAGTCATTCGTTCTGTTTTTAAACCAGAGAGGCCCCTCATCTATTTCCAACGCCCCATGGTGAACAGGAAAGATTTTAGCACACAGTTGATCAGGACTGCGCTAACTCACTTTTCTCGTCTCTTATTGTCCCTGAGAGGCTCCCTAATGAAATTTCGATTTGAGCACGATTTGTCCATCATTATGATTGAAATTTCGGCTCGTGGACAGTTGATCCTCACCAAAGTCAGCGAGACAGTAATTCTGACATGGTAATACCCCCTAACCTAACCCCTGGCCCTAACCGGACCAACAGTTTCGGAGGAGTAGTGAACAAAATTTTGTCTATAAATATATACATACAGGAGTGCCCACAGGGGGGGGGGGGGGGCTATGATAAGTGCGTCATTGAAATTCTTGGGGGGGGGGAGAAGGGGGTTAAAAAAAATTGGGGGGGGTTAAACGTTGATTGAAAGTGTTTAGCGTGACGACATTCAAAAACAAGTGGGTGTGGCACATAGCTTCCTCGTATCCATAACATGACTGTGTAGATCATTGAAAATTAGTATTGACTAAAGAACTTCGTTCAATTAGGCGAAGTAAATATTGAATTAGGGTAAATTTATTGTAATGCAGGAGCATAACTTGAGAAAATAAAGGTAGGCATGTTCAACTATTGAACAAATTATAAAATATACCTAATAAATCCGAACAATCCCTGAAAATTTCATTGAAATTGGTCAAGAACGCCCAGAGTTATGCGCGTAACAAGGATTTGCTGACAGACAGGCAGACACACAGACAGAACGGAACCAAAATTGTCTATTGCCGTCTGGGTTTGATTTTTTCAATACCTATATAAATCTTCTTTTAATTTTGGATAAAATAAGGGGTGCTTACCAGTACTTTTTACATTTGGGGTGGGATCATGAAGATTGGGGAGGAGGGGAGCACCCCTGATACATAAATATATAGATAAGAAATCTGAGAATGAATGACTGTTGTAAAGTGCTCTACACTCTCTGAAAAGCATAAAAATCCATCTTCAGTTTCAAGTGATGCGTCAGTAGGATCCGGTTTTCTACAAAAAGCTGGGCGAAAATTTAAAATTCTCTAATATTGTTTAAAAATTGACTTTGTTGGTGATTGAATGTCTCTACAGTAACTGTAAAGGTATTAACAGCTGTTTTAAATTAAATTATACCGTTTTATCCCATCCATTTCTAAAATTTGTTGCTACTGTTTATACTTCTCCCTCAATTTTGAAATGTTGGAAGTCCATTACCAAATCCAGAAAATTGGCAGTGTGCAACCAACTCGTTTCTTGTAAGTTCAGTTAATTTGTGTTCACGAATACGGCACAGAATGGATTGAAAAGTTCTCCCTCAAGCCTATTGGTATATTGTGTTTTAATCTGGAGAAATATAGTCTGTTCGTATTTTGTTTCAAAATGCAATTTTGAGTTTTATAGCTCGAGAATCTTGTTCATTGGTCCTGCTATCCCTTTCAAGTACGGCATAGAACGTGATAGGCTGTCTGCTATTAAATTGGAGGATTACCGTAATGAATGGCAATCTTTGCAGTTGGAATAGAATCAAAAGTTGGGGAGCGGAGTGCCAAAATGTATTCTTCTAAGAATAGTTTGCTGAGAGATGGGTTTCTAAATTTCTAGTGATAGTGGGTTTTGAGAAATCTCCTCAATCGTTTCTGAACTCTTCATACTTTGTAATCGTGTGAAGAGACCCTATTCCTCTTGCTGAATCTACACCCCTGGTACCACTTTTTCCAAGCTCTCACAACTCCTAATCTCCAAGAGGTCTTCAGTGCAACTCTATTTTTTCTGTACCCCTTTGATACACAAACTTGAAGCGCAAAGGCGGTGAAGGGAGTACCTAGAGATAAAATAACTGGAATTCTTCCTTAGAGTGCTTAGTAACAATTGGAAAAGTTCCCAAGGGGGTGGAGCGCTGGAAAGGTGGACTGCATTTCCAGTTGTAAGTGAATGTCTGAGATAACTTTTCCTTCCGTTCCTTTTCCCTAGACATTTGTCGTAGGCGGGTCACATATTCACCAACCAGGAAACTGGGAGGGCATTAGCCATTTTGAACCGATTTTCTTGTCATCAGCCGACCGAAAGAAAAGTCGTCATGAGCCGAAAGCGGCAGCTGCCCGCCGTCTAATTTAGCGAGGGAGTGCGCGGACATCGGACACGTGGTACGTACGAGGAAGCAGGAAGGCGAGAAAGTGAAACCTCCAGTTGCGGTGAAAGTGCACACAGCTAACCAGACCAGATGTGATCTCGGTCTTCATCTACCCATGGGTAGATGGGTCATCGTAATTAGTCCGTCAAGTTAGGAGGGCAGTACGTACAGCTTCCTCAATTCTCGAAGCACGAATGTAGGACAGGGTGATGATAAAAATATGAGACGAAAGGATTCCACCTCAGTAGACAACTTTCCTGCATTTAAATTTGTCATTACAGCATGGAAGAGCCTTGGAGTAACTCTTCGAAAACTGTCACGCAATGGTTACTACTTTCAACCCACTTACCCAAGTCGTTACGACGGAACTCAATCTTCGTCATTTTTTATGATACAAAGTCTTCACCTTTCTTTGGTAAGCCTTCACTTCATACATAAATTATTGGTTGCCAAAACGTCTGTAAATATGGAAGAAGCTGAGATATACTCCTGAGGTAAAAGAACTGTTTTGTCGATCCTCGAACAAATTAAAAGCGTCATCGAATATACAAGTGACAGGTAAGGGTATGGAACTATGAACACACATTATTAACAATAAAGGCGGTCCCAGGGGGGGTGTGTCAAGGGGGTCATGAACCCCCCCCCTCCCCAAATTTTTAATTTTACGGTTTATAATGAGCTTATTTTGCAAACACACTTTTTTCTTAAGAATATCAATTGTGGGTAGCTAAGTGGAAGCGACTGTCTCAATCTACCCCAAAACAAGCCGCTCCCACGTGTCTATTGAAAATAATAGAAGAGTGTGACAATGACTTGTATCCAGCCATCAATTGCTTGCTTCGGATCCTCGCGACATTGCCTGTGAGTGTTGCCACTGGAGAACGGAGCTTTTCAACCCTGCGGCGAGTCAAAAGTTGGCTTCGAGCGTCCATGGGAGAAGAACGCCTTATTAGGTCTTGCTCTCCTGAATATTCACAGGGACATTGAAGTTGATGTGGAAGCTGTCATCACCAGATTTGCAAAGGGTTCTAAGACCAAATTAGAGTTTGTAATATAAGTTTTGTCTTTTTTTCTTAATAAACAATTATTTTACTACAGTATTTATGTTTCTATTAATTTTAACTTGGATTAAAAACCGTCAAGTGAAGTGATTAAATATGAATTAAACTGAGTCTTTAGGTAAGGACTTGGCTTTGGTTTGATAAAAAAATGTATTACATTTTCTAACAATGAACCCCCCCGAAATTTGAACCCCCCCGAGATAGATTTGAGGGCGATAGGACAATGGATGAACACAAAAAAGCTTACTATCAATGCTACGAAATTGGTTTTCATGGACATAGCAAGAAAAACAGAACCACAATCAACATCGAGAGACCCCTTGATATTGCACATCTGCAATAACTTACCGTGTGACTGTCCAAAAATAGAAAAAGTTAGTAGCTTAGTTTATTTAGGAGTGACTTTCGATTCTCAAATGAAATGGACCCACCACATTCAAAATCTGTGTCAGAAGCTAAGAAAATGTGCCTATACCCTCTATAGAATACAATTTCTATCAGATGAGCTAAAGATCAATATTTATCAGGCGCTGTTTGAGTCAATCTCACAGTATGCAATTGTTATATGGGGGAGCACTTGTCCAGTTAGTCACCGTTAGTAGGTACCTCATTGACAAAATTTACAGAATTCAAAAAATGACATTGAAGGTATTGTTCAATAAAATGGGCGCCATCCCATTGATAAATTATTTCATGATTTGAATTTGTTAAACGTCCACCAATAGTACACATTGAATATGCTAAAACTAATCCGTGAACACAATCCTTGAGAAATTGTGACAAATATAAATGCTTCGTTTAGGCTGAGACATGTTCTATCTCAGTGGGAAGTTGCAGAAGCCATAATGATTCCCTAACCAGGAAAATCACTCAACGAGAAAACTGGATATCATCTTATATCCCTTCTTCCAGTTACGTCAAAATTATTCAGAAAATTGCTCCTTAAACGTCTCAAACCAATAATAGAAGATAGAAATTTGATTCCAGATCATCAATTTGGTTTTAGACAACATCACTCAACGATAGACCAAGTCCATAGGATTTCTAACATCATTGAGAAGGCCCTAGAAGTTGAACAAATATGTTCCAGTATTTTTCTAGACGTTGCTCTGGCACGAAGAACTGGAGTATAAACTGCATAGGGACCTCCCTAACCAGTATTATCTCCTCTTGAAATCTTACCTTGAGTGCCGACACTTCAGGGTGAAGCAAGAAGACCAATACTCAGATTTGAAACCTATGGAAGCAGGAGCGTTCTTGGTCCCGTTTTCTATATACTATTCACGAGGGACGTACCACACCATGATGACACACTAGTTGCCACATTTGCAGACGACACGGCCATCCTCTCACTTGGTGATGACGTTGTTAGACAGCGAACGACATAGCAGAGTGGACCAAAGTGTGGAGAATGAAACTTGATGAATCAAAATCAATAGGTACACATAAACTTCACAAACCGTAAATGTTCAGCCATAGATGTTACAATCAATTCAAATAAAATACTATACAGTAATTCAGTAAAATTTTGACAACCTTGATTCAAAATTAAATTGGAAATCACATAGAAAAGAAAAAGCAAGAATTGAAGATCAGGTATAAAAGGATGTACTGGCTGTTGGGAAGGAATTCCCACCTAACAATCCACAACAAACTACTATTATACAGGGTGTCCCAGGAGTTATGCACAATTCGACTCCTACGTGTTCTAAAACTCATTTCCGAACAAAAATGCCTCTTAGCAATTTTTTGGCGGACGCTTCGTTTCCGAGCTATTCGCGATTCAAGATTTTTTTTCGTGTTTTCGACCTTATGTCATTAAAACCGTCATAACTCCCTCAATTTTGGAGATAGCTCAAATTTGATGACACCGTTGGAAAGAGCGTTACTTTTCCTATCTATTTGATGTCAGAAAACTTTTTTTGATTGCATTGAAGATGTGCGATTGCTTGACGCAGAACTGTGCAGGGCTGGTAAAACGTGCGCCGAAATGTCAACTTCCCAACGGTGTAGTCGTTTTGGTTTTAAAAAATATTTTTAGTTAAGGTAATGGTGTTTCCCTGCAGAAAAACGCGTGTTTTCTGTTAAAATTGAGGTTTTTCCAAAAGTCTCGATGATGAATGCGACTCACCGCAGTCGGAAATGAGTTGTAGAACACGTAGGAGTCGGATTGTGCATAAGTCCTGCGACACCCTGTATCACTAAAAAAGACCTAATGTTTGAAAATTGGGAAAGCAACGGAGGAGGCATTAACTTGGTCAGGGGCAAGGATATGCAATGACCCGCACGACCCCCCGGTCTTGAAGGAGGGGTTGCTTTGTGCGCCGTGTATTATCAACCCCAATCTGATTTGGCCGTAGCATTGGGTGTTGCAATGTTGAAATCGAGTTCTTACAAAGAGTTAGAGTTTAAACAAGATTGTTAAGATATTAAATAAATTAAATAATTATTTAACAATGAAAAGGAATTTAATGATTGAAAACGTTCCTTTGTGATCAGCGTCTACGGCATTTCCAGGCTGTCCAGCCAAAGTCAGGATAAACGAAGATCCGAGAGACCGCTATTGTTTGTGTTCATTTACGATTGATTGCGATGATTTGGTTTCAGTTGAGTAGCTATACCATAAGTGGGTATGTTGACATGATTTTTGTGTACGGTTGTGCAATGGTAATGCTTCTGAAGCAGTAAGGGAGTCACACTCCTCCTGTGTACAACTCACACCTTAGCGAACACGTCGGATAGTATGAGGAAAAAATATTAGTAGATAATGCTGTTTATGTCACTGATCCTTCTTTATCTAGTAAACTTTCTGTTTTTATCTACTAAGTAATTGTTTTTTGTCACTAAGGTTTTGTTTATTACTACCAGCTATGTTCAATAGCTAGAGCGCACCATGATGAATAGGAATATGCAATAGGGAAAACCTCGCTGAAGGAAATACAGCAAGGAAAGAGACGAAAGGGAAGAGTTGGTAATGATACGGAAGCCTGGTTTGATAAGGGTCCATAGTGTCAGCAAAAAGATGAATGCAACTCATCGCCATCAATCGTAAATAAACACGAACAATGGCCGTCTCTCGGCTCTTCGATGATCTTGACTTTGGCCGGACAGCTTAGAAATGCCGTAGACACTGTTCACAAACGAACGGGTTTATGCATCCGACAAAACTAACTTAAATCGTCACTTGAGAGGTCTGGCGTTGTCACCATTCGATTCAGCGAGAAAAGTTACGTATATCCCGACTCCAACCTTTTTTCGTCGAGACTTTTGGAAAAACCTCAATTTTAACAGAAAACACGTTTTTCTGCAGTTAAACACCATTACCTTAACTAAAAATATTTTTAAAAACCAAAACGACTACACCGTTGGGAAGCTGGCATTTCGGCGCACGTTTTACCAGGCCTGCACAGTTCCGCGTCAAGCATTCATGGGGTATCTAGGCGAGATGAAAAACAGGCGATTTAAAGGTTTTGACAAAACTGCCATTTCGCGCTGCAATCGCACATCTTCAATGCAATCAAAAAAAGTTTTCTGACGTCAAATAGATGGAAAATTTGACTCTCTTTCCAA